>JAWDGP010006657.1:150000-167500 GCA_033675545.1 Elysia crispata
CTCTGCCACTGAAATGTCCTAAAGTTTTGAGATATACGCCCTACATCACTTAAGCGATGTGTAAACTATTTCTTGAATTAGAAACGTGCAAGCCACTGAGCATCTCTTACGGAGAGCTTGTAATTAGTTCTCTGATGCATACCTTCCACTTGTACTGGCGCTGCTTCACAAAATTGGATTTCATTGCTAAGATGTGCCGATAAAAAATGACAAAAGCTGTTCCCACTGTGTCTTTCACAAATGAAATCATAAAGGGGAAAATTCCAACTCAATGGAAGTTCAACTTTATTATTGTTTATAATTTTACAATAAGCTCCACTCAGTATGACTGATGGATACAAGCTAGCAATATTTCATGTGGCTCCTTTTAGTATGTTGGATGATTGCAATTTGGGAATATACTCTGTGGCTCTTGGATGATGACAAATTGGTAACATACTCCATGACGTTTCTCAATATTTTGAATAGTTACAACCTGGCAATATTTTTTTTTATTTCACTGCTCAATATGTTGGATAGTTACAATCTGGTAATATTTTCACTACATTCCTTAATTTGTTGGATGTTTACAATGTTACAAAATCTCCTATGGGACTCTCAGTACGTTGTATGATAATAATATGGTAATATCTCCCATGTACTCTGAAGATATATTATGATAATAATATGTTATATCTGCCATGTACTCTCAAGATGTTGTTTGATAATAATATGGTAATATCTCACATGTACTCTTTAGATGTATGAAAAAATTTGGTAATATCTCCAATGTACTCTCTAGAAGTTGTATGAAAAAAAATATTGTTATATCTCCCATAGCACTCTCAATATGCTGAATGATAACAATATAATATTCTCGTGGTACTTTCAGTATGTTGTCTAATAATAATTTGGTAACATCCTCATGGTACCTCTCAATATGTTTTATGGTTAATTGGAGATTTTTTATGCAATTTTTAAATACTAATAACAGTTTATTGATACTATTGATATAATAAGCTGGAAACCAATCTCAAACTTTTTAGCCTTTACAATATAAAAAATGTATGAAAAGTTCAGAATCCTAGACAACTACGCAACATCTACTGTTCCTGTTCCTGGATATAATGACTTAGTCATTTTCTCTTTCTCTCTCTTTCTCTCTCTCTCTCTCTCTCTCTCTCTCTCTCTCTCTCACTCTCTCTCTTTCTCTTATATATATATATATATATATATATATATATATATGTATATATACATATATAAATCTATCTATGTATCCGTCCATTTATCTCAATCTTCATCTTTCTCTCTTTACTTCTCTCTCTCTCCCTCTCTCTCTCTCTCTCTCTCTCTCTCTCTCTCTCTCTCTCTCTCTCTCTCTCTCTCTTTTTCTAGGTGACCTTTAGGAAGTCGAATAACAAAGGCTTTACCTGTCGACGGGTTACATTACACACAACTACTCGTCATCACTCGTGGAGCTGAGATGGATACACGGTAGTATCAGCCGCGCTGGTTGAGTATGACCTTTGTCTTCAATACCGGTTTTGTTTACTTAGAATTTGGTTCGTGTTTCTAATGTTTGCAGCCACAATCATATTTCTGAAGCCTAACGAGTCCAAAAAATACTGGCAATAGTTGTTGGTGGCTGCTCGAGAAGGTCTCAGTACTAAGAGGCACGATGACACAGTCGAAGGACATGTCGGAATCAATACTTAAACTTTCCATATCTCTGTCTCTGTCTCTCTCTCTCTCTCTCTCTCTCTCTCTCTCTCTCTCTCTCTCTCTCTCTCTCTCTCTCTCTCTCTCTCTCTCTCTCTCTCTCTCTCTCTCTCTCTCCCGATCTATCTATCTTTCTCTCTCCCATTTCATCATTTTATTTTTTTCACCCATTCTATCTTTATCACTCAATTGTTTTTTTTCCTTTAGGTTCCTTATCGATATATCCCTATATTACTACATAACTGTAATTTTCTTTGCACTTCGTAGCCTATTTCTTATTTGAATAATTTGATTATCAGTATGTGATGCAACTATCAATTTTTTGAGCAGACTTGGATTGTCGTGCGTTGTTCGATACCATTATTGTAAATTGGGGATGACGGAGGAGAGTAAGATACTGCCAAACCTCACCAAAACATTCAAATAAATTGTGTATGAGATTATGCCGCCGATCGAAATAACATAAACACATATAACAACAATCGGAATATTTATAAGGTTCGTAGTATGTAAATATTTGTAAATATTTTCCCCAATTGCGAGATTATATAACTTTTTTTTTCTGATTTGAATCTGCGGTATCTGAACATTTGTGGCAGCTTCACCGCTTTTGATCTCTTGAGGTTCCTCATTTCGTATGTTATTGCAAGTACTTAAACACTTAAACAGAGTTCAAGTTAACCTTGGGTAAAACCCCATTTCTGATCGATATGAGAGGTAAGATAATTTACTTTACCGGAAAATTTAAACTTGTTTTGTTTGTTGTTGTTTTCTTAATCCGCTGATATGTTATCATATGCCGTTTTTTTTTTTTTTATCATTATTTTATCTTGTCTCGTCTTTTATAGATTATCTTTGTTTAGATCAAATGCGGGTTTAAGAATGTAGATGTAGATAAACTAAAAGGGCGAATCAATGGAGATTGGGTTAAAAAAAATGACCAATATCACATTGTAAATTGAATTACATCCTAAAGCATTAGGACCATTTCAAATATGATATAACAACTTTGAGGTTTCCTGGTCGTTTTTGTGTTTATTATTAATACTAAAAAAACATTGAGACCAAAAACTAGATTTTTGCCTAGGGTAGAAGGGGAAAAAAAAAATAGAGAGAGAGAGAGAGAGAGAGAGAGAGAGAGAGAGAGAGAGAGAGAGAGAGAGAGAGAGACAGACAGACAGACAGACAGACAGACAGACAGAGATGCACTATCACGGAGAGGAAATGTCTAGATTTAGGAATTGTTTTGGGTGACTCGAAATTATTTCAGGATCTCAACAGGTAGCACTTTTCATATCAGACAGATCCTCTCTTCTTTCACATCTGAAGTTTTCTAAGGTTAATAAGCTATAGATCATACCCTGTAGAGTTTAGTCTTCATATTAAACCATAATATGCAAGTTTCACTCAAGCATATATCCTAGCTTTTCATGCTCAATTCGCTCTCTATGTATAGAACAATTTACATGATAAGGATGGGTTGTCAATCGGCGCTCCTTAATATACAGGCCAAGTCATAGAAGAGAACAAATTTTTTTGCAAGCTTTGAGTTATAGTATTCTATTTCGTTTAATTTTTGGGCATAGTTAGGACAGAATTGTTCTCAGAACGCATTTATAATACAACCTGCAGGCCTATGCAAATAAAATATCTAAATGTCCTAACTGTGCCAAATAGTAAAATGATATTGCTCACTATTACACTAACTGCAAAAATTTGTTCACTTTGGGGACTTGGCATGTATGTGTTTTAGCAAGCCTCGGTGGTCAATGCATGTCGGCTAATAATTAATTTTACTTCTGTCCCGAATTGAAGCCTGCAAATTTGAAAATCTAAATATTTCATTTGCAGTTTAGCTTGCATCAAATCTATCACTCATGAGCTTTTTATACAAATTAGATCTAAATTAAGATTATGAAATCGTTTCAAGAATGGTACTGTGTTGTCGATTTAAAGCGATAGACCTTGGTAAGAATACTTAGCTAACTCTCTAAATTTTCAATGAATTTTAGATTCTTTTTAACGTTCATATATATATATATATATATATATATATATATATATATATATATATATATATATATCAGTACAAATAACAAGAATTCCGTCAGACCGAGCACCTTTTGGCACTTTTTGTGAGAACTTATAACCTTTTTTAGAGTGTTTAGAAGGATGTTTGAATAGCTTGGTAAAGTACAGATTTATCAATTTCCCTTAATAGAGGGCAAGAACGATGTCCGACTTTCTCAACATGGTTGTTTTCCTATAAAATATAAATAGAATTAGCTTTTGTTTTGATTAAAGAAACCATTTAATATAATTACTTTTAGGAATGACAAAAACGTGGCATGCAATATTATTATTCAATTAATCTTTTGATTTGTGTTTACTTATTTAACTTCATAAAAAACGGAGATTTTCGTTGATTTTTGGTTCGTAAATGAATCGTGTGTGTAAATTTATAAGATTTTGAGATTTCTAAGCACCTTGTGGCACTTTGAAACACTTGACGCTAATAGTGCATTACTTTGCTTTATTCTCAGTTTTCTAAGTCCCGATATCGAATGTATAATTTGGAACTGAGGCCAAATCAGCACATGGTACGTTGGTTTTTAATTAAATATTGCCACTCTAGTGGATGAGTTGTTGCTTTGGTCTTTTCTTCGAGGATAAACCACAGTAGAATATAACCACGCTGAACAGCTGCATGTTAAACTAGATATTTCTTTTGATTTAAGTTAGGTATTTTTCTATTTTGAAGCCTAGCAGTTCCTTTCATCATAAACATTTTTCTGTTTTATATTTCAATATAACAAAGCATCGATTTCCACACTAACGGAAGAAGGAGAGGAGGAGGAAGAAGAGGAAGAAGAAGAAGAAGAAGAAGAAGAAGAAGAAGAAGAAGAAGAAGAAGAAGAAGAAGAAGAAGAAGAAGAAGAAGAAGAAGAAGAAGAAGAAGAAGAAGAAGAAGAAGAAGAAGAAGAAGAAGAAGAAGAAGAAGAAGAAGAAGAAGAAGAAGAAGAAGAAGAAGAAGAAGAAGAAGAAGAAGAAGAAGAAGAAGAAGAAGAAGAAGAAGAAGAAGAAGAAGAAGAAGAAGAAGAAGGAGAAGGAGAAGAAGGAGAAGAAGGAGGAGGAGGAGGAGGAGAAGAAGAAGAAGAAGAAGAAGAAGAAGAAGAAGAAGAAGAAGAAGAAGAAGAAGAAGAAGAAGAAGAAGAAGAAGAAGAAGAAGAAGAAGAAGAAGAAGAAGAAGAAGAAGAAGAAGAAGAAGAAGAAGAAGAAGAAGAAGAAGAAGAAGAAGGAGAAGGAGGAGGAGGAGAAGGAGGAGAAGGAGGAGGAGGAGAAGAAGAAGAAGAAGAAGAAAAAGAAGAAGAAGAAGAAGAAGAAGAAGAAGAAGAAGAAGAAGAAGAAGAAGAAGAAGAAGAAGAAGAAGAAGAAGAAGAAGAAGAAGAAGAAGAAGAAGAAGAAGAAGAAGAAGAAGAAGAAGAAGAAGAAGAAGAAGAAGAAGAAGAAGAAGAAGAAGAAGAAGAAGAAGAAGAAGAAGAAGAAGAAACAAAAGAAGAAAAGGAAGATTTTGTTTATTTGCTTGATACAGCTCGTCCAAAATGCGGTGAATTCGGGCTTCTTTGCATTTAAGTATCCGCCATGAAGAACGAAAAGATGAGGCCCTAAACTCACATACCGACCGTGTGGGGCTCAAACCCGCGAAAAAAGATTGCAAAACAGGACGAAAGGTCCAACCAGACAGCCACCGGCGCTACTATAAACAACAACAACAATGAAAATTATATATTAAGAGTTTTTCTTTAAGTGCCGATATTCCTGAGAAAATTTCGATGTTTCTCATCGTCTTTCCATTTGACGCTGATTTTCCTTTTTTTTTTTTTTTTTTTTTTTCGATTTTGTTTTGTTTTAGGAACTTCGCTTATTTCTTTTCCCTCGGCCAATTCGCTCAAATATCCACCTTGAAATATGCAGCTCAGTCTCCGATTAAGAAGCTTCGACAGAGATCATGTGATTAGGAGTGAGCTGCTTTTAAAGCTGTCTCTATTTCTTTTCGTCCTGCTCTGGACAATTTAAATCCCTTTTTTCTGCATTTTTACACACTCAAGTTTTGGTAGCGAACCCTTTTCTTCTTTTCTTACTTCCTCTTTACAATTACAATTTTACGATCTGAAATAGATAAATACTTTCGCCTGTATCGACGTAATGCGGGAAATAATTGCTGAAAATAGTACCAGTATTCTAAATGTCACGTCAATGCAAAGTCTGGAGTGTGCAATTAATTCAGTGTAAAATCAATGAATTCATTATTCAGTCATCTGCCACACTTTATACTTATAATACATACCCTAGCTAAAAATCTGTTAACCTATAGCACATAATGTACATTGTTTGAATATAAATTTCGATATTGGTTTTTGTCTAGTTAAACTATAATTATTACGAATTATTTAAGGACTTGACATTTTCCTTTCGGAAAGGTACGGAAAATTTTATATTATTGGTAAAACTTAAATTATTGGACTTGTGTCTCTAATCTTTTCCTCCCGTGTTTGAAATTTGGTAAGTTTTAAGTCCTTCCAAAATTCCTATACAGAGGCTGTGATTTTTTGTTAAGCCAAGGTGATAGGATGATCTAACTTCACAATTAGATTTCTCAGCTACAGATCGAACTTTAGACGCTCAGCTTGTCAGTCCAGCACTCTATTGAGTGAGCGAGTAGGCACCTCTTTCCTCTTTCCTCGATATAATTAACTTACAGTCAAACAATTTACGATTGGACCTTAATATGCCAAGTAGGTGTCTTGAGTTACCAATGAAATGTATTGCGCATATCAATAACTTTTTTTTAACATTTTGTTTAAATAGACAATCTGCATGGAATTCAAGACATAAAATCATCAAAAAAATTGTCTTCTCGATTTGTTTTCTATTTGTGGCTTAAAAATGTGTTTACCTCATTATTACTGAGCGACATCTGACGTTCCTTTTCTATGGATTGGCGAATGCGTGACAAAAGAATTATATAATTAAAGATTGAAATTAGTAAAAAAAAAAATGATGGTGATGATTACAATGAGGGCGAAGAAGAAGAGGATATCTATGATGAGGAGCACGAAAATGAAGAGAAAAACAAAGAAGAGAAGGTCTAAAAACAAAGATATAATAAAAAAATTCCTATTTGTATTTTTTTTAGTTCAATAAAAGCTCTGTCTGTATGAAGATGTGGAGGCATTTGTTTGTTTTGGGGTTTTTGTTTGTGTTGTTTTGTTATAGTATTTCTCTTATGCAAGTTTCCAAGAAATCCGACAGAAAAATTCTCCACTTCCTAAATCAGATTTGTTGCGTCTGTTCTGTGGCTTTCCTCTTTGAGAGAGAGAGACCCCCCCCCCCTAGGGAGCTCTTTACAGTCACGTTAAGAGACGCAGGTGGGCGGTCGTTGACATTTCCTGCGAACTCGAAGGCAGGTGTTACACTTAAAATGTCTTTATTACTGTTAATGCTGGTTGCACCGGATTTCATCAACCAAGTTTTGTGAAGCCGGATAGCGAAACGCGAGGAGAAAAGAGGTTGGAGATGGAAACGGAAAAACCGGTTATTGTTGCAGGCAACTAAATTCGAGACGGACATCGGCAAAAGTAACAAATACAACACGAAAGACAGAATAAAATATTCAAATGGGTTATGTAATCGGATACACGCCATAGTAAGATTCTAAGTCTATTAATGCAGAATAAAGCGGCTAAATGCAGTTGTATTTGTGCATTGCATCACCAACAAAAATGATGTTATTTGCTTTAACATGAAATCTCTGAAGGTGCGCGTCGCTGGTCACACGGTAATTCCCGCCCCTAGGGATTTTTCATCATAACGAAATTTTTCCACGGATTATTTGAATAATTAAACTAAGCCCTGCCAAATCGCCTCGACTGAGATCTACTCACAAAAGGCTAAATATTAAATTGATAAAATTCTTTTTGCTGTGACTATATTTTGCGCTAAAGAAACACCCTTTCAGAAACTGTTCTAGTTCATGGCTCCATTTCTATTCGCGCTGCCTCTGTTGTTTCTGAGACAAGCAAACCTTATCTGTAAATAATAAGATTTTTAAAATGCAGAAGTCGCTGACAATAACTTTACAGAAAGTGTTATGTTTTTTCTGTGATAGTTTTCTTCTTTTGATGTCAATTTTTCTCAGACAGGTCGATGATGTGGCAAGACAACCGCTTGTTTTAGCTGTCAGCGCTTCAGTTTCTTTTCCATTTAAATACAATGTTTTGTAACAATTCGATATTTTCCTGGATATACATAGACTTTAAATCGACACCATTTTATCGGTTTGCTTTCTGACATAGTTCACTGGTTAAGTTTGCTCTCAAAGTATCCGTTATAATTTATGTTTCCAAAAACATATATAAACGTGCTTTCCTAGTGTTCGTTCGTTCTTGTTATTTTCAATCATTGAGCAAGATTGCAACATCTGATAATCGAAAAAAAAGTTTACTGGTCTTTATAGCATTCAATTAGCAAATGAGATATTTTGATTTAAAAAAAAAAAAGTTTCCAGCATCTAAAGCACATATATTTTTTTTTTAGTATTTCAAGGTTCAAGACTCATCACGTGATCACTAGTGAATTATACCAGTGATATCCACATGGAACGAGTCTGGTCCACAGATTGAAACAGAACTAGAGCTATAAGGCTTTTAGGTTCCTTGAGTTTCTCGAGTAGTTTTTACATAGACGGCTACTCTTGGGGGTTGGGAGGACGAGATTTTACCCAATGGCTTGTAGGCTCACCCAAGGCAGAATCCGGTACAACCTTACATTGTTAGCCCAGCGCTCTACGTAATAGGCCACCCCATGTGAGCAGAGATTTGAGACACTCTAGACCAAAAACAAGTCTTTGACAGCTACGATATAATTCCTTGCTATCTTTCCTCGGGAATCATTTCCCTTTTCATATACTTAATATCATTTTTTTCTTAAATCATTATTTGTACCTTTTTCCCGTTCCGTTGAAAAGAATCCATAGTGCCTTCATGTGAAATGGAGTTGAATTTCTCATAAAGACTTGAGAATAGATAACAACTTCGAAACTTATCGAGTAAACAATCATTCCAAAACCACAGGGAGTTATTTTATCATAGAACATATTATACAAAATTATTTTTAACAGAGAACCTGTTTATTTGAAAGTAAATGATGATTTTAAAATTACAGCGAAGAGCAATCCAAGGATGAAGAGAGTGTTGGTGTTCGTGAGGGAAGAAAGAGGGAAGGAGGAAAGAAGTGCGTAGTTATGTAAAGAGTGCGTGCAGTGGTGGGTGGGGAGGGCAGGGCATGTTCTTTTCGCTTCTGCATGCTATATTGATCAATAATAAATAACCAGAAAAAAAAATTGTACTAGACTATTTCTTTTCCTTTTATGCATATTATATTGATTAATAATAAATAACCAAAAAAATTTGCTTTAGACAACATGTCAACATAAATTTCAACAGTTTCAAGGTATCATTTCATGGATGTTGCTTTTTAATCTTTTTTTTATTATTTGCCTGTTTTATAAATGGATTGATCCAAAGAGCTTTCAGATTTCTAGAACATCATGCATTGCAGGGTGGGGAAGATGAGACTTAAACCCATCTATTGACAAAGCTGAGACTTGAACCAGTGGCAAGACGTCTCTGTAGAATTGAGGGTTGGCGTTCGATCAACAACGGCCAAATGCTCTTGATTAAGTGAGAGTCAGGTATGTCTCTTTAGGGCAGGACAGTTGAGTGGGCATATAGTGTTAAATCGGGACTGAGGTACAACATAGCTAGCTGCGATGATTGATAACTAGATTATCTATATACATATACATATACATATATATATATATATATATATATATATATAATAAAATTCATATAGGAGAGGGCTTGTTAAGAGAAGTGAGACAGAGAAGAGAGAGGGGGGAGGGAAGGGGAAGGAAGGGGGGGGAGGCAGAAGGGGGATGGAGGAGCTTTTAGAATAAAGGCCAGGCAATGATGTGAAATCTTTAGTTGATGACGGCTATATCAGAAAGATCGGAGAATCCCAGTTTTATGATGAAAGCCTGTAAACCAGAGTAATGAGGTGAGATCATCATTAGCCCGTTTACTCGACTCAGCGAGTAAGGGTTGAGGTAAAGGTTAGGCCGGACTCACTATTGACGCTGCCAATGTAACCTTTAGCTGCTCACTTTCCCATCAAGGACACATAATAACTGGAGATAAAGGGAGAGAGATAGAGGGAAGAAGAGGGGCAATGAGGATAGAGAGAAGAAAAGAAAAAAACACTCATTCGTGTAAAATCGCGGGCATGCTGGCAGACCATAGACCCAAAAGATACTATAGAGGGGCAGGCAAATAGGATGGTCGATAAAAAAATATTTAGATGCTTAATGACGCTAAATGATTAAGAAGTCAATTTTGTATTTTTGTATAGTCCAACCTTACTGAGGTGATCTCATACAGTTTTTGCACAATCATTTTTAGATAGACAAGAAGGCAAGTGGGCAATAATATGAAGAGAAAAGTTAAAAAACATAGATCTATATGGGATAGGTAAGGATAGAGAGAAGAAGCGATATGAATATAAAGAGAGACAGTTAAAAGGACTGAATAAATATATTAACATTTACGAACAATGAGTTTATTCTAGCTTAAAATAAAGGAGTCAACGCTGGAATTAGAGCCCATATTCTTAAGTCACGCCAAGGGGAGTACTTTTGCCTCAGTGTCTAGACAGAGGGTATTTCCTTTTTTATTTGCATGTCTACAAAGAAAAGATGAACAACAACAACAACAACAACAACAACAACAACAACAACAACAACAACCACAACAACAGTGATGATGACAAGAGCGATGACAAAAGTAGTTTTAAGAAGAGGAACGCCTACCATCATATCATCGACAACAGTAAAAAGCAACATCAATTAAAACAATAACCACAAAAACAACTTGGAGAAAGAAGAAGAGGAAGAAGAAAAGAAGGAGATATTGGAGGGGAAAGGGAAGACAATAGAAAACAGAGAAGTAAGGAATAGGAGGCGGGGGCAAAGAAAAGAAGGAACAGGCAAGACGCAAGACAGCCCAGCAGAGACAGGAAAAGATAAGGGAAAGAGACCGACAGAGAGAGAGACAGAGACAGACAGAGACAGAGAGGCAGAGACAGAAAGGGAGAGAGAGAGAGAGAGAGAGAGAGAGAGAGAGAGAGAGAGAGAGCAAGAGAGAGAGAGAAAGAGAGAGGTGGGGGGTAGATACAGAGGTGTTAACAGTGACAACTGAGGGTGAATTGTGACGGAGTGGTTAACTGTAAATGTGCATGAGTCATGATTTTAATACTCAGCTGCAGGTATTTCATAGACGCTTGGCAAATGGAAACAATCATTACAGCTGGCAACAGTGCCAGCGCTCATTTTACTTCTTATATACCTGGTAGATTGTGGAGTTTGTACAAGGTATGAGCAGCTGATGGTTTTTTTAAATATATACCGCCACATTTATGTACATGCAGATGAAGGGGTTTTAATTCTATTCCAGCAAATTGTAGACACCTGTGATCGCTTTCAAAATCATCCAATACGTGTTGAGTGTAACTCAGTAACTTTTTATAGAATAAAGCAAAGAGATTAACAACCGTATCAAATAAAACTTTATAAAAATTCAATTTCCCATAACATTTCAACAATAAAGGGTTTTAAAAGTGTCCACTCTATACAAAGGTACGAAAAAGGACTATTTTACAGGTAGTGTCACCCCTAGATTTTTTTTTTTTTATTATTTCATGATCCTGGATGAACTTGTGGCCACGGAGTTGGACGCCAGTCCTAGGATCTGCCAGGAATTTTTGTTACTGGTTCGAAACTATAGCTGAATATATCTCGGGTCTCAACACTTCAGTTTCATCCTGCCTGACAGAGGCGTGTTTGATGTGTGGGAAAAATGTGAGATTCACTTGTTTTTAACAGGCAAAACATTCAATTAATTTACGAACATCATAAACAAGAATTCGTGTCTTTACTGTATGCTTCATTGCTTTCTCGTTTAGCCTCTGTACAAAGAATCCGAAGACTCGGATCAGCGTAACCACAGGGATACAGAAATGCCTGTTGATCGAATTGATCTTGGACTAAGTCCAACGTTTTAGGCAGGACAGTCAAACTAGGCTTCGTATTTTCTAGTGATGAAGATAGATTGTGATCATGCTAGTCGCATCTGCCGACATCGAAATTTATAACTTTACTTTTTTCTTTAATTATTTTAGCGCAGCAACGCTTTAAGTTTTACATACACACCACACCCCCTCCCCCAACCCCCTGTCCCTCTGTTCCACCACATCTCCCTCTGACGCGCAGTGATAATGCATCATGCATCGAGTTCACGGTGCAGGCAGCAGGTTTGAACCGCTGGTATGCTTTCATGTTTTGTCACAGCGTAATTATTGATGAGTCGAGGGTGCTAGGGATTAAAAAAATAAATAAACGTATAAGGAAAAGATAGATGGATGGATAGATACCTTCGAGACCATTGGAGAGAGAGAGGGGGGGATGCGAAAAAAATAAGGTAGGACAAAAATGTATCAGTAAAATAAACGATGATGGATGAGAGAAGGCATGAATTTTTAAACCAAGGTAGCGGAATGATGATTTATTGAGTACTATATCGGTCTAATCATGGCGGTACCTGCGGAGCTTGGAGAAAATGTGGATTTTAAAAGGTACGCGGTGTGGGTTGGGCAGGACTCGTATGAAAGCAAGATAAATGAGTTTATCGATACGAGCACTTAAAAGATTATAAAAATTAGAAGATGTTAGGATTTGTATCAATCATTAGATGTGGTGAGAAGTGGAGACGGAGGTGGGGAATGGGGGGCGTGAGCAGGCTGGTGCTTGAATAATCGATATAATACATGTCAACATTGTGAGGTTCAAGAGATAAAGATTGATTTCAAGTGTTGGATTTGTATTTAA
Source organism: Elysia crispata (assembly GCA_033675545.1). Classification (NCBI taxonomy): domain Eukaryota; kingdom Metazoa; phylum Mollusca; class Gastropoda; family Plakobranchidae; genus Elysia; species Elysia crispata. The sequence goes on from JAWDGP010006657.1 coordinate 162,704, forward strand.
AAATGAAAAGAAAACATGCAAAGGTATCAATCATCGCCTTTTATTTATTTTACAGGAAAACACTAGAATATATGTTTACAAAATGCTTACAGATTGCTGTGAGGTAGAAACAGATGTGTATGTGAAAATGATAACAAGTTGTGAGGTTACCTTAACACACATTTATCCAATAAGGACGGAAATTGAGATAAAGATTGTCAAAATATTATTCATACTGTGGAAGAATAGTCGACGCGATCGCTGCATGATTTCCATCTGTTGCAGTGTTATTTTTTCTGTTGAAATGAGTAACAAGTAGACATGTCTAGTCTGATCTGGTATATTGCCACATCAAACAGTTTATCCATAACCACGGCACGGTACAAAGAATGGGGCATATTAAGTTTCACTAATTTATCCTCGAGGCTCGAACTCTTTCCTATCAGTTTCTGTCAATCCAAGGACGTGTGCCCTTCAAAACAGAGCTCTCAAAGAGTCTCATACCCCAGAGAGAAAAACATAGTTAGATTCGTTGGGGAAGGATGGGGAAGGAAACGGAAAGGTTAGCCAAACGCCGGTAGAGTGAGGTGGATAGACAAAGCCTGGTTGGATAACAATTTAATGATACACTGAGGAAACTGCTGCAAAATCAATAATCTGTTTGGATGGAGCTTTAGCCGAAGCTGCCGAGGGTTTCTCCTCCGAGTCTATCTGGTGTGTTATAAGAGACGTCTGAAACTGAGAGAATAACGCGCTTAATGAAATGCTCCGATAATTATGGAGATTAAACTGCAGAGAAAAAATATGTATGGAGGTAGTAGATGTTTGGTGAGATTCGCTAGTGATGAGTATATTATTAATACTGTCAAAAAACAGTGGCAGTGCTGCTGCGAAACATAGTCTGGTGCGGATATTGTTTCATTCGAGAAAAAGAGAAGAAGAAGAAGAAGAAGAAGAAGAAGAAGAAGAAGAAGAAGAAGAAGAAGAAGAAGAAGAAGAAGAAGAAGGAGAAGGAGAAGATCAGAAGAAGAAGAAGAAGAAGGAGAAGGAGAAGATCAGAAGAAGAAGAAGAAGAAGAAGAAGGAGAAGATCAGAAGAAGAAGAAGAAGAAGAAGAAGAAGAAGAAGATCAGAAGAAGAAGAAGAAGAAGAAGAAGAAGAAGAAGAAGAAGAAGAAGAAGAAGAAGAAGAAGAAGAAGAAGAAGAAGAAGAAGAAGAAGAAGAAGAAGAAGAAGAAGAAGAAGAAGAAGAAGAAGAAGAAGAAGAAGAAGAAGAAGAAGAAGAAGAAGAAGAAGAAACAAAGAAGAAGTAAAAGAGAAAGAAAAAGGGGGGCAAAAAAAAAACAGGAAGAACAAAAGCAAGAGGTATAAGAGAGGCCTGAAGATAAAAATCAGGACAAAGATTTGGAAGAAAATGCAGTAGAGTCCATATAAATAAATAATGAAAGTATGATAGTGAGAACGATGAATTTGATTAGAAAGAGAAGCTTATGTGAAGGAGTAATGGTGCTGTGAGAAATTATCTCGATTGCATTAAACAAGACTCTTTTGTTAAATAAAAAAATAGAAATCTTACACAATTCGATTCGAGTCAAACTAACTTGCTTTTACATTGTCCCACTTGAAACACACAAAAAATTGTCTCGTGGCTCACCCGAAATAACGAATAAATTCTTTTTTTTTCATACCCATCTTTTTCCTCCCTTCACCTCAATAAGTCGACACTGTTGATTTTGACTGTGACTTGACCACTCGATATCGAAAGTTTATTGTGGATGTAGCTATGTAGCCTTGGTGAATTTCGAGGAATGTTTTACTATATGAGATTAATCTGCCTAAGGTATTAATTTTGTTTCTGTTGTTAGAAAATGTTTATCTAAGATTAAAATATTTTTTTCAACATGTGTAGAAGTTCATCTGACATTTAGAAAATAATAGTGGTAAGGCGGTTTTAACAAGTGCAAAATGTAACGCTTTGAAGAAAAGAATAATTAATTTTTTTTAATCAATTTCATGGAGAACTTGTGGCGGCAGAGTTAGAATTCGGCCCTAGGATTTACGCGGATGTTTTGTCACTGGTTCGAAATCATCACTCGGTATGTTTCGATTCTAATCTCTTCCGTTTCATCGTGCCTGACGGAGGCTTGTGCGATGTGCAGAAAAAATTCACATGTTAGTTTTATGTCCTTCTTTCAATGTGTTATTTTTCTCTTTTCAACAGAGATAGCCCCTGTATACCTCTTTCTCATTAAAATTGAATGTAGGCGTTTGATTTTATATATATATATATATATATATATATGAGAACTGATATTGATTTTTTAAACAAATTGCAGGTTAGTTTTGGGTTAATTGTTCTTGTTGTATGAGAGTGTTTTGAATTGTAGCGAATTTAGAAACTCTAGGCCTTGGAAGAGAACAGCCGATTTGGGCAGCAGGAAACGACATGATTGTGAACGCTTCTTTTACTCCGACCTCTATGAACCACAGCAGATTAAGTATTTTGATTCTTATAATTATATTAAAGTAAATATTATTATTATTATTCCACAGGAGTATAAGTGTATTGTATCTCGTATCTTAAAGTAATAATAATTTATTTTATTTGCTTGTGATATTGTTCCACCTGAGTATAGGTATTTTGTGATGTGACTTTGATCATAAGACTATTGGTTGTATTTTCTTGGAGTATTATTCCCATTGTAACGGTTACATACCCATCTTTCAAGTATTTCTCTCTCATTATTAAATCTTTCTAAAGCTGTCTGAATCTCGTCGTCTGCATTACTAAATTGTGTGAATTTTATCAGCATTACTGTGTGTAGTGATCTGCGTCTAGCAAATCTAATCTCCCAGTTTTAATAGTTTCTTTTCCTCTTTTTAGCCCTCTTTTTCCTTTTTAATCGTTTCTTATAAAACAGTCGTCAATTCTTATTGATTGTTTCACCACCCTGATTAGCTTGGTAAAATCTGCTTTACCGAGCATGAATATATGACATCTATGTAAGAAAATCAAATTATTCTTGAGATATATCGCTGACACATTTCTCTAAATACTGTCTTTGCTACAATAATATCTACAAATTTGGTTCATGCTTATTCTAACAAAGAAGGCAAAACCACAATACACTGCAAAAAAAAAAAATCACATCTGCATCCGAATCAGGAATAAATAGACAGCGTGTGGAGCAGAAGATATCTTATCATTAACAACATTCAAATAAGCTTGACTTTTTTTATGGTCCTCGGGGAAATTTTTCTTGTCTGGGGCTAAGACTTACATTAATTTCGTTAGGGATTTGTGCTGGAAGTGATTTTGAAGAGAGCACAGAATGAAGTATACTCAAACATATCTTATTGTTCTCTGAATGCAAAACTTTTAGAAAGAATATTAGGCCTCCCCGAAACACTGTTCATGTTTAAAGCTATTTTGAACCTTTATGTTCTAGGGTTGCTATAGGTGTAAGAAATGATTATTGTCTTAACTGTATTTGAACGAATAGACCGATAGAGACAAGACAACGGACAGATAGACATACAGGGTATACTCAGGCAAAACAAAACAAAAAGATTTAGAAACGTTCAAAAGGAGAGGGATGAAAAAAGTAAAATGGCGATCGCAAAGAAGAAGAAGGAGGAGGAGGAAAAAAAAGAGAGAGAGGGGGAAGAGAGAGAGAGAGAGAGAGAGAGAGAGAGAGAGAGAGAGAGAGAGAGAGAGAGAGAGAGAGAGAGAGAGAGAGAGAGAGAGAGAGAATGAAGCAGAAAGAACAACACGGAGAGGAAGCTAAATTCTTGCAGAGCGGTAGGGAGAAGAGAAAAAAAGAAGGCAGAAATAGGTAATAGCAATAGGAAGAGTCTTATTTTTCGAGTCATAGAAAGAGAAAATGGACACAGAGAGAGAGAAAGATTGCGGAAGGAAAGGGTGTGGGAGAGAGAAAGCCATTTATAGACAGCGACAGAGACAGAGAGAGATAGATAGAGACGGCTTAGAATAAGTTTCAGCAGAAGGTTGTGTATGTATGTGTGTGTGTGTGTGAGAGAGAGAGAGAGAGAGAGAGAGAGAGAGAGAGAAGCGTAGGCGGGAGCCGACATGCACATGGCTTCTATAATGAAGTTCGCTGATCACAGCCTCTTCTCAATGGAAAACGGAGTATGGCGGGGCGTCTCTAAATCTATCCAAAACTGAGGCTAAGATTAAAGGTCACCCATTCATTCTACATTCTCCCTCCGCCCTCCTCCTCCTCTTCCCCAATCTGACCTCACGTCTTTTGTCTTATAAAGGATCTCTCCACTTTTTTTTAAATCGTCGTTTTAGCTGCCGAAACTATACATTCTTCTTCTCAATCTATAAGATTATCATGCTCAGCTTCGATCGGTTTTCTTTTTGTTTCTTTTTTTCGTTGTTTTTCTTTTCTTTATTAGTTGTTTTTTTTTAGTTGTTGGTTTGTAGTTAGTTGTTGGGTTGTTTGTTTTTGTTTTTTGTTTTTGTTTTTTTTTTCTGTTTGTTGTTTTTTTGTTTTGTTTTGTTTTAGTTTTCTTTTGAGATTTCAAAAATAAATCCTTCTCTTCTTCTATTTGTTGCAAGTCTCTTTATAAGGTTTTTATTTTGTTTGGGAGCATTATGTTTACTTCTATGACTGAACTTTTTAATGATAAGGACAAGTCCTTCCTAGACGGCCATGTACTGTTTTTCTTTTAATGAACTATCTCTATTTGCTATCCCTGTGAAAATTTGGCCGTTGACCATTGGAAAGGGCTTTCAGAGAATTTTAGATTTATGTGTGGAATAATTAGGTGATGTTCTTAATAATCTACCTATC
>JAWDGP010006657.1:172500-202500 GCA_033675545.1 Elysia crispata
TCTTAGGTTATAGCCGCTTCAGATGATTATTATTTTGAAGAGGTTCCGTATTAGAGAGAGGCAGTTTTATAGTCTGTTATTTACTCTTTCCTAAAATTTTGGATGTATTCGATAGCATAGACATGCTTTAATATAATATGATATAAGAGCTAAGCATGATCATATTATTATCCAGTTTTGTCGCCCCAATTGCAGGAAATCAAAATTTTTTCTTAAATGTTTAGACTTTTGTGAATAAAATATAAGAAGTCTAAATTGTTGGAGATTATTTTTCTCTGCAAACGGTCTTAATAAATATATTCATTCCTTTTATCAATTGTTTCGTCTCATTTAACCCCCACGTTATTTAATTCAGTAAGTTGAGAGCGTTCAAAGAAGTTTTGTTAGCATTTTTACTTAATTTTTCAGGAAAAATATGTATATATACACTTATTTAGTGTGTTATTATCCACACTTGTTTCTCCGCTGTGATTTCACTAATTGCTTGGAACTGTTATTACCAGGAAGCATTTCACAACCACTTTAATTACTAAGGATTATCCAATTCTAAAGCGCATGGCGAGGATAAAGTATAGAAATATAACTATCATAAAATTATTTCCTTGAACTTTATGATTTTCAACTTCAAGGTCGTCTTGTTGATGTATTTCTCAGGAAGATCGAGATTTAAAAAGAAAGTGAGCGGGAGTGGGGGGAGTTTTTCGGTTTTTGTATTCACTGTAGATTTAATTTCTTGACTTTTTAATCGTAAGAGCTGTTGAATTGTTTTGAATCAAAATCATACGTTTACCCTCTTCTAAACTCCCTTTCATCAAACAGAATAGAAGACAGCAAGACTTGGTAGACCAATTTGCGACATATTATTACAGCAGTTTCTAAACTTCCTGCCATTAGACTGAAATAGTTTTTTTCTTATCCATCCAAATTGCCTTTTTCTCTATTTTTTTCAACCTGCTTTCGGGTTGGAGAGAACAAAATTAATTATAACGAAGAATAAGAAACATAATTATATCTATCTAAATTAGTCTTTTTTGCTATATTGTTTTTTAAAATTATTTTAATGACCCACATATTTTTCACATTTTGGAGCAGGCTGTACGTTTCATAAGAAACTCCTCATATTTTTTTTTTGTTTCATGTAAGCTCTATGAGGCACGTATGAAATTTGAATTATTGTACTCAGCATGTGGAAGATATTATTACACGATCGACGTTCCTGTACGCACGTTACTTCTCGCCTTGTCACAACAGTTACTGCCAATAACTGCAGTGAAAAAGAAATTAGAAGAAAGATCAGTTTTGAACCCATCGTATATGTATGTCTGCTCGAGCCAGGCGAATCAATTTGGCAAGTAAGTCAACATCCTACATTATTTTCCCCTCTCAAACTTGTTTTAATGCGTGAATATGTAATCTTAAAACTTTGTGACAACCTGTGCATATCGGGCGCAAGTCGACATTGAGACTGTTGACTTTTTTTCAAAACAATTCAAAAGTATATAATCTTATTACCTTTCAAGAGAGTTTTTGTAAAAATTTGTGGCACCCAATTCAAATAAGTCGTTTGTCACCCATATGACAATTTCAGCTGTTGATAATTAGAAAAGTGAATTTGCATGAGCTTTTCAGTAATGAAAAAAGCATGAAATTATCATTATTCAGTGGGAAAATTTGAAATTTTAATGGGTTTTTTTTAATAGTGAGAAACCACTGAGTTTTAGTTGCTTGCGTATTGCTGGCTTGTTTTTTTTTTTTTCAATTGAAAATTTCCAGCATTCGCGATCCGGCTCATTAAGACTGATTTAGAAGCAAACTATACTTTTAGCAATGACGGCAAGTATCTCGCTTTAGTGCAATAGAAAAATACTTAGAGGCTCTAAATCTTTCACGGGCTCAAGACCAAAACAAATCCCGACTAATTTTAGTACGAATAAAAAAAAAAAAAATTATGCGCCTCATTTTTATTTGCAATCTTTGCTTCATCGATTTCTCCGCGCTGCCCTTGAACAAAGTGTCGCTTTCCTAGTTGCACTAAGCTTAATGATTTTTCCGGCCTCGGACTTTACTTCTGTGCAACATCATTTTATTCAGCTTTGCCCATTTATCGTAATTTGAAGAATCGTAACTTCTATATCAAAGCTTAATATCATTCTTTATTAGAGTATGCGTTTTGTCTGCTTAAGGCCAGTGTGCCAGTGAGCCACAGCAGATATATAATTTAATTGATTCTAAACAACAATCAAATGGTATCTGACCATAGTCCAGGTTTGGAACAGGTTGAAAACGGACAACTTGTTTCCTAAGCTTAATTTCTCGTTCCTTTTCCCCTTAGGACATAAAGGAAATCAAAGCAGCAACTAAAATGCGGGTTTCCGTTTGAGTTCATGGATCAATTCTTATTTTTTCTTTATCCTAGATTGAGATAATTTGATTTTGATTTTCCATGTCGCCCTTAGAAAATAATCTTTTTTTTTCCGAAAGCATATTTTCTTTCAGTAAAGTGGATGATATATGAGCATGATTTTCTTTGCTTGCAAATGGAAAGAGAGGCAATAGTCGCCTTAATTTTTTTTTGCTAATTTAATTCTCCCTTGTGGGAAATAACAAAAAATATCCACAACCGCCAAAATTTTGTGTCATAGACAATGCAGCAGAAGGCTTTGTTTGATTAATAGATTGATTGATTGATTGATTGTTTTGCGTTGGTTGGTTGGTTGGTTAGTCCATTGGTTGATTAACTGATTCTTTGATGGATTTACTAATAGATTAGTTGGTAAGTTGGTTCACTGATACAGCTTGCTCATTTCTACACTACACAGTTGTTGTTTTTTTTCATCTCGCAAGACTTTTATGTGCAACTTAGAGTTAAAGAGATGAATCCATAAAAACAAAACAGAAAAATTAATAATAGTTGAATCTACAAAGGAGGATATTGACTCCCTAAAGGTCAGGTCGGTCGATGTATAATACTGCTATTGAGTGTCGCGGAATTTTTTTTGGAATGAAATTCAATACCTTTGATCTATGGATATGAAATGAGTAATTTACATTCAGAAGTTGGATCCCCCTCAATTTCGTTTGATGGCGTGAGAATAGCCAATTAAGAGTGGAGTGCAATCGGCACTTTTCAGTGCAATAGAGATGGGCTTGACGCATGCGTAAGTCTCTTATTTCTGCATGGCTTTTGTTTTTGTTTTGTTTTTTTGTTGTTGTTGTTGTTGTTGTTGTTTTTGTTGTTGTTGTTGTTTTCTTGTTTTGGATAGTTGTTTTTGTTTTTTTTTTTGGTTTTTTTTGTTTTTGTTTTTTTTAAGTTGTTTTAATATCTTTGAACATGTTTCTGTTAATCTTATTTTGTACTTTAATTGATTATCTTTATTCTTTCTTCATGAAGTGAACTCTTGCGGTTCGCTTGGCTAATATCTAGTCTTTAATTTTCATCGTGTTTGGCTGAGATTAAGCCTCTCCATCTGTGCCATTAATTCAATATGCGGTTAACACTGTGTGAAGTTTTGGCAGGTAAAACTGCAACTGCGTTTGGAATGTTTGGTTTTTTGTATTACTCATGTTTCGATGTACTTATTTTCTTCTTGTTTCTTTCTCTTCTTTTATGTTTATCTTTCCAATTATCAACGTAATATATCTTTCTCCCGTAATCAAATTATTTCTCTAATATGGAAACATTAATATTTCGTCTATTTAATCTATCCACATTTTTTACTTATTTCTTTATCTCTCTCCCTCTCTCTCTCTCTCTCTCTCTCTCTCTCTCTCTCTCTCTCTCTCTCTCTCTCTCTCTCTCTCTCTCTCCCTCTCACCTTCTTTTTTGACTTTATGTCTCTCTTTCTTTATCTCTTACACTCAGCTTCCTTTTTTTTTCCTTCCCCCATTTCTTCATTTCTACTATCTTTTCCTTTTGCTACCTTTCATTTCTACCTCTTTCAATTCTTCTTTTACCCTTAGGGCAAGTTAGTGGTTGGTCAGCCTGTGTCTAGCTCTCGCCCAAGTGTCCATCAAAAGACCAGTCTGTCCACTTCACCCTGGCTTCAACGAGGTAGTCCATTAACTCGACGCTACACGCTTTGACAACAACAACAAAAAATAACGCCATTGGGTTAACAGAAGAGTTAATACACTAAGTCCAACGATTAAACCCTGAAGCTTAGGCATTGGCAAATTATTTGAATTCTTTGAAATTAAAAAGGTTTTAACGAATCTATATAAAATAGAATGATTTTTAAATACTTTTTAGTGTATGAGATAATATAAAACATTTCATCGGAGTTTTGGCATTTTTCAAAGATTGTCCTAACTAGCTCTTTTGGAAATGTGCGTAAAGACGTATGCTTTTTTAAATGAGTGAAAGATCGGCAAAGATGTTTTTTTTTTTTTTAAATATAAGGAAAAAAACTTGATGTGATATAGTGAAGTCAAAAGTTTTGTTTCTCATAATTATTCTAGATGAGACCTAAGCAAATGTCTTCAAACTAAACATTTGTTCAATCATATTTATCCGCCCCTTTTTTATATATCGTCAAGAATTCTTCTGGAAACTTCATTATTGAAACATGTTATATGTTCCTAATGAATAATATTTTAGCCGAAGTAGTCTAAGCCAGATATAGCTCATCCGCATCCATGTACCTGTATGTACATTATTTCAAGCGCATCCAGCTAGAGCAACTTTTTTCTCCCACAATGTCATTGAAAACAATAATTGCTGAAGTCGACTTGCGGAAACAAATATAATTGCAACTTTGCTCCTGTTACCATCTAGAAAGACGCGTCGGAGGTAATAGGCGCGCCTACCTACCGCATTCTAGCTTTGATAATATCTTTTAACATCTCAACAAAAGCCTCCCAATACCAGAATTCCCGTAACAGATGCTTCTAACTCAGAAAATGATTTTCTCAGACAAACTGGAAAAGGCAACTAAGTCGACCAGACTGGATCCTTGCATCTATGGGGAATTCGCTCTCTCGACGAGCGATGATTGATTACCGACGAACCTCTGAGAGTCAAGGCTAGAACTGTGTTGAGTAACCAGCCACGTAAGATCCCCGGGAGATTTTCACCACTTTGCATTTCATAACGGAGCTAGAGACCTCCCCTCGCTCCACATAGCATCCGTACTTGCCTATCAAGGTTTTGTTGTTTTTTTTTCCTCCTATGAAGTGGTAATTCGGTTTTCATTCACTCCTATTTCGACCTTTGCACTTAGGATTTTTAAAGGAGTTGTTTCTGCTGTTGATGGTTTTGAGGAATGCCTTTAGGAATTGGACTAAAGTACATCTCCCTTAAGATGTAATGATTCAGACTTATGCTATATGAGAGAGAGAGAGAGTTTGAGTTTCGCTCTATTTGAGCACAAGTCTCTTTATCAACACAGGGGGCATCGGTGCGACAGGATAAAGAATCCGCCCTAAGATATCCAATCCTATCAACAGTTTTAGCTTTGTTCCCTGCGAGTAGAACTTTCCTATTATAGACAAATAAATATATACCACTTTGTGGGACTCTTTCAACACAGAACATTAAATCAGTCAATTAATATGCCAACAAGAGAAGCAATTACTACCTGGATAGAAAAGTTGTACATACTTGAATACTACTCTCTTGCTGTAAAGGGGTTGGAAATTAACTGTGCTTTGAACTTCACATTCTAAACAAATTGATATTGACAATAACCTATAACGTTACTCGGTCAACCGAAAAAATTCAGAAATAAATTAGATCTACATTTGTAGGCTAGTAGTAGACGTATTGAACCTGATGGAAATACTACCAAGACCCACCCAGAGGGGGCTAGCTCTGGGACCACTAGGTCGATTATCGATGGATCCCAGCCAAAAATTAGACTCGAAGGTGACGCAAAGTTACGCGATGTGAACAAATTGGAGAAACCGATTGGCTACTTTTCAAAGATAAGTTGATTGACTGATAGGCGTTTTTTTTTTTTTTTTGTCAAACAGATTGCTTGATTGATGGATTAAATTGTATATGTAGCGTGTCCGTTGCAAGGCGAACTATTGGCGTTAAGCCCATCAAATAATCCTTGATGGTTGGGGTATGGTTGAAATCACTTCTGTTACATTTTCTAAAAAATACTTTCTTTGTACTCTACACAGAAGAAGTTTGACTTAAATAGCAAAGAAGAGATTATGACAATGGCACTAACAAAATTTTCATTGCAATAATAATAATAATAATAATAATAATAATAATAATAATAATAAGAAGAAGAAGAAGAAGAAGAAGAAGAAGAAGAAGAAGAAGAAGAAGAAGAAGAAGAAGAAGAAGAAGAAGAAGAAGAAGAAGAAGAAGAAGATTAGTAGTGGTAGTAGTAGTAGTAGTAGTAGTAGTAGTAGTAGTAGTAGTAGTAGTAGTAGTAGTAGTAGTAGTAGTAGTAGTAGTAGTAGTAGTAGTAGTAGTAGTAGTAGTAGTAGTAGTAGTAGTAGTAGTAGTAGTAGTAGTAGTAGTAGTAGTAGTTGTAGTAATAGTAGTAGTGGTGGTAGTGGTAATGGTAGTGGTAGTGGTAGCGGTAGTGGTAGTAGTAGTAGTAGTAGTAGTAGTAGTAGTAGTAGTACTAGTAGTATTATCATTATAATCATGGTCATCATATTTGTCATCATTATTAATATTACAAAATGTAATAGATGAAGCGGATGCCATACAATTAATTTTATTTTATCTTTCAAAAAGAAAAAGAAACATAAGGAAGTTTTAAAAATTCAAAATGTTTGAATCTACAACATATTAATTTTATATAATAGTGGAAGTTAGAGGTTACTTACATAATTGGCATAAAGGTTCGTTTTTTATATTGTTGCATCATCCTTAGTTTGTAAGACTTTTTACCTTTGATTTCAAATTTTACCAGCAGTGCCATCCTTTAGATATCCTTTTAAATCCTGAATCCTAGTTTCCAGGTTTGTTTGTGGTATTTCTGTCGAAAAGTTTGTATTTTAAATCGGTATCGTTTTCACTGAACGCTTCGTTCAATATCTGATGCTTTCCTTCACTTACATAAGTTTTGTTTCTTCTCCCTCTTTCTTCTTTCTCTCCATCTCTCTCTCTCTCTCTCTCTCTCTCTCTCTCTCTCTCTCTCTCTCTCTCTCTCTCTCTCTCTCTCTCTCTCTCTCTCTCTCTCTCTCTCTCTCTTTCTTTCTTCCACTCTTTATGCGTAGAATATTAGTCACTGTTATGTCACTTTTTTGACAAGCTTTATTGATGGGCTTGAAAAAACACGTGCATTTCTTATTTTTCCGGGGGAAAGAGCGATTTGTTGTAAATCTTAACTACATCTATTCAGTCATGATGCCATTACGTGGAATAAATTTGTTGTGGCCGGTATGGACAATCGACTCGGATTTTCACATCCCGGCTAACTTAAAACCGGTTAAACGTTAAGATCAGAAAGCTACCAAAGACAAATAGAAGCAGTTCTTGAGAGGTAACTGCACTTATGTTCTTGACGTGGTCTCAAGAATCCTTTCCCATCGATCTTTAATGACTAACTCAAGTTTTCACTTCTCGACCACTCTGGGCATGGCAGAGTTCGCAGTTTGTTTCTCTTTCACCCAGATTGTCCAAGTTGAGCAAGGATTCATCTATTGATTTGTCTGTAACTGCAAAAGAAGATCAAAACAGCAATAATGATGGACCGAGGACATTTAAAGGTCTTTTCGTTCTCTCTTCTGATAGACGCAAGTTCATTTTCTGCGATATTTTTACATTCATTTTTTTTTGCATAAAAAATTATATATAAATGTGTTTTTATGAAATTATGTTGATGCATAATGTTTGATATACCTCTAAGTTATATCCAAATTTAACTTAATCCACAAAATATTACTAGCTTCTCGTTCCTGCAAAACTAAACTAGATAGTGAGCAAATTATTGGGTTAGTTTTCAAGTCCTATTGATTGTTAATGATAAAAATCTGAAGTAAAATAACACTTTGTTTTTAAATTACTAACAGTAGCCACAACTAAAGACCACACCAGCAAGCGGTGTTGCAAACGCTGTACTTTCTCGTCTAAAGTTCTAATTTAAAAAAAAAACGGTTATTCCAGACAAATCAAGAATAAGAAAGCAGTTTAAGTACAACATACAGAAACTTAAATTAGACATTGGCTTTCACAGCAGATTTTTTTCCGTATTCTGTTAATCGTGTGTTGTTTTGCTTTGGTTTCTCTGGCTGAGAAAAAAATTTTTTGCTCTAAAATTCCCTCTTTGAAATACCCTAATTGCAACCACTAAGATGTAGATTATATTTCCCAAACCTGAACTCAAAGTTTTGGTACATTTCATAAAGCCTTTCTATCGACAGCAACAGATCATTAAGGATCATCTTGGAAAATTATGATGTAACAAGTATAAAGCACGTGTGATAGTTTTTAAGCGTTTTCACAAACTCTGTTTTTCTGAACTTATAAGCCTTGTATGCTGGGGAAGGTTCTCCTTAACTCTACGTGTAGTACGAAAAGATAATAGAAGCTTCCTAAAAAAAAAGTATCTAAACGTTGGCATTCAAACAAAGTGAAAATGGGTTCCGAACATTGGTTACCAAAGCAGTATGTGTCAGTAGTGAGAAGGGGAAATTATAATGCAGCTGAGAAAACGTTAGAGTAAAATTTTCATGATTACGAACATTTAAACAGAATTCGAAACAGAACCATTTGACTCTGTTCTTTGCCACACTTGATATTTCAGTTATTGCCCTGCAATCAAAAAGCAAAAAAAAAAAAAAGAAAAGATTTTTCACCTTTTTAACAGTGAAATCAAAGTAAAATTTACTTATGCTTCAAAATTATTTGAGTAGGCTTACAACCTTTAAATTTTGCTTTGATTTTTTTTTTGGATGTTGTGATGTATATTCAAGGTTAGTCCCCCGTGCACTGCAATTATTGGGCCTGTTGGTTTTAACAAGATTATTGAGAAAAAAAAAAAAAAAAAGATTCTAGAATTGATAGAGGAAAGGCGAATGGAAAAAGAATTTCATATAGGAGAATTATTATCTTCATTGGATTTCAAGTCTGGTGGAGTGAACAGCTTTATAATTTATTTCTCTCAAGAAACCAGCTGCCCTTGAGGACAAAGTTTGAGTATTGGTATCGAAATGCAGGGGTTAACCTGGGCAGATGTGGGATGCTAAAATCGCGACACGAAAGATTGAAATGGAGAGCAGAATCGTTTAATTCACTAAGCGATCCTTGTGACAATATTTTATTTGACTGTTTGAATAATTATGGCCCGTGCATAACTAGGAGTTTCCGGATCTTTTCTGACACATTTAACAGTCCTTGCCACTATTTCTCTTTATTAAGATCAGGCTCTTTCGACTAAGATTCTACCGCGTTTCTAAAACCATCCGCACATAAGGTTGGTTTGCTGTTTTATCATATCGTCATCGACCAAGAGCGGGCTCTGGTCTAACCTTATGTTTTCTCAACATATGCATTGACCAATGCACAACATATTTCGAACTCCAGTTCGGCCATCGATTCTGTTCATAAGACAAGTAGTACACCCAGACGCAAGTTGCACGAGCCCCTTTTCCTTTACAGGCGTGCGTATATCGTGCCAAAAGTATGTGATCGTCAAGACATGGGATCTTTAAGAGAAGTAACTAACCAATCTAAGACAGTTCACTGCATGACGTACATGTCGCTATATTATTTACATGTGCAAGATATCTCATAAGTCTAAACTTTCCGGGCATTTTGACAATTCCTAGAGTTTCTTGCTGATTTTAAAGCTATAATTTTAAATCTTTAAAAACATCAAAACAGTTTTTCTAACGAACACGTGCGTCCGTCGCAGTATTGTAAGGCAACTTATCCGATGTTCGCAGGGTTTTTTATCATAAGTTCAAATTCCCTTGACATATAATTTCAAGGTGACTTTCGGATTTAGTTTTTCAGGCTGCACGGCTGCATGTTTGATGTATCTCCAGTCTTAAGATCACCTTGCCGTGATCAACTTATCAGCCAACAGTTTCTATCAAAAGAAGCCCAGAAGAAAATGGGAAATGATATTGGGGAAAATAGTCATGACATTTCCATTTCCTACAATGCATGGTTTCTGGTTCTTTACCATCTATTGTTAATCGCCCTCTTGGGTTGTACTTTTATTGGTGTGTATATATAGAGACAAAGTCCTAGTGCAGTTTTGCTTGTAAAAGGGGTCTTTTTCCTGTCAGTAAAACTCACTACTTGATTATTATTGTACATTTGCGATGGATTCGAGCAATTTTACTCACATTTTCAACAGAAAGATTAAAACAGCATTGACATCGAGCGCGCTCTCAGCTAAACATCCCAAGAAATTAAAGTTAAAATTTGATAAGTATAAAGATACAAAAAGAATGAATTTTTAGGACAAAATGAGACTTAAGATAGCGCGTCGAACTGGTTATACAGTGGTAGGAGATTTGATCCCCCCTATATATTTTTTTTTACTTTCTTGCCTTCAGAAAGCAATTTTCTCGCTTAATTGTTTCTCTTCCCAGCCGTCTGTAGAACGATCGATTTAAACCGAAAACGAATAAAATAAGTCCGATTATTTTCTCACGAGGGATATAATTGAAGAGCAATTTTCTAAAATTTGGAAAAAAGCTGAACATTCGCAAACTTGATGACCTTATCAATGGTACGCTATTTCCATGGTTCTACGGATCAGTTTTAGTCAGACCTTTAAGAATGTACTGGTGCGTAAATAGTGTTAATTTATCCCATTGAAATAAAAATATACATATGGAGTAAGAATAATTGTTTCCAAAATTAACTAAATTCAAATACATGAACCTTGGTTTGGAAAAAAGACGGTTTTAATTTGCATTGATGTGTGAAGGTTTTTCGTAGGAAATGTCTAAATCGTTACATCTATATTCTGCGAAAAATAAAAAAAAAAAAAGAACAAGACAAAATGATTTTTTGTGCTGTTTGTGAGTTTGTTGCTTCAGAGCTTTCATGAAATATCTTTCTCTCTCTCTCTCTCTCTCTCTCTCTCTCTCTCTCTCTCTCTCTCTCTCTCTCTCTCTCTCTCTCTTTCTTTCTTTCTTTCTCCCTCTCTCTCTCTTTTATCTCTCACTCTCTTTCTTTCTCTCTCTCCCTCTTTCTCTATCTTTTCTCTCTATTCAATTTTTTTCTTTATTTTTTTTTTTCGATCTATCTTTCTATATCTTTCCCATCTCTCTCTCTGTGAATTTTCCAGCACATAATATTAGTATTTCAAAATCATTACCCCACGAATATTTATATCTTTGCTTTAACCTTACTGTTCCTGACTAAACTATTCTGAAACGTACATACTATTTAAGTCGGTATCGAATTGATATTAATTTTTGTATTGACTGTGAGGCGAGTGCCATTATGGGTAGTGAGGGAAGGCGCAGGCTAATTTTTGAGTGATGTTTTGTGTGTCCCTGAAATACTCGTACATTTGGCCAGAAACATTGATAATGATGATCATGACGATGGAGACTGCCCAAACAGAAGGCTGCAAGATTGTCGTCAAGCCTTCAGCGGTATTCGGTCGAAATCTTCACTTTTTAGCTCATTTCTACCTGACAAGGTCGAGCTATTCATGAATTAATGTCTGAACTCATACCCAAAATATTACGGACTAGATATCACTCAGTCAATTATCCAAATACCACACATCTCTTAATCTAACGATCGTTAAGTTGCTAGGTCTTCCACCCCAGGCATTGAAGAGAAGGTAGTGATCTCCATAATTGTTTAACGAGCAAACCTTCCAATGTTGTCCTTATCGGGTTTTGACTTGCCTTATCTAAATAACTTCCTCCTTCCCCCACGCACGAAACAAAATTAGCGGATCAAACTTTATCGAACAGGCACCGTCAGTTACTAGATTTAACTGATATTGATATTTCCACATTCCACAGACTTAGGTGGGTGTGCATTTAAGAGGTAGGAACGGAAAGTTGAGGGGGAGAACGGGTAAAAAGATTTTGCAGTAAGAAATTATGATGCTAGAGACTAGAAATATCAACCGGCATCTGCAGGCATGATGGTCTAAAGATAAAACAATCGCCACAAAAGGGTAGAAATTGTTATTTTACCTTTTCGAAGTCATAAGTTCAGTTCAACGATTGGAAGAATTTAAAAGGTGTCTTTTTTAACTTGTTTAAGAGAATTTTTCTTCTTCCTTACGTAATTTGTTTCAACTTGAATTTGCACTCTTCGAAGCATCGATAGCAATATCATTTTCTTTTTTTTTTCTTTTTTAACTTTTGAACGCTTCATTTTTCTCAGTGTCGACTCTATTGCTTTATGTGCAAGCAAAAATTTAAAGCACAGATAATGACTTCTATTAAGTTAACATGACTGTTTGTGAAATCGCATAGTCTAAGGATGCTTGAAAAGTCGATTGAACACCTATTTTTTACATCACTGACTGTCATTATATTCTTTTCTGTAACCTTGTCTAGATTTTAGCGAATTGTCACTGTAAATCTTTCATTTAGTATAGAGGAAATCATTGATATTCTCTTCATCATTATTTCGTCTTGATCAACATTCAAATCGAAGTCAGTTTTACATCGTTATCTCTGTCCTCATAATCAATGCTGTTTTCTGGATAATTGTTGTCTCATTTATTATAGAATCATCATAATAATGATATTTCATCCTGATTGTTATCATCCTTGTACTATAGTCATACCTGTCATCATCATCATCATCATCATCATCATCATCATCATCATCATCATCATCATCATCATCATCATTATTATTATTATTATTATTATTATTATTATTATTATTATTATTATTATTATTATTATTATTATTATTATTATTATTATTATTATTATTATTATTGTTATTATCATTATTATTATTATCATTATTATTACTATTATTATTATTATTATTATTATTATTATTATTATTATTGTTGTTGTTGTTGTTATTGTTGTTGTTGTTGTTAACGTGTATCATCATCATTACCATAACCAAAGTCACTATTCTTAAACTCATCATCGTCTTTATTACCCTCCTTTTTGCTATGAGCCCAAGCCTTATCTCACTATCCTAAAAATCGTTATAAAGATATTTATAACCGTTATCACCATAAACTCGACAGCCATTATTGTAATGTGTTTATTATTATCACGATCATACTTTCGTAATAATCTAGGGCAGTTTCATTGAGAGAGCCATATGCAATAAAATTTAGTTTTTTGGGGGAAAAAAGCATAATATGTCACGTGTAGATTTTTTTTTTTTTTTTTTTTTTTGGGGGGGGTGTTTTGTTTTGGATTTTAGTTTAGTTTGATTCTCAACTAATTTTGCATGAGAAAAAACTAAAATTAATAAGAATGATCTACCAGTTATATTAAGAGCTAAGTTCAATTTTCAGTTACTGCCAGGAAAAGAAATTTTTTTAAAGATTCATAATCTCAAGACAGTAATAAAATAAGGATATTTACAGAACTTGGAAATGTCCTCACAGAAGACACTGTGCGATAATAAAGTCGCTACATAACGAAAACCTTTTTTTATATTAAAACTAACTCCTGTTGTTTCATAATTTATGAATGTCTAATGCTGATAGCTTCTCTCATTTCACAAAGCGTGTACTTTAATAAAAAAAAAAAAAATAGCCTTAACATTAAAGCGATAGCCTTGACAACTCATGAGTTACGCGTGTTAATAGCTGCTTTGAGAATGTCTCAACAAATGTGAGAGATTTCAATGAGATTACGCAGGACGCTTTCGTTGTTTATGACATTAGATGATTACATACAAGTATGCTCTTTCGTTATGAACTTAAACCTTCAATCTGCGCGATTCTACCAGGATAATGCCCCTCGTACTGAGGCACAGAGGTTTACAAATGATACTTTGATTTTTTTTCTTTGTAAAGAAAATGTTTTGTAAGAGAACTTACATAAAAAATTAATGTTATTTTTCTTCTTTTCTTTGTTATTGTTGCTTTTTTATCACCTGCAAGGTTGTCGCTTTAACTTATCTGAATTCCTATGACCTGGACATGTTTCAAGTTGATAGATCCAAATCATTTTAGGACGGTAGATGATTAATCCAGAGATCCAGAAAATTCGCACTATATCTATGAAAGCTACTTTCAACTTTTTCTTTGAACAAACAGGGTTATGGCCAATGGGGAAGGGTAATAATAATAATGGCGCTAGTTGGTCTAATCTATTATTCGCTTCATAGTACATAATAGATGGCGATGAAAACAATCCGTGACAATATTTCTATAAAACAGACGAACCTAGATGTATGTAAGTTTACATGTTGCCATCAGCATGGAGATGATTTAGTTTAAATATATAATCTTGAGTCCAGACTCGTTTATTTTACAATGAAACCTCCACTCGCCTTTTTGCTAAACAAAATCTGAACCCAGGAAGTTCAGGCCTAGATCGTAACATGACTTCTTAAAAGTTATATGGAGCTTAAATATAAAAGTAAAGATTAAAATTGGAAAAAAATGTGGACCACATTGTAAAACATAATTACATTCTAGAACGTTTAGAGAACAATAATGATTTAAAACGATTTTGCAAAATTTGGATTTTGTGCCTACTGAGATTATTGCAACCGAAAATCAGAGTTGCTCAAACATAACTTCGTCGCAGATAACAGTTTTCTGAAGAGCTGAACTTTTTGCCATAAAAATGGCGGCGGGTGAGCAGCTAACTGAATACGCCAGTTTCTTTTTCTAGGCAGGAAGCTATTCATCGGCACATAGCTTAATAAGAGATTTAAAAGAATTGCGCGTTTATTTTTAAAATCAGACTTCTGGTACAGTTTGCTTAGATGAATTTTGTAGTTTTGGTTCATGCCGCAAAACAAACAACACCTGAAAGATTTATGAATGTCTTAACGAAGGCGTGTGCATGTTTTCTTTTGCTGCTGATGCCGAATTCAGTGACCCAGTGGCGCTTCATTCTTTTAGAGTTGGCATATCCTAAGGATCGATTCCCTTTTGAGGCAAAAGAAAAACAGTGCAAGTCGTGAAATAGCCAACATCTCAGATAGAAAGAATATTATATAGATTGCAGGTATCGAGAATAACTGCATTGCCTTTCATTCCAATCATTCCACCCTTGAATGGTCACAAAACTTATTTTTCAGCCTTTTTTTACTTCATATGTATTGGGGAATGATTTTTATAAGTTGTTCCGAAATAATATTCACAACATTGCTATGCGTAATTACAGAAAGAGTAAATATTAAAGAGGACAAAGATCATTGTGACAAAAGGTTAATGAAGAATTCCCTTACCGCCACCGATAGAGAGAGGCACATTTGCCAGGTTGGTGAAAGACGGACCCTTAGTTTAATTGATAGTTTGTAGTGTTTCAGTACGATTTAAATCCAATACGACGACTTTGCCTGAACTTAGAGCCTATCTTTCTGTCTTTGCCTGAGTTTAGAGACAATCTTTCTGCCCTTGCCTGAGTTTAGAGCCAATCTTTTTGTCTTTGCCTGAGTTAAGGGGCCAATCTTTCTGTCTTTGCTTGAGTTTAGGGCCAATCTTTCTGTCTTTGCATGAGTTTAGGGCCAATCTTTCTGTTTTTGCTTGAGTTTAGGGCCAATCTTTCTGTCTTTGCTTGAGTTCAGAGACAATCCTTCTGTCTTTGCCTGAGTTTAGAGCCAATCTTTTTGTCTTTGCCTGAGTTTAGGGCCAATCTTTCTGTCTTTGCTTGAGTTTAGGGCCAATCTTTCTGTCTTTGCATGAGTTTAGAGCCAATCTTTTTGTCTTTGCCTGAGTTAAG
Organism: Elysia crispata; assembly: GCA_033675545.1. Classification (NCBI taxonomy): domain Eukaryota; kingdom Metazoa; phylum Mollusca; class Gastropoda; family Plakobranchidae; genus Elysia; species Elysia crispata. The sequence goes on from JAWDGP010006657.1 coordinate 188,281, forward strand.
GGGCCAATCTTTCTGTCTTTGCTTGAGTTTAGGGCCAATCTTTCTGTCTTTGCATGAGTTTAGGGCCAATCTTTCTGTTTTTGCTTGAGTTTAGAGCCAATCTTTCTGTCTTTGTCTGACAGAAACTTGTGTTGGGCCAGAAAGATCCTGAAATCTTGAGACAATGCAGTGGAAAAGCTTTACCAAACAAGCAAGTTAACGAGACAGCAATTATGTAAGCAGCCAATCAATAATGAATCAAGTCTAAAATGATGACCTCGTGGAAAAAAAATGTTTTACCATCACGGCTCACTCAGAAGCACACTAAAACTTCGAATATGATCTGAAGGAAAATTAATGGCATGTGATTCACAAGGAATTGTGCTACATGTTTAGAAGACATAAGCTGTACTTAAAGTTTTAGTTGGTGAATGAAGAGATGTTTATGGGTGTGAACGTTCAAGTATGAAGAATACACAAAGCGAAACCCCCAATAGGAAAATTGGAAAAATTGATATTTACAACAAAATAGTTTTGTGGAGATCTTCAAAATACTTTTGGATATTCAACATAACTCACTTCTAGGTGACATAACTCTTTTTTGAGATTGCATTCCCTTTTATAAGTATACATCTCACCCAATAGAGGTCTCAAGTTGTGTAAACCAGTGTAACAGGTTGCTTCATTCACTTCCCTTGAAACGTTTCAAGTGAAAATATAGGAGCTGATTTTATTATCTGTTGATATTGAAGGCCACAGAACAGGAATACTCTTCATTCGTACGATCATCGAAGTCTGGAGACCTACCTAGACTGCTCTTTTTTAATTGTATTTTTCTCTGGGCGAAACATTTACAGACGTGATGTCGATGATGATGATGCAATTATGTTATTACTCAGAAAATGGGCAACTGTTATTCCTGAACGTGCTCGTTGGTGAGAGAGTAAATGAGAGGTGGGCGATTATTTTGTGTGATTATTATGTCAAGTTACAAAGCACTAATACCTTAATTAACCAATTTATTACTCGATATTATTCGATATTATGATAATTGTATACGCTGTTAGTTAATTGTACACATTGTTTAAGGTGTCAGAGAAGGGCCATGTTATGCTGAATAGAATTATGAAACTAATATTCATCGATGGATACTTAGCTCTTCTAGGTGATGGGTCGCAAGTGTGAATTTTTTCCCCTACCTCACCATACTTTTCTAACAGCAATAGTTCAGTCATGACCAAGTTTTTTATAGATTGAGTTTGAGCAAGTCTGCAAATAAATATATAAATGTAAAAAAAGCTCCCTCAGTTGACCACTCTTATCAATTGTTCCAACTAATTTCAAACTATATATAAATATGTAATTATATATACACACACACACATATACGTGTGTCTATATATTTGTATAATATTATATATATATATATATATATATATATATATATATATATCATGTGAAGCTTTGTCTTGGATGTGACCTTGTAGGCAGACCATTTGCGATAACCTTTTTGTTGTTGTTGCTGTGGTTGTTGTTTTCTTACTGCTTCTGTGATATGTTTCTTGCGTAGATGATTTTTGTATCCTAAGTAGATAAATATTCAACCTAATTGTGATAATTATTTTCTATGAATTTATTTAGTCTGTACTTGTGGAAATTTAACGTGGGTAAATGCACACGGCACGATTTTATGCACAAGTAAGAATATTATGAGTGGAAAAATATTTTCTTGAACGTGTCTCATTGAAATGTATTAGGTGTTTGAGTCTCTCTAGAAGATTAGAAAGTGTAAACTTATGCCGAGCTTGTCTTTGTTGGTAGTCAAAATCTATTCTGAGCTTGTCTATGAAGATAGATCTATTTCAGATGAAGATCTATTCTGCGCCTGCATGTGAATACAGATCTATTTCTAGTGAATATCCTTTATAAGCGTCCGTGTTTAAAAAGACCTATTTCTATTTCTAGTTGTCTGTTTAGATTCATCTTTGTAAATCCCTTTTGATTTGGTCTATGTGGGTTGCCTCCCTTGGTAAAATGACTGTGCTTGTCGCCCTTTACTCGATTAGTTCCGATTACGGTAGCTGCTAGAAATGTCACCGGGAACAGAGGGCAAACACTGAGATCGAAACACGATCGGGAATCAATGGAGATCGCACGCTTTGTGAAACGAACTGGATTACGACTTTCTGTTCTTTCTGTTTCTTTTCTTTCTTTTTCCGTTTTTTTTTTCTTAATAAAAAAGGGGATGTGGAGAAGGGAGAAAAGCCATCATCGGGGAAGAAAATAGACAGAAGAATAGAAACAATAAAGAGTTTGCAAGAAGAGGGAGAGGGAAAAAAATAATGTAGTGAAGAGGAGAGAGATGGAAAAACAGATGAGTGAGAAAAAAGAGAGAGAGCGGGAAGGATGTTTCATGTGGGAAAAAGATGTCCGAGCTAAGGGGGAAGGTGTAAAACAGAGAGGAAATTTCATATAAAAGTTAAAGCTTTTGAAAATCTCAAGAACTCATGATTTGTTTAATGCTCTCATAAGATCAAAGACCCTGTGTACATAGAAGGAAACAGCGATGCCCCAAACTTGTTCCTGCAGCGAACAGACAAACAGGCTTCTCCTCTAGGGACAGGAAATTAGAGGTTTCACCGTCTCCCTCATATCAGTGCTCCTCGTTTTCCTAATGTCAATAGCATCGAAATTATATTCTTTATCGCATTTCAACGATTACCGATTTAAATCGCGAGAGAAAAGTGCCGAATCAGGTTTATGCAAACAGAAGTGCTCACCTTTCAGAAAGGCTTGTAACACTCTGAGCGACTTCAAACAGGCTTTGTTTGAGTGGCGTGCTTTAAATATCAATGCTCCATTTGTTCGTATTATTTCTAGTATTGCGTAACTCATTTTTAGCGTCGTTTTTTTCATTTTTTTTATTTATGATCAGACTCGTCACAATAGCAATGGTAACATTAAAAATAACTGGCGTCCTAATTAGCGTTAAGCTTCGGCGTATTGTCATTATTATCCTCATTGCTTTTGTTCTCTTGGTACCTAGACCATTACCCGCAATACTATTGCCATTGCAAGCACTACTTTCATCACCTTTCAAGCGAAAATTGTCCATTTATACGCCATCAACAGTTTCTTCATTAACCCCTCGGCATATTTTTTTAATCATCCTGAATAACGTCTCTATTCTCTTCATCATATTTATTATTCATTGTTTCAGTACCAGCTTCATTTTCCTATTTCTACCTCTCTTTCTTCTCATACTTGCAATAATCATCGCTGTTATATCATCATGATCATTATCATCTCATCATCATCATCATCATCATCATCATCATCATTATTATTATTATTATTATTATTATTATTATTATTATTATTATTATTATTATTATTATTATTATTATTATTATTATTGTTGTTGTTGTTGTTGTTGTTGTTGTTGTTATTATTATCACTATCATCATCATGAACAACAACAATATTAGTTTCAAATTTTAAACAACGTTTCTTCAAGTACATGAATTTTTTATCAATATTTTTCAGTTAATTGCTGCTCAGAACACAAACCTTGGTTTTTATTATTAATTATTATTATTATTATTATTATTATTATTATTATTATTATTATTATTATTATTATTATTATTATTATTATTATTATTATTATATTATTATTATTATTATTATCATTATCATTATTATTATTATTATTATTATTATTATTATTATTATTATTATTATTATTATTATTATTATTATTATTATTATTATTATTATTATCATCATCATCATTATTATTATTATTATTATTATTATTATTATTATTATTATTATTATTATTATTATTATTATTATTATTATTATTATTATTATTATTATTATTATCATTATTATTATTATTATTATTATCCAGTTCAGAACTTTATGAAATCAAATATCCTGGGACGCTCTGTTCTCATGATCTTTTAAAATGAAGGAGCTGATCTCTCCAACTGGAAGATGCTGCAGAATTCTGAGACGGTATAGGTTTAGGTTTTTTTTTACTTTTTTAATTAATGCTTATGACGGCATGTCGTTATATATCTACGTTGCTCTGAATCTAATCACCGAGGCCGACTAATCTTGTGGTTATCTTCGAAAAAAAAATGTGGTAATAAATATAATTTTTTAAGATCTAACATGGGGTAATACATATAATTTTTTAACATCTAACCCATTTTTCTTTTCAGAAATTAATTTTCCATTCTAAATGTCTTCAACACATTCTGAAAAAATCAAATATTCTGAAACGGAAAAAAAAAATTATCGTATTTAAGGATTAAAAGCAGTATCCGTCCAGTACTCACATTCATGACAATAATTACGAGGTGAGGATGTAAACAAGCGAAAAGGCTGTATTAGCATAAGTTATATATATATTTTTTTAAACGTCTGACTCACCTTTAACTTATGCTAACACAGACTTAGAGTTTTTATTCACACCCATCAATAAATCAGCAGTCTTATATTACCCGCTTAACAGTTGTTCTGTCTGTCAAGAAACTCCAAGATCTACGAGATCTACGAGGGTTTAGTGTGTTTCACGCGTTTATGCTGTATCATCTTTTGTTTTTGTAGATGAAGTAGGCCCTAGTTTATTTAGATCTAATCTCATTGACGTAAGCTGTTTGATGAGTTAGATAAAGCTTACTGCCTTTCAACCGTAAGGACCAAAACTCCAAAATACCTTCAACAGTGATCTTCCATCCCCAGTTGACGATTCGTCATATACAATCTGGGATGGCAGTTCGCATTTGATTGATAAAGATTGGGGTCGATTCAAGTATTGAAGAAAGGCCTAATAGCGCATTCAATTGCATTTCTTTCGAGGTGCTTTGGAGGAGTTTTGGCATTTTTTGTTTAATTTAAAAAGTTTATTTCAAATGATTATAAAGAGTGATTTTTCTCTTTGTTAAAGATATAAGAAGCTGGAAAAAAGTTTATAAAAATAATACATGGTTGCCCGAGATCAGTGCGGTTAAGTAGGCGTTGTTTTGATTCAAATAGCTAGTTGGTTTGATAGGTTTCCTAATTCCGTTAGGCTACATCGTGGGGTTTATCTTAATTTTTACTTTTTAATTTCAACCAGTTAACTGTGCATGATGAAAAATTTGTTTTAATGATACTTTTGATGATCTTTATAAGACAAATTTCTTTTTTTTTTCGAGCAGAGATTACATCCGTACATTATGGAAGAGTCAGAACCTGTTTGATTGTTTATTGTTGTGGGTTTTGTTGTTTGTTTCAGTTTTGGTTATTTTGTTTTTGTTGTTTTGTGGGTTGTTGTTTTGTTGGTTTTTTGGGTTTTTTTTTTTCGGGGTTGGGTTTCATCGTTGTAGCTTTTTTACTTGCTCTGTTGTTGGTGTTGTTGGATTCAATAAACCTACCTGAAGAAAAGGTATTCAATGAACTGCAAGATGAATATTTCAATATTAACGTTAATGATTTATGTCATGTATCTTTTTGCGCAGGTCTGTGGTTCATGACGTCATGAAAAAGGAGGATGCATATCACAAGAGTTCGGAAATTTATTACCAATAAAGGTGCTTTGACATTCGGGTGGTCTGAAATATTCTGAAGGGTTGAGGGTTTTTTTTTTCTTTTTCTTTAGCATCGTGGCGGAATCAATACTTTCTTTCATTCTCTATGCAAGCTGCATGAACTGGAGTCAATACAAAATTTGAGACCCTGAAAGCAAAGTCAAATAGCTTCGTAACTCGACCAGCATATAGTGGGTTTTGTTTGTCTTTGTGTGCAAACATTGCCGACTACGTGAGCCGTATTATTGTACGCCGCGACCACTCCGATACTAAATGCCAGGCAGCTTTGTTTATCCGTTCAAGGAAAACCCCATCAAAAAATACCATGGCTTCGACTGATGTGAAGCAGTGTAAATAGAGAAGAGTTATGGTCCTGTCCGTTGATCCGAGTTCTTTGCGAAAAGTCTAAAAGTTTTGGGTTGTTTTTTTCTTAATTGTGAAGACAGATTGATTCGGAGCTTCAAGATCCTCTTCTATCATTTTCTACACTTAGCGGTTGGTTGACTATATATTTCAAGTACACCAGATCGAAGACATTTACAGGGCTTTTGGGCACAGCAAATAAATCTTCAACAACAGGACAGAGATGGACGCAAACATTTGAATTTTTTTAAACAGATCTAGTCCGTCACGACAGGTTTAATTTCAGGCCTGTTTCAGCATCAATGGAGGACAGGCAAGACCACAAATTAAGGAAAAACGGACAGATACACGAACAAGCCCTTCGGGCTGTCCCGGGTATTTTCGTAATTTTCCGGAGCCGCCATAACTGTTTTGGTCAATGAAGGTGGAAACTTTACTTATCTTGTGTTATAAACAATAGTGGAACATTGTGTTGGAAAGTGTCGTAAAATATTATTTTCAGCATAATTGTACATCTTTAAAAACTTAGCAAACATTTTTTTAAAGTATTACTCTTTTCAAGGTTAATCTACATTAGAAATAGGATCTAATCTAGAAGTATATAAATAAATCAATACATATATATATATATATATATATATATATATATATATATATATATCATGGATGCACGATGTGATGCAAACTTTTTTCGGTTTTTCTTCTGTTCCGAAAACTGTTCGAGGTACTGAATTTCTTACAGTAAATGTTGTATTATTTTTCTGCTTATTCTTTAAAAGTTAGAAAAGGTTTGGAGTAAAAAAAAAAATAAATAGGCTTAGATCTATATATATATAATATAAAAACATGATTCAATTGGCAGAATATTCTGCGCTTGACAAAACGTGAGGCTTTGTTTTCCCTTTAGTTAATCATACTCTACTACCAATGGCTTTAAAATTTCAATATATGTAGATCTATAAAAAAAAATTAGGTGATTGATCTGACAAAAGCTAGATCTATAAGTAGATCTAGGATATCGTGCCTCTAATGCATCGGATAGACTAGGCCTTGATTACACTGGCTTCGCTAAATAATTACATGTATTGTATTTAGAATATACTTTGTAAATCTCTAAGTCTAGATCTAGCACTAGTGATCTTAAGTAAACGGCACAATAGTCACTGCTTTGGGCGTTTCAATCAGACGTACTCGAACTAGATCTAGATCTAGATCTAGCTTGATCTAAGTCTAGATATGTATGGTGCACCTTTATATTTTGGAGTCATGTATTTAAATACATTTACAGATTAAGTTTGTGGATGTCTCATATTATTTTAGGGATTTATTTTTAAATTATGATAATGAAAGATGGCAGTTAGAGTGATCTCTCACGGCCTCAGTCCTTAGCGGGGAGGCGCCGATTGCAGGCCGGAATTTAGTTAAAACTTAGTTTCGCTATTTTTATGTATTGAGAAACTTGAAAAATTTGTTGGCTTAAATCTCAGTAGAAAAATTAACCACCTACGTTATAAATTTTTATACATGGGCCAGGAAAAATGCTGGTACGGTGCTCTTTTTATGCTTGTTGTTATGGGAAGGAAGTTTGTTGTGACCAAACTAATATGTCGGACGACCCTAGCAACCACTGAAACGAAAGGACAAAAAAAGTTGAAGTTTTTGCTCAGTCTGGACATCTGCGTGTCCTCGTTAGCCTGTGGGCAAGACCGTGTACCTCACGCCTGTTGCATGACCACTGCTCGGGCTCGCCAAGGCACAATCAGTGCCAGTACAGTTCTCAGGACGAAGTAAGGGAGGGGGGAAGGGGGCGGGGAGAGGAGGGGGCGAGTTGACTGCCACTAGCTCTTTGTTAAGACTTTGATGGACGATACTGAAACGTTTAACTTTACTCGTGGTTATCTACATACAGTTCAACAAATAATATGAGCAAGTGGTATTTAATCAGTAACGATAACTATGACCATGTTGTTAATGATGGCATTATTTCATCCCGTAGCCTTCATTATTTAGCAAAATAAAAATCATTTATTTAATTTACTAGCACTTACTATCAGTAACCTCGAAAATAATTATTATAAGAGCTCTCCAACAATTGAATAAATGCGAAACTATTTTAGTCAGCCAAGATCACTCTCAATTTATAGAGATGTTACTGTTCAGTACAGCTCGCTATCAGTTTAATAAAGACAACATTATTTGTCTTAGGAAAGATAGACACCATTTTTACAAAAACAGTATTATTATTTTTGTATATACTAGGGTTCAAGAATAATGTCACCGAAGCGTCATTATTTTACTCAGTAGTGCTCACAAGCTCTATTAAGTATAATAATATTGTGAATTTGAGATTACTAATGCAGCACCCAACGGCTTGAGTTCATACCCGGGTGGCATTTGTTATATAAACATCCATTAACTTTGCACGGGGCTTTGGACAGGTTGAACTTTTGTGCCAGCAATTATTTGTCTTTAATATTAGTTCACATTGTGCAATGAGTAGGAAATTTCTTCAGCTATTGCTCTTCACATAAAAAAGTGATATCATATCTATGTTTGTGATGGATGACGAAGTGTATCGACCAATAAATTACATTATTCTAAAAAACGGGAATATTTCATAAAACTTTAACTTTCACAAAAATGCAATAATAAAGGCACATTAGCTTCAGTTTTCGATTTAATTTTTTTGGAGAGTTATAGTTTATTAAAAGATCTCGAGACTTTGGGAGGGAGGCGGGTTCAAAGTTGAGTTTGAAAAAGAAATAGAAATCTTAATTCATGGCATGGTCATTACTTAGATTGTGAAGTTGCACATTTTACATCTTTTCCATATTCATAGAAAAGTACATTTTCCACATAAGCTTTCGGGCGCTTAGCACAGTTTTTTTTTCTCCTCCTCTCAGACGGTTTACTGTGTGCTTCTATTGTTTTGCAATTTTTATTTGCGACAGGTCTGTTTTATACTCAGTAATCCAGATTGAAGAAAAATTTATTTAATTAAGACATTTGTAGCGACCGTTTTTCTCTTTGTTTAGATTCTATTACAACGCTCTCGATTTCCTCAAAATGTGGCCATCTCTAGCCCAGGATTGTCACGTACAGGGGGAGTGAGCGTATCTCTTTGTCGTCACGTTTCCTCGTTCTTTATCTCTCCCTCTCTCTCTGTCTCTATCCAATTCTCTCTTTCTTAACCTCTCTCTCTCTCTCTCTCTCTCTCTCTCTCTCTCTCTCTCTCTCTCTCTCTCTCTCTTTCTTTCTCTCTCTCTCTCGCTCTGTCTGTCTCTCGTTTTTGCCTTCCTTTGTGTTTTATTTTCCTTTTCCTCTCTCACTATTTATCATCTTCTCTCTCCTTCTCTCTCTCTCTCTCTCTCTCTCTCTCTCTCTCTCTCTCTCTCTCTCTCTCTCTCTCTCTCTCTCTCTCTTTCTTTCTTTCTTGTTATCTTATTTATATTCTCTGTTGCCTCCTTTTTTATCTTTTTATTTGCCGCTTTCTTTACCTGGAAAATCGAATACGTCTTTTCTTTTTTTTTCTTTCTTCCTGCTTTCCTTTCTTATCAATCACTTTCCGCGAAGATTTTGCGTTTGCGGAGTGAATTTTTTTTTTTAGATTAAATTCCTCGTTTTCAGACTCATTTAGTTTAATTAATTATGTTAGCCTGATTACTTGATAGGGTCCTACCACCAGGGCTTATCTGTTTGTTTGTTGTTTTTTTCAGCACATGAGATTAACTCGCGCCAGATGGCTACCATATGAAGAGGTGAAACGCACTCACCAAAAACGACTGCTGGGTTGGAATCTGTATTTTAAGACCTAAACATCCAAAACTCAACCACACACCATCAAACCTCCGCCGCGAGCCATGAGAAACTAATATTTTGTAAATTGTATTCTCAAAAATAAAAAAAGAACCATAGTAATCTGGTGAGAATAAGGGTAAAAATGGAAGCTGTGGTAAAAAAGCCAAAAAAAAAAAAAAAAAGGTTGTCAGAAGGAAAAAAAATGCATGGAGAAGCTTTGAGCTAACAATCGTAATTAGACGCAGGTGAAGGAGTTTCGATCTCATAAGCTAATGAGGAGGCAAGACGTGGCTGGGTACACTGGCACATACAAAGAGAAAGAAAGAGAAAAGTAGAGAATTTAAGAAAGCAGATAACATTTATACGTTTAAACCAGAATGTAAACAACTATACCTGTTAGCATACATTTATATGATATACACAAACACAAAAATTTATATATATATATATATACATATATATATGTATATATATATATATATATATATATATATATATATATATATATATATATAAATATATATATCCACCAAGACAGGAAAACATTAGCGAGATTGGAATCAACAGCATCCTATTACGGAGATTTTTTGTAAGATGAGGTTGATTTTAAAACAGGTAAGGTATTCCAGTTTGAAAACCCGTCTGACGTGATCATTTTATTTTCATGTATTATACACAACGGATATCAAAGGAAGTTACTACGGTTTCAAAATGCAAAGATAATCAACGTATGACGACTTTGTCTTCTTTCTCTCCCCGTACAAGTTTCCGTCAGGCACGGAAGTTGAACTTACTTTACCTTTGTACAGAGAAAGAAGGATGGGGAAAGTGTATGTGTGTGAATGTGTACGGGTGGATTTTTTTTTCGCGGGGTGTGTGTGTGAGGGGAGGGGGGGGGGGTTAATGAACAAAAACTCCTCCCAATGCTCATACTAACAGTTACAGAAGAAAAAAAAATTACAAAAAAGAACCAAAATTAAAAAAAACCTATCGATTAGAGGAACAAAGCCAGAAGAAACATAGGCCACACCTGGGATAACCATAGTCTTGATAATAGAGACCCAGATCTCGACTTATTTATTCTCTAAACTCCATCTAGAATCTAGATCTACAAGGCCACGAGCATGGGAAGCACAAAATATGTGTACTCAGCTGCTTGGTCCGATACGACGCGCATTTACCCTTTCACCCTACGTTTATCTTTGTTTTTATGGTCCTGCGTTCATAACAGGGCCTTTAAGTTTTCCGTTCTCTCATTTCCTAAACAATATAGAGTGCTTTATGGGGCGAATCGTTTATATGGGTTGTGAGTAGCTGAGGATGTAAGAGAATGAGATGAAAAGAAAAAGTTTCACTGTGAGTGGGAGATGGAAGACTATATTTACATATGAATTTAAGAGAAAGGGGAGATAGAGATAGAAAGAAGATGAAGGGAGAGAGAGAGTGTTGGTTCATAATATATGAGGTGATAGAAAACGGATTAAGTAAAAGGTTAGTGAACGAGCTAGGAAGGGAGAAGAGAGAGAGAGAGAGAGAGAGAGAGAGAGAGAGAGAGAGAGAGAGAGAGAGAGGGGGGGGGGGGGCGAGGGAGAGAGGAAAAGATTGGCATGTGGCACCCACATTTTGAAGTGAGACTAAGTCATTGAAATGCAATAAAATGATACTTGGGTAAAAAGAGTGTGAAGTTTGTAGAAAAGAAAACACCGTTTTCTGTTGTGCTAAATTATCAGTGCATTTCGTGGTTTTGGAAACCTTGAACCCAGAAAAGATCCTTAGGTAAAAAGAATAGGAAGTTTGTAGAAAAGAAAACAAGGTTTTTTTTTTCTTTTTGGTTGTGCTGCATTATCAGTGCATTTTGCGGTTTTGGAAACATTGAACTCAGAAAAGAGCTTACACTGAATTGTACTAACCGCCAGACACCATCTCTTCAAGCATCTCCTTACTCAAGCAGTTTGTTTATCTCCATTTTTGCATGATTATATTGACATGACTCCGCTGTTGGTCGTGGTAATCTCACTAATCAAACATCCATGAAACTATGAAATTTGCAGAACATTTTATAATTTTTCCTAAATCTTTTAGGATACACTATATTTTCCAAAACATATATGTTTTTTTTTCCTATTTCTGATTGGTTCACAGTTTTATACTATATGCATTTTGTTCGTCAAAAATACCAATTAACTTTTTTTTTGTGACAGAAATGTGTTTCGAATCAAGTTTAATTTTATTGGAAAAAGGGAATGGGATGTTACAGAAAGTTGGCTGGCGTTTAGACTGTTTAATTGTTTTGTTTGCTGATTTGTTGATTTTAAACCCTTTGAAAGCACTGTCGCTACTTCCAATACTAAAGGAGTGCAATTTTCAGTCCGTAAAGAAAAATAATACGGAAAAACGTGCAATCATGTAAAAAATATCTATATTCTTCAACAAAATGATCAAAGTTCGTGGCTTTCAAGTAGGTACCATAACTTCTTGTATATATAAAAAAGTCATTGCGTATCAAGATAGATCTCAGTGGATTTGTTCTATAAAAGTGTGATCACGAAAATACTATTGTTTCCAACTCAACCTTCCAAAAATTTATGGGTCCAGTTAGTACGTCTTAATGTTAATTATTGGACGATTATCTTCAATTTTTCCCTTAGAAATCCAACTTAGTTTTAAGCAAATCAGAAAAGGTACGTAGATCGTTTACGGAATAGAGTCTACATATTTCTTGATGATACTACAAAATTTCTTGATTTTTTTTTCTCAAAAAAAGGTCAGGAAATCTTTCCGAAACACACTTTTTTTTTTTAATATTTCATAGGAACGTCCACTTCAGCAGTTGATATTTATTGTGACTAAATGCCTTTATGAATATTAGCCACAGTGCTTCCGTGTATCAGGGCTGCCTCATGATGGATCTGCACTTATCCTGCTCTGCTCTAACCATGCATGCCCATTATCCACCTGCAAAAAGCGTCTTTCCTTGTATTCTGCAATCGTTTTGTAACCCTCAACCATTTTTCTTTCCCGCTTTGCTGTGAAAGATTTACTCTATTATTGTCTTTATTTTTAAATTGATACCCCATTTTTTCGACTTGTCCTGCTCTCTAATTAACAACTTACGTCCTTTCTTTTAGATTTGGGTCTTGCATGTTTGTTTTAGTTGTTATTGCTGTCTTCTCGCTCCAACTGATTCCTTTGATATAATTCGCGTATCCGCGTATAATAATATCCTTTTAACTTGAAGTATGAAACACTACTAAAAATGATATGAACATCCGTGATGATGGTTTGTTTATAATGCAGCAATAAAAAAAAAACAGGGCTTACACATAGATTTTATTGTTATTTGTTTGTTTTGTTGGATTTTTTTTTATTTTTTGTTGTTGTTGTTGTTATTGTTGTTTTCCTTTGTTTTGTTTTTTGTTGTTTGTTTTGGGATTTTTTTTCTTTTTTAATTATAAGGAAAACTAAGATTTTCCACACCATTCAAACACTTGTTCCATATTTCTTCACTTACAATGTCGAGTGAGGCAGGGAGGAAAGCAGACACAAGCTCAAAGTGAGCCAATGAGAAAGAGGTGGAGGTAGAGAAGGGAGGGGAGAGGGAGGGGAGAGAGAGAGAGAGAGAGAGAGAGAGAGAGAGAGAGAGAGAGAGAGAGAGAGAGAGAGAGAGAGGATCATTAAGAGAGGCAGACTTGCAGAAATAATTTGAGTTCTGGGAGACAAACAGACATGCAATCAGGCAAATCATCACACAGGAAGAGAGCGGTGAAGCACAAACATTTACTTCCATAAAGGAGGGGGAGGAGGAAACAGCCAAAGTATCAAACGATCGCGAGGTTCCATAAAAAAAAAAGGAAATTCGTGAAAGGTTGTTCAATGATCCATAAAGATATAATGGTTTGTATATGCCTGCAAACATTTTAAAGCTCTGAAACTGCGTAGCTGCCAAATTTGTTGGCTGCAACAGTTGATTAGAGGCAAGCCAACCTGAATATAATTTTATGCCAACATGTATTTCTCTATGTTGAAAACACTATACATACACACATAAACGCGCCGCGCTTGATACATTATCTCTCTGGGTGAGCTCTGAGCTTGCTCACGTGGCACGCATTTACGTGATGGAGCTGGAAGTTAGCCTCTGTTTAACGAGATAATGGGAGAGGGAAAATCGAAAACTCAAGAGAGACGCCTTTATTACTGAAGAAAAGTGTTAAATCAAAAGAGAGCTAGGAATGGATAAAAGGAGGGAAGATCAGAAGGAGAAAAAAAAAGAAAGAGAGAAAGGACTAAGCAAGAGAGAGAGAGAAAGAGACAGAGAAGAGTTTCAGACAGACAAATAGGTAAGACGTGGAGAAAGTAAACCTATAGGCCTCGAAGACAAAATAATGTTCAAGTTTAGAGAAAGGTAGGCAGGTACAACTCTTCACGTAATTAGATATGTGTGCAGAAAAAAAAATACTTTTCTGAGCTATCAAGACATGCAAAATGTTAGACAGAC
>JAWDGP010006657.1:207500-290014 GCA_033675545.1 Elysia crispata
TTTGGTGGAGTTTGTTAGGAGGTTGTACTGCTGAGCAAAATTCAGTTTTTTGGCTCACAGTTTCAAAGGTTGATTTACCCAAGACGAAGAAAGACAAGACTGAAATTCATGAAAATCTGCACTCAATCTCTCGAGCGTAAACCTGCGTAGTTTTCCATGAACTCAAACCAAATGCATTTTCAGTCTTTGTTCTTTGAAAGGTTTAACGTTCCCTAAATATCCGAAGAATCTTATTCAATATTAGTAATAATTGGGGAGAGCGCAGATTATTGTTGCCTTTGCTTTTTTTACGAGTTAATGCACTGTTTTGTCATTCTTTTGTTTTGAGATCTGCATGAGAACTAATTTAACTCAAATTATCAGGTAAGTGCAAGTCATCAAATTCCCCGCGGTTATCCAACTGGATATCGACTTAAGAGGTTAAGAAAAAGTGAAATTAATGTCTCAAAGTCAATAGTATTCGCAAGAAATCGCAAGAGACATAGATAAAAATATTCAGATTGTATAACGCCTACGCTAATAAGGATACTGAGTTTGTATGCGGCTCCAAAAGAAATCCCTGAAAGCTTATAAGCAGAGGGGTTAAACTTATCATAAAATAAACAAAGATTGCTTAAAAATTATTAATCTATAGATCCTTAGGGATGAAGCTGATCAAGACATGATGAAGACATGATACCGTTTTCGAGACGTGACCCAAACTTTTGAGGCGACTCAAAGACATAATTAATTATAGCAACATAAAAATCTTGTGCGTTTGTTTTGCTCTTGGAAACTAAATATTTCAGCTTTCTCAGATCTGGAGCTACAAAGTCTTTACCTTCAAACCACTTGTTTTTACTGAGTAAAAGACAAAATTGAATTTCTTTGCAGAAGTAGAGGTTATTATTCGATGAAGATTTCCAAAATCAAACATAAATTTCATTTTAATGACTTTCGCTTTAAAAGGAAGTTTTCGTAAAATAGGCAATTTCTGAAACATTTCCTTTCAGAGGAAGTAATTGAATTGTTTAATTTAAGCAGTCGTGAAAAAAATGGACTTAGGCAAGAGATACGAAATACAAAAGATCGTAATCATCCCCGCAAAGTCTAATAAGTTATGTGCTGTGTGTTTGTTAAGGAACGCCTGAGCTTTAGGTGTACTCGTATTCACTTCCACCTTATTCACCCACTGAGTCAAATACTGTGTTTACATTTTTTTTTTAACTTGAATGTTAACTTCTTCACTTTTAATAATGCCCTGACTCTTTAAGACGCATATTACAAGTCTCTCATATTATTTCAAACTGACGATATCGGAACAATTAGCTCTTCATATGTTGTGAGGAAAAAGCATAACAACTTCAATGCTTTTTTGTGTATTGTTTTTCAATTTGTTGTTGCTACAGCTCGTCTACAAGGGAGATCTTTGCATATCAAACTGTAGACCCAATTATGTTTGTTGGAATTGAAAAGATGAGGCCCGTAGCTCACCTGTCTACCGTGGGAGACTTTAGACGGCAATGAAAGTCCTGCTGATATCAGGACGGGCGTCTACCACAGTCACCATCTAATCTTAATTGTTCTTAAATCGATACCATTATGAATGTACTGTTGGCAAACTTTTGAAAGTGAGTTTGTCTCACACAGGCAATATTTTGATACGACCTTGGCAAAGTTATCTCTGATCGGTTCATTTGTTTTGGGTTGTTCCTTATTTTATATATAAGCCCCTCTCTTTACAGAAACAGGATTGCAGACACGATTTTACTTTAAGAAATTGGGATGATTGATTTAAAAAAATGGCGTTTAAAGAAAAGAAAAAAACTAAAAAGCCGTAAAAAGAAATTGTGCTCTAGGATATGATGGTTATGCAAAGTATTCTTTTGTATTGTAGTTTTTAAACTTACTGTTAACACAAAATGATAAGATAATGAAAAAAAAATCCAAATAAACGGTTTATTATGCAACACAGAGTATTTCTGTTTAATAAAGAGATCTGAAAAAAAAAAGACACTAATTTGGTATGCCATAAATTTTGTCATTATGGTATGTCACTTGTTGATAGGGAACAAGGTGAATTCGCTTGATCCCAATGAAATGCAATTTAAAAAAAAAAAAAAATCTCACTTAAATTAGAAAGCAAAAATGTTTGGGCACGCTCAAGGCTATTTAGAATTATTTGCAAAAACTTTAAAAAGTCTTACGATCAGCCATATAAGAGGATTTCGATTTTAATTTATTAGATTTCAGGTTTATCTGTTGTTTTCTATGTATAAAGTCTTACTAATGGCAGGTATGTAGGCCGTAGGCTAATGGAGTGCCATTATCCGTCTCGTATTAAACATTGCGGCTTGGGACTACATAGGTACCGAATACTGTTGCTATGACGACGTAATCCCTTCGCCTCTTGAAACATGTTGGAGTATGAGAGTGAGTGGGTAATGACGTCATTGTTATCTTGAGGAAATTCTAAATTTATGCGTGTCTCCTTTTTTATTGACCATATATTACTTCTGGGGAATATTAAAAACGTATCTCGACAAATATAAAAAAAATACGAAGGATACGCCGGACTGGGTCTCTGACTTGAGAAATGGGTGTCTGATTTGAGAAAAGGCATATTTTACCTGAAATAAGTTTAGGAAACAATGGCATTTCCACATCGTTAAAGAAGCCATAGTGTTTATGGTGGCGTCAACAGTCAGTACATCACAGGAACCAAGTTTTTGGCTTCCCTTTCTGTTTCCCCCAGCAGCCATGGTAACTATCCGACGAATTATTCCAGTGATAATCGTGCTTAACTGCTAAGGACTGTCATCAGCCGGGTTCGTGGTTACCTCTGAATCCGGGAATAATTATCTACAAAGCAAACAAAAGATCTACCGACAGCCATAGATCATAGTAGTTACTAGCCTGTTTTAGACTCGAACTCAATTTTGCCTTCAAACTGCGATAACATAGTTATCTTAAGTAGCCTTGGGTATTGACGTCATGGAAGCATTCTCGTAAAGTAACCTCACCCGAGGTAGCTGGAACACAGGTGAGAAGTGGACTCTAATGATGGCTCGTTGTTGTCGATCAGATGTCGTGACATCTCCAGAGCTAGGGCATTTTCTATTTTCTTCTTACTTGTCCAAATACGGGTCAGACAAGTGAGAAAGCGGCGTGTTGTGGTGATAAAGAGCCTTGCCCGTGCTCGGTAGATATTTCCGTAACATTTTCGTCTTAGAAAACCGCTTTTAAGGTAACGTTACTTAGACGGCAATAGGACTTGCTTTTAAAATGTTGACTTGTATTGTCTCGTCCATCGATTTGCTGTGCGGAATTTTGCATGAGGAGTCAAATTATTAAATAAGAAATTGCACTTGTCGGAGACAGTGTAGAGTGTTATACTCTAATTGAACACGAATGACTTGAAAGTTTTTGAATCACAGGATTTTTCTCGGTAAGTAATATTAGGATATGCATAGATTATTCAGAGCAGCAACAACAGTAATGATGGTAACAGCTGCATTTAGAATTGTTGAAAAATAGAAATATAGACACATGTAAAGAAATGAATGGGTTGATAGCATAGATAGATAATAGATAGACAGAAAGATAGATAGTTAGATGCATGGATAGATAGATAGAAAGGTAAATAAATAGATTAAAAGACAGACAGATAGATAGATAGATAGATAGATAGATAGATAGATAGATAGATAGATAGATAGATAGATAGATAAATAGATAGGTAGGTAGAGGTGGTTGCAAGTTAACGTGTATATGTAACAAAGCTGTCATTTCATTTTAAATGTAACTGCACCAATGCCTAAAAAATAATGAGGTGAAGGAAATTGTTAGTGAATTATGTTCTTACATTGATCCTCAGAAACCAAATGTATTTTTATTTTCATATCAATAGCACATGAACTGTAAATATATTAAGCTTTTTTTTTTTTTTACTTTAGAAGCTGTAAACCCACACAAATAGTTTCTAACACCCGCCTGTAGCTGAAAATATCTCGGTCTTCATTTGAAGAACGCTCAAGAATGGAGGAAATTCGCCAAACTGTAAAGGCTATGAGGGTACATCTGGTTCGAAAATCGACACCCCCTATTCTGGTCGAGTACCCAGCAGCAAACATTGAAGGTAAGTCAAACTCTAGGGGCCTCTTTTTGTTCAAAAACAGTAGTTTATAATTGCCAAAATTATGATATTTACAATGATAGTATTAGTATGCCGCAAATAAGCGAGACTATAAATTCAATGCTTAGGAAATCTTAAGAAAAAAAAACTATGAGTTCAGCCCTAATGTTTAATGCTGAAACGGAATTTGGTATGGCCACTATTTATTGAAAGTAGGTTGACGGTATCTTGGCCTGCTTAGGAAAATTAAGTTTGGCCTTTAGTCACATATTGATAGCATTCGACATTTTGAAAAAGAACAAACTGACTATAAGGGCTTATTCTCTTTTATTTAGTGAGTTAAAGTATCTATTTATGGTATGCTTCCTTCTTGCTAAAAACTCTAGAGAAGTTGAAATGAGCGGGAAAAAAAGATAAAGACGCCTTAGTTTTTTTTCACCTTCTTTCTTTTTTTTCTTTTTTTTTAATTGAAAACCCTCCGCTTTTCTTCTTTTTTTTCCTTGATTCTTCACAATGAATTTTCGGCTTAGTGTATTAAAGTTATGACTATTCGTGTTGAATTTTCCCAATACCTTTACTTTGTTCCCTTTAAGCGTTGATTTGCATTATGAATAATCAAGGGGAAAAAAGTGGAGGGTTTAGAAGAGGGGACGGAGGACATGGAATGAGAATTGCTATTCTTTGACATTATACGGGAGGGTAATGTGTTAACTAATATGCAATAGGTACTTTATTGCTTTTTAATTTATTTTTAATTTACTTTTTATCCCGCGGATGTATTGAACTTGACTAAGGTTATAGTGTATATTATCAAATTTGCGTGTAGTCGAACTTTTCTTGTTTGGTCATGGCTTTTGTTTAAGAGGTTTGACTCCAATTATCCTAAAAAGATTGCACAGGTTTCCTATGAAGGGAAAAAAATCACAAGTTTTCCTTCTACATGAATGCAGATCCGCGAATCTCACTATCTCTTTTTTTTTTTCTAACTTGATACTCTAGAAAAGCTGTATTTACGGTCTGGAGAATATAACATGTCTTTTTATTTCCTTTCCTATCTTTGATTCTTCAAAGTATATATCTGTGTTGTGAATGAAATAATTATCTCAAGCAGTCAATCAACTTTTTTTAAAATAGAACTGATACCAAAATGGCGTAAGGAATACCAATTTGGTATCAATTTCCTCACAATCTTTCAGGTTTTAAGAATGGGATCAGCTTTTTTTTCAGCCAATTTTGTGTTTTGGTCTTAAGAGTCCACATTTTTATGTTTGATTGTTCGTTTTTGCTCTTTTCTTTGTTTTTGTTTGTTTTTTTCTTTGTTTTTTTTTTTTTTTGTTTTTTTTTTTTTGAGGGGGTTGGTTTTTTGGTTTGGTTTGGGTTTTTTCCAACCCACTGCCAAAAAAGCACGCCGGAGTTCGATCTCATTCTTTTCAATGTTTTTACGCATTTATTTACTAACTGTCCAACGGTTTTTAGAAATAAATTGTTTTAGCGTAGGAAAACTTATCGGAACTTATAAACATTTTACGAAAGAAAGGTAATTATTACCCCTAGGCCCATTTCTAAAGTACACTTTAAGTAGTCATAGTAGATCCAATGTGTGATTTAACAAAGAGGTATGTAATGAATTTATTAAGTAATAAACGCTGTCGAAAAATACGAAGTATCTTTTGCCTATTTATATTCTTGACTTGCATCTGAAAGTCCCGAACATTAGTCATGGATTCAGTGCTCAAATCGGTATGGGTTTCTCTTTGCTGATGCAATTGTTTTGTGCACAAGCAAATAATGTGATATCCCATTTCCTATTGCCATGAGAACGAATACAATATTTAATTATTACTATATATCCTGCTCACTCGAGTTTCCGGTCGCAGTCTTTCCAGTAATCAAGCAACCTTGAATCTTGTTTGAACATTATTAGAATGTACGAAGATTTTATGTTCATTTTTTGCAAAAAATTCAGTAAAGCATTTTTTTTTGTTCGGCAAAAAGACTTCTTCAAGCTTGTTTTCGAAATATAAAAATCTAAAAAGTTTGAATATAGATTGTCGATATTCTAATGCCAAACATAGTAAATGTGATTTTAAAACAAAAAGTTATGCAGACCTTTATTTTAGGCTTTTGTTAGCTCATGATTTAATAGCATTTGCAGTGAGGAAGATATCCATGAGATGTAATGGCATAGCTGATCCTTTTTCAAAGAAAAAGCATTATGCCACCATCCTGGGTAGTTGTTTTAGAGAAGGACATCGATTGATTCATTTTTAACGATATTCTTGTTTCGAGACAAAATCTACTCATTATCTAGCTCAAGATATAGTTCTCAGTATGGCCTACAGAAAAGGGAGCCGTGTTTTGCTAGATTAAAAGTAAAATGTTTTGTGTGGAGTCCCTCTTTTTTTCTAATACCAACGCTATGGTCTCGTTTATATTGACCGACCCAACCTCTTATCTTCATCCAATGATATTCCTCTCTCACATTCTCTTCTCACCTGCCGGTATATAAACACTTCGCCATTGTGGCATAGAAGAGCCGTGCCTTGTACTCAAAGTTAGACCTAGAACTACATTCTGGTTCTGTGTAGAAATAACCTTAAAAAGTAATTTATCGATGATTGTTAAACATTAGAAAAGTTTCCCAGAATAACCGCATTACAATTTTTTGTTCAAAAGGAGTCCTGTTGATGTCATTTGTTGGAATTTATCCTAAAATGCGAACGCTGAAGCGCTAGATGCTGGATTATTTAACACAGCTTGTTATGAGCGCTACTTCTAGCAAAATCTATATAAAATGATTCTGTCCTACAATCCGCGTCTTGGCCCAACTTGCATGGTTCCCAAGTAATAAGATACAGAGGTCGCGGACACCATGATTGTCTCTCCTCATAGCTTGGAAGAGCCAATAAGTGCGGCTTCTGGAAGTATTGACAACGGATTGTTTCTTAACTATTCGTCCAGCTAGTTTGCATTAAATTCCTAGCCACTTTGTAACCCCAGTCTAGAATGATTTAATATGAAATCTAATAAATCAGATAGATGTAGAATAAGAGGACCAAACAAATCATTTTGGAAAAAAACCAGATAGGCCATGTTGTGAAACATAATTTTTTTTAAAAACATTTGAACAACAAGAAGACACTGTTCTTAATAGTTTTTTATTGCTTAAAAGATAAAAAAAAATCTAATGTCATAACGTTTGATTTCCGTTAGATTTTTAATAATCCGTGTACATCATATTACCAGCTACTTTCCATAAACTTTGGCCGATTGGTAATCAAAATATCGGGTGTAAGTATTGTATTTTAGGAATCAGACCTATAAATAGATAGACCTAGGCTTATAAATCTGGATTTATATCTTCGCAAAAGTTCAACTAACTGAAAAATATGTGTTGTTATTGCATTGTTTGTTACCAACTGCTCATATTATCTTTTATTATTCTTTAGATATGTGTGTTTGGCTAAATCTCTCTCTCTCCTCTCTCTCTCTCTCTCTCTCTCTCTCTCTCTCTCTCTCTCTCTCTCTCTCTCTCTCTCTCTCTCTCTCTCTCTCTCTCTATGTATGTATGTATGTATATATATATATATATATATATATATATATACATACATATATATATATAGAGAGAGATAAATAGATACATAGATACATACATACATACATGCATAGATGTACATATATATATATATATATATATATATATATATAAGTGACATTAGTTTGAGTTATGCATCGATGTTTTAAATGAGGATGAACCCATAAATGGCATGTTGGACATAATAGACCAATTTAATATAGATAGGTCTATAGCGTGTTCAGCGTTTTCAAAAAATACTTTATGGATGAAGTTTTTAGATCTAGAAGATTTTACAATGAAAAACGGAAGAAGCAGATATTATTTTACAGCTGTACGAGCCTTGATTTAATCTAAATCAAGATGTACCTATTTCATATTATATTTATTCAGTATTTTGCAAATGTGTAACCTTTTATCTGTTCCAGGCTAAGCTATTTCGAATCGAATTAACACTTCCAATTATCAGAACTATTAAAAAAAAAAAAAACAGTAAGTACGGATATCCATGCCCACTCTTTGTGTCTTACATTTCTTTGAGAAATTTATGTGGTTTGATGAAGTGCATTATGCGCGTCTCAGAGTTAAGTCAACTCACAATAATAATAATAATAATAATAATAATAATAATAATAATAATAATAATAATAATAATAATAATAATAATAATAATAATAATAATAATAATAATAATAATAATAATAATAATAATAATAATAATAATAATAATAATAATAATAATAATAATTCTTTCCGCGTACTTCAAAGTTGAAAGCTACAAAGCGTTTTCGAAACCAATTCAACCTTGGTATCAATAATGGACATCCTTGATAGTTTTTGTCTTTATATTCCTCCCCGACCCCCATCCCCCACAACGAAAAAAACGTACCGAATAATTGTATCAATTGCTCCAGTTTAAAAAAAAAACCGTGACAAACGCAATAATCTGTAGGTGTTTCGCAACATGAGTGCTGAGGTACTGGAGAAAGATGTTTGTAGAATAATAGAGGTTGTTGTCTCTTTAAGTGCCTTACATCTATGAAAAGACGCCATCAGTTTTTAAGTCAAATAATATGTAATCTAACCTGAAATTTTCGTAGCTTAACGTTGCATGGTTATCAAATTCTCAAGCCGGAAAACTGTATAATAGTGTATAGTTAAAGTTTAGAAACAAATTTTGACGAAAGGAAAACATCGATTGCATTCTTTAAAACTAAAAGCCAGTCCATTAGAAATGTTATCTTAGGGTAAAGACTACAATATTATTATTATTATTATTATTATTATTATTATTATTATTATTATTATTATTATTATTATTATTATTATTATTATTATTATTATTATTATTATTATTATTGTTATTATTATTATTGTTATTATTATTATTATTATTATTATTATTATTATTATTATTATTATTATTATTATTATTATTATTATTATTATTATTATTATTATTATTGTTGTTATTATTATTATTATTATTATTATTATTATTATTATTATTATTATTATTATTATTATTATTATTATTATTATTATTATTATATGAATACATAATTGTAGACCGGTATATCACAGTAAATGATGGAAGAGATTTCTTAACTTTGGGCAGAAACGTTTGTGCCATTCACACAATGTTTCAAGAATGTTCGTTATCGCGTTCATGTTATAAAGGTTCATTTTTTAAAAGTTCATTTTATAAAGGTTCATTTCATTAAGGTTCATTTTAAAAAAGTATATTTTATAAAGGTTCATTTTATAAAGGCTCAGTTTATAAAATTAAGTCATAAAGATAGCGATGACTTTTTTCGTTGGTTTTCTTCTTCTACGCGCAAGGTTAGTCTATTATTTCAAAGTATTTATTCAAAGGGGGAAAAATAGAAAAGTTCTTTTGGGTATATCATATATACTGATTTCGACTTTTAAGTGGACCGAAAAATAGTAATTGGGGAACGAGATTTCCCCAAAAAGTTAGTAAAGTGCATGTTATACAGAGAAACAGCTAATTATGTACTTCCACAGCCTATTTAAGGGTTATGGTACATGCTCATAATAAGAATGTGCAAATAAAAATGCCTAGAAATGCGCTGCCTTGCGGGCACTCATAGATACCGATTTATCGATACGTGCATGTCTTGATAATGCGCGCTTTAAAGGATGTATAAACACTTTACAAGATCA
Organism: Elysia crispata; assembly: GCA_033675545.1. Classification (NCBI taxonomy): domain Eukaryota; kingdom Metazoa; phylum Mollusca; class Gastropoda; family Plakobranchidae; genus Elysia; species Elysia crispata. Next base: position 217,379 of record JAWDGP010006657.1, read on the forward strand.
ATTAAATTTTCCATGAGAATCAAATAATTATGTCATACTCCTTGCATTTTTTTTTCAGATTCTCAATTTCTTGAATTAAAAATGAGTGGTTTATGTGCTAGCGAATGTTGAAAAGCTTGGTTATTCCACCGTGTATGTTATGTCAAGATTTCGTGTATTTCAGAGGAAGGGGCGTTCCCGAACATATTTCTTTTTATGACAATACAGACGCTTGGTCACATAATTATAGTCTTTTGTCTTTAACTATTCAATTATTTATATTCAATATCAAGACAAAAAAAAAAAAATAACTAGGATAGTAAGAAAGGTAATATTTAAAAAAAAAAAAGAAAGAAAGAAAAAATCGCACAGGGACAAAAAAGAAGATATGATAGTGAAAGTTTTATAGAGAGACAGAGGGGGGAGGGGGGAGGGGGGAGGGGAGAGAGAGAGAGAGAGAGAGAGAGAGAGAGAGAGAGAGAGAGAGAGAGAGAGAGATAGACCCTCTGTCCATATCTTTCTGTTTGTTTTTTGTTTGTTGTTTTTTTGTTGGGGAGAGGGGTTGTTGTATTGTTTTGTTTGTTTGTTTGTTTGTTTTTTTTATTTTTATTTATTTATTTATTTTTTTTTTTTTTTTTTTTTTTTGGGGGGGGGGGTATTTTTATATTTCTTTTTTTTTTTAATATTGCAATCCATACTGTTCGGGTTCTTATATTCGAGTTTTTTTGTTTTGTTTTGTTTTGGAGGAGGGGGATCTTTAATTGTACGGTACATCGGGACCACACACCTAGCTCAGCAGCGACATTAATTATTTTATTTTAATTAATGTTGTATTTAAGTAAAAGCTTCAGCAGCAGCAGCAGTAGCAGTAGTAGTAGTAGTAGTAGTAGTAGTAGTAGTAGTAGTAGTAGTAGTAGTAGTAGTAGTAGTAGTAGTAGTAGTAGTAGTAGTAGTAGTAGTAGTAGTAGTAGTAGTAGTAGTAGTAGTAGTAGTAGTAGTAGTAGTAGTAGTAGTAGTAGTAGTAGTAGTGGTGGTGGTGGTGGTGGTGGTGGTGTCTGTTGTGGTGGTAATAGCGAAAGTAGACCCAGAAAGAGGGTTTATAGAAGCTAAAATAAAGCAGTAATAGAGACCGTGAAATGAGAGAGGGGAACAGATAAAAACTCAAGCATGCAGTAACTAGACCTATTGAGGCACAGAGAGAGAGAGCATGCATAGGCCCTCGGCCTAGTGCCACGTTCAAGTCTAGCTCAGCTTAGTAAAGATCTCTGTCTCAGCCTTTGCCAACAACTAGCTAGAGAGTGACTAGGACTAGCGTTATATCCATATATTTTAGTCTCCTAAGTTTCTCAGTAATTTGTAGTCATGTTTATATGAAAATTTTTATCGGTTACTTTCGTCGCTGCTGAATCCCAGGGCGATGGCCCGCTTGCGCAAAACAATGCGCAGGACGCTCCCTGTGTATGCAAATCTTATGTTGTGAACGGCCATCTTGAAGTCTTATCATTGTCGGACTATCTAGCAATATCAGAGTAGAATTGTGCCATCGGAGGCACCTACTTACCAAAGTGGTGCCGAAAAAGCTTCAAGATGAGCTCTGCGGATAGTAAGATGTCTACCACGGAGAGGATCATCAAAAGTAAGTGAAAACTATCGGGTTATAATCCAAGAGGCCATCTTAGACCGCCATTTTAATTGAAAGTTCCAGTGTCATATTAAAATCGCTTTTCAGGACACGAAAAATATGCATTGCTTTTGCAGGTATGTTGCGTGTTTTGTGTAATTTCAGAACCCATTAGCACTTTCGTATTTCGCTTTGTGTTAATTGCAAATTCTATCGACTACATCTAGATCTAGATTCTAGATCTAGAAAGTAGAATCTACTAATCTAGATCTAGGGTCTGATCAACTCATCAAGTCTAGATTAGTCTAGAAATCTAGAATCTAGATCTAGATCTCTAGATCTATCTTGCTTAGATCTAAATAACTAGATAAGTCTAGACGAGAGAACAAATCAAAGTCTCCCTGGAGATGATTTTGCTTGATTTTTATGTCCGTTTCTCAATGGAACGAAGGAACAATTTGTTGTATCGGTTTCTTTCCATGTACAATCTACAGTAGGCTTTAGAGTAATTAGTTTCGCTATATATCTAGATCTAGATCTAGGTCTATGTGCTTATTTAATCGAGATCTGATCTGATCCATAGGGTGACCCGAAATCGTGCACTTCATAGCCATAACATCACTATTTCACAGAAAAGAGCAGGCGTTCTAAACAATATTGGTCATATATTGTATCTCCTTTTCAGAATTATTAAAGTTAGTTGAAGTTATCAAATCCCATTTTGGTAAAACTAGAGTTCTACTCCCACTCGCCCTCCCATGTCCGCCATTTTGGTTACCCACTAGGTCACGGCGGCGTATTCATACAGAAAATAATTACAATTTCAATTACTTATAACTCAAAAAGTTTTCATTTGCGACGATTTATTCTTGCAGATTTGTGATCAGCATGCAAAAACCTTTAAAAAGATGTGTATGTTTGCATGGGTTGCCGGGCGGGAGTAGTACTCTAGTAATACCCCCATTTTTATTAGGACTTTTGGTTAATTTAATGTCTTGCAAGGAAGGAATCGGAACATAGATTGCATGTAGGAACATAGGAAGCTAGAATCTAGTTATAATTAGGCTCGCTGGATTTTAATTAAAACAGCTTGTCAAATTTATAGTCCAAAAGAACTTTAAAGAAAAAACATCTCATTTTTCAACACTGAACATGTATTTTGTTTATTTTCTTATCACTGCGCCTCAATCTTCAATCAATGCCTCTCTGATTGTAGCAATGCCAATCCAAAATTTCAAAGCTGTAACATTTACCTACTAATGATTGGAAGTTATAAAGCTTGCTCTCAAAAGAAGAAAACTTTTTAAATTTTGAGAATCGGTCCAGAAGAAAAAAAGTTATGAGGATTTTAATAAGCCAAAAATGTCTATAGGTGTAAAGAGGAATAAATGGTCCAAAAAATGGACCTTTTTGGTGCTTTGTTTTTTGTTGTGAAGGAAGTTAAAACCTCCTAATTTCTTTATTTAGCAATATATTTCCATGAAATTTGACATTTAAGTGTATTTTTTTATATAGAATCATAATTTGTCAGAGATAATTTTGACAGTTTTGTTTCGAAGGGTCAATTTTTGCATAAAGTAGCATACATTACCCCCTAATCCAAACTTGCGTTCCTTTATTTAGAATGTAAAACCTCCCTAATTCCCATATTTACCAAGATATTTCATTAAAATTTTGTAGGCAGAAGTATAATACATGTATCATTTACTTTCTTACTTCGTTAAAAGATATATAGCATTCATATGCATTAGTTAATTTATGCATAAATTAGCATAAATTACCGTTTCATCATTTCTTTATGTAATTTTTATCAACTCCAAAATGTTCTTATCATAAGTATCAACCAAAGTGGTTAAATTGTATTTTTGTTTTGTTTCTTAATTTGTTAAAATCAGCATGGTAAATTTATGCATAAATTACGTTGATGGCATAAATTATCTTCCATTCTACACTTGCTATGTAGAAATAAGTGCCATAATTTGAGACCCAACCCCTGCAGGTAACATTAGTCTAGAGCCATCCTTGCACATCTGAATCCATTATCTGTGGAATCGGCATCCATATTTTTCAACAGAAGCTTCTTTATCCATATTGAGGATGTTTTAAAAAAAAAAGAAAAAAGAAAAAAAAGGAGAAAATACATCTAGAAGCTCGCTTCAGATACTGAGAGATAATTCAATGTTCATTGAGCGTTTCTTATCCTTCAACTTCCTACGTTCGTGGGACTTGGTACACGTACCTAATTAGAATAGTAATGATAGCGTGACTGCTCATGGAATCACCCCAGCCTCAATGAGTTAGTTATTTGAGTTACAATATTGTATTTGGTTACTGAATCAGTCATACAGAACGCTCATTTCACATTTATTTTAACAAGATTTATCAGATCAGACTCAATGCCCAACCTCCCCGCCAAGAGCTAGATCTAGATCTAGATCTCACACGAATAGTTCGAAACCATCAATTAAAATTTTATAAGCTAACTTGGTAGATAAGATGTTATCTTCATTCAAAAAGCGTACTAAAGAAACAAAAACTCTTTATAGATGTACAGGCAACTGCAAATGTACCACTATTATTTTTTTTCTTAAAAGAAAACAAACTATTCGTTTTAAAAGCAGAGGAGTCCCCATATTATAGATGCGCTAATGGATTATTTTAAACTGAATACTATAGGGGGTATAAGTTAAGTCAACATAGTACTCCAAGTGCTTTGCGTAAAAATTGTTTGAAAGAAAGTCATGTTTCTAAAGTGCTACAAATTTATTAAAAATAGAATGAATACTTTATGTTTTAATAGCATTTTTACGTTTGAAAATCCAATAGCTATCTATTTTATTTACGTAGATCTACCCTAAACACCCCTTTGCAAGCCATTATTAGAATAATGACAATCCAATAAGATAAACTCGCCTAACCCAGTTCACATGCTCTCGACCAATGAGAGAAGCCCTCTTAGCCATGTGACGTCACAAACCAAACGTCAGTTTGTGCGCTACACCAAAGGCTTAGCAGGCCGGCTCGTCTTGAATGTCAAGTGTCATTATTTTGAGAGGGTGGGTGTCTTTCAAAGACGAATACGAGCAAATACGCGGACAAAAAGTAATGTAAGTAGGTAAAAATTGCACAGGAGATGTTAAAAAACTAACTGTCCAACGACGAAATGCGTACTCCTAGTAGTTTTAGAGAGCAGCGAACGAAAAGAAAAAACTCGTTCAGAAACAACACTCCCAGACGGCCGATCAATACCGTTTTACTGCAGAAGTATAGAATATCTTTTCTGATTGTACACCAAGTTTCATCGCGATAAGTTATAAAATGACGCTGTAGTTACATTTATAAAACGGCAACCGTTGCTTACTCGCGGTCCATTTTTTTGCCTAGGTCTACTGGCCGCGGCGCACTGAATTTTAGCTAGAGTTGTCTAGCCTGCGGACGTCGGATTGGCATTGCTACTGATTGCCTTAATTAGTAAGCTAGGAATGCTCCAACTGCGCATGTAAAAGTTATCACTGGTTTTCGTTTTACTTCACTGTTGTGGGTCTTTCAAGGAATAAAAACGCATTGTGATGCAAATTTGAATTAATGTAGAAGTCTGTCCATCCATCAAACTTGAAAACTGTCATATGTGTTCCTCGTAAGGTCAGTCTCTCTCTCTCTCTCGCTCTCTCTCTCTCACACACACACACAAAATACCAGTTAACAGTCTGATCCCATTTAATTTCTAAGAATAGTTGTTGACAGCTTTATTCACATTAGATTACAGTTTTACATGTTCTGAGTTTTCAGACATCTTTGAAATAGCATAAAACTCAAGAGACATTAAATAGTTGAGAATTACTAAGTACGAGGGCAGGCTGATAATTAAGTTCCGTTTGCTAATAACTTGTTCAATTTTCGTCACATCGACCTAAAATTTCATACATATACACTCGAACCATTTTTCTAGACTGAACTATAACAACAAGTTGTGTGACGTCATTCGTGCTCATAATGCAGTGACGCGCAACACATGATGTGGTAGCCATGTTTATGAGACAATGGCGACTTCCAATGACCTTCTCATCAAACAGCGCTCTGTTATCGAGTTTTTGGCAGCTGAGGGATGTTCTGCTGTAAACATTCATGCAAGAATGAAGACAGTTTATGGTGAAATGTGCATTTCAGACTGTGCAGTTCGCAAATGGGTGAGAATTTTTAAAGGGGAAGACCCCAGAGAGACAATTCTGCGTGATCGAAAGCGTTCGGGTAGGCCCCTTTCCGCATCGGACACGGCTCATCGAGAGAAAGTTGACTGCATGATTAGAGCTAATCGAAGGGTCAAACAAAAGGAAATTGCAGATGAAGTAGGCATTTCGAAAGAACGAGTGCACAATATCGCCACAACTGTACTGGGTTACCGAAAAGTCTCTGCCCGTTGGGTCCCAAGACAGCTCACTGTAGAGATGAAAGCGCAGAGAAAGGACATGTGTACTCAACTCTTAGAGCGTTACAATGCAGAAGGAGAAGCATTTCTGCAACGCATTGTGACTGGAGACGAATCCTGGGTCCACCACTACGATCCAGAATGTAAAGCCCAATCGATGGAGTATAGGCACAAAACTTCTCCAAGTCCAAGGAAGTTCAAGGTTGTTGCCTCTGCAAGAAAGGTCTTGTTCACCGTTTTCTGGGACATGGAGGGAGTGGTCCACATGGAATTTCTGGAGCAAGGGCAAACTGTGAACTCTGAGCGATATATTTCAACACTCCGAGCTCTCAAACTCCGACTCAGACGTATTCGGCGTGATAAGGACTCAATCCTGCAACACGACAATGCGCGCCCGCACACCAGTCGCCAAACTCAGGACGCCTTAAGGCAGCTGGAACTTACGACCCTACCTCACCCTGCATACAGCCCCGATCTTGCCCCCTCTGACTATTATTTGTTTCCCCAACTCAAGAAGTACCTGAAGGGCCATCACTATGACAATGATGAGGAAGTTATCACAGATGTTCGCAGATGGTGCCGTGGACAGCCGTCTGAATTCTTCGCTGACGGCGTGAGCCAACTAGTGAAACGTTGGAGGCGGTGTGTTGATTGCGACGGTGACTACATCGAAAAATAGAGTGCTAAGTATGTAGCTGAGATATTAAGCTTTCGTTTGACGTATTGTTTATGTATATGCTGTGAAAAATTAAAAAGTTATGATTAAACGGAACTTACTTATCAGCCTGCCCTCGTAGTACAAATAACAGACAGGCTTTGAACAAGAGCAAGGCACATAAACTAATTCACAGCAAACCCTAAAAGTGTTGGGTACAATTTCAGTGACGCTGAAGAAACTGTTGTTCATACACCTAGATCTTTGTTTTGGACCTCTTTTTTCATATGAAAGATTTTACATATAAAGTCTTAATTTTGAATGTGTGTGTGTATGTGTTGCAGAAAAAAGGAACTTTTTCTATGCCGATAAGGGTAGTCTAATGAGGTAAATACGTTTTCACTATATTTTAGATTTTCTATTCCTTACTTTTATTTTCTTTGCTTTTTTTTTTTTTGACAAACTGAAAGTGTGGTTTTGAGAAAAAACTGGAAAGTTTGGATTCTTCAATTTGTGCTGAAGTTAAGGTTTTTAAAACATTTGAAATTTAATAAGCTTATATCAAAGCCCTATGCTGTAGATTGAAAATGATAAGCTTGAACAATGTCTGCTTCTTTTTTAAAGTTATGAGAAATAAAAGTTGCATTTGGTGGTAAATAATTGAGTGAAAGAAATAATCTTGATAACTGCAGTTGCAAGGTGAAACTTATGGTGCCTAGTATCCTTTCTAGAACTGTGAATCATTTAAGGCTTGTAGTGGTACCAAATGGCAATATCTCCAATTAAATCTTGTGCTCAGGAGGTACAATGAAAAACAAAAATTTTAAAATTTACCATAAGCAAAATTCTAGAAGTAGATTTTAGCTCATTTCCTTTGCAAATGCTCTTTTATTTTATACTTACACTCACTTACGCTTGTAGTAATTACTGCTGTCAGGATGGAATAGCCTCACGAGATCTCATCTAGCTTTATTTTTTTCCTAATAATGCTCACTTAAACAAAAAATTTTAGAATGTCTGGATGACATCATGTTGAGTAACTCCCATATTATTCAACAAAAGTTTGCTTGTCTTGTTTATAAAGTAAGGGTCATGTGTTTCAATTGGCTGTAAACAAAAATTCAACCATTGTCTCCAATGAACTGCGTCCCACCTATCAAATCGAAGGTAACTATAAATTTATGACAATTATTCTAATGCTTAACAAAAAAAATTTACACTTCAACAAACTGCAAATATTCAAGCATCCATGACCCTTCCTTTCCCCCCCCCCCCCAAAAAAAAAAAAGGAAGAAAGAAAACTATACGTCCATAGTAGTATTATTACTTTGAGCATGGCTTTAAACTATCAAAGTTTTTTTCTTTCTCTTTTTTTTTGGGGGGGGGGGGGGGAGGAGGGGTTTACACCACTAGGAAATCACTAGGTTTATAATCCAATTGGCCCTGGCACTGGCTATCTTTTTTTCTGCTACTCTCTTGAGCAAATACCTCATTTTACTTGCAGTGAAGTTAAGATTTTATAGGATGGAAAGGGCTAAAAGGAAACAGGCACACAACTTTATAATTACAGGACAAAAAAGAAAAAACATAACTATGAATTTAACTCACCCAGCACAAATCAAGTATACTCGGCTGCCCTATTACTTCAGTTGCATACGAAAACGGAGTATACTCGGTTATAACTTTGGACGTCTATTTTACCTTCTAAACAAACATTTTGTAGTCGAAATCAAATTTATACCAAAGGGAAACTACTCTTCTTATTCATAATTGTTTAGATGCCTATCTAGAGCTAACTTAGCCGTTGTTTGGCTGCTGATAAAAATTGGATCTCAATCTGGCCTTGAATTTGATAAAAATTAATGAATGTTTTTCCAATCTCTCCTCTTTGTTGAATTTAACAAGCTCAAACAATGCATTTTCTTTCTTTTTTTTTTTTTTTCATTAAAATTACTTAGATCTATGTCTATCAGTACATGTACTGTTACAGAGTTGGGAATTTTTTTTTCTTTTTTGAAGTAGGTGTCAATAGACAGTTCATTAAAAAAAAAACAACGAACTAGTCATCCCTTCATTACTAAACTTAGATGCAATAGAGCCAAGATAGATACTAACACAGCAAGTTTTGTCTATTTACGTTAACTTTTTGAAATATGATCTTTTAAAATTACCCAAAAAAAAAAGGCCAGTGGTGGGGAGCATTTTTTCAGGTAGGAGCCAATGCTGAGTGAGTAAAGGTAGGCACTCAATTTTATAGTTATAAGACAAAAAAAAAACCCTATAAATTTAACGCATGCATTAAATTTATAGTTTTGTATTCTTTTTTTTTCTCCTGTAATTATAAAGCAGGTTTTCCAGCAAGTCAGAAATCCAATAGTCAGGTCTGGAGAGTATGACATAGACCATCGAGTTCAGAAAAAGGGAGAAGAAACAGTGTTCAATAACTAGGCCAACAGCCTTTTCTGATAGCAAGGCCAGCCAGGCTTGACTCAGTGAGGGTCGTGCGGCGGGGACTATACCACCCTAAAGTAGTTTTTGTGTCATAGCTTCTCTGCAAATTCTCTCAATTAACCTGGTGCAGTGGGAACCGACTTAAGATTTTATTTCAAAATCCTAGGTAGAAAATTTTAGGTTGAGAAGTTGCTGGACACCCTGTAAAGTTGTGTGCCAGTTCCTTTTTTAGCCCCTGTATCATGTTATACATATTACACACGTCCTTTTGGATGCTTGGTAATTTCCAAGTGTGATTTTATGCCTTCCTGTTTTGGATTTATTAAAAGCTGGAAGGAGAGTGTTGTGTGTTGATCTTGATTTGTCGTGTAAACGTTTAAGAAGCTTCTATAATTTAGAACCAGAAAATCGAATGAGTTGTTCTGAGTTGTTTTTTTTTTTTTTTTTTTTTGTTACCAATTACTAGGAAGGCTGTGAAAAATTTTGCTCTAAATTGTATGATTTTTGCAGCAAAATTAGAATTGTAGGTTTAAATTATATTATGAAAAAACTGCAAGAGCAAGGAAATATTGGGCAATTTGTGAATATATAAACAGGCATTGTAAGGAGGCAAATTTACAGCCAAAATTTTTCTAGTCCAGCTTAAAGTTAATCCATATAGACCTTCAAGCTAATTTTTTTTTAAACAAGCTACTTAGGTTTTAGGGCCAAGTCCATGTCAAATACGTTTCCCAGGGTTAAGATTGTATTAGTCTTGTATTTGCCCCCTTATTCTTTTAATTTCACGTTTGATAATATTTATAATAATAATAATATATATATATATAATTCTCAAAAGATGCCTTTTTCAACCATAGTCACAACATATTAGAATTTAAAAAGAAAATACAGCTTTAAGTCCTACGCTATGCACATATAACAGATATTTTCAACAACATCATGTTGTTTATGCGTGTCTTGTAAAATTTATGAGATGTTCAAAACAAAAAAACAGTTTTTCTTGTGGATTTTTGTTACATTTTTGGGTGGTGATTTTCTCTGACCTTCAGCTTTTGTCTAGTTCGTTTTCAGAGTAAAATGGTAATAGATTTTACAAAAGGAATGATAAAAGAACGTAATTCTTTATTCATCATTGAGGAAAGGAACACTATTTTGCAATGACAAACATATTTTCCTGCTTTACTTAGAGGTATTGCATTGTCATCATGGCCCATTGAAATGAAAGCCTTTTATAACCCTGAACAAGATATCCACTCTGATTCACCAGCATTGCCATGCATCAAACTTTATTTTAGAAGCAACTTTGACACAATGTTATATCAACTGAGCTGAAAATAAAGGTCTGTTCCTCAGTATTCCATGCCTGTGTCATTGCGATGTGTTAAAGATTGCAGCTGTCACTGATTCACCAAGGCTTATTTTAATTCTTTGAATCTGTCAGAACTTTCTAGCATGGATAGAAAACTCAATAAAGCCCACTTTTGCTAAAGCAGGAGCAAAGAATTTTCCAAGAAGATTTCTTTGTTTGTGTCATTCTGTTTAAATGCACTGACAGGCGATATGTCTAAGACCAGCACTGCCTCTGAGATACCCTAGAACTATTTCATCCATTTCATCTTTAGGAGATTTATCTAAAAAGTAATTTTAAAGTTCAGAGAGCTTTTGTTTTGGATAATAACTTTTTTGAATGTGTATGAGGCAGTTCAGATCAATAGATCCACTAGATCTAGATATAGAGCCTAGATCCATGTTACAAATAATGTAATGTAGATAAGTTTTTCTCCATTTTTTATCTAAAAAGTAATTTTAAAGTTCAGAGAGCTTTTGTTTTGGATAATAACTTTTTTGAATGTGTATGAGGCAGTTCAGATCAATAGATCCACTAGATCTAGATATAGAGCCTAGATCCATGTTACAAATAATGTAATGTAGATAAGTTTTTCTCCATTTGGTGCTTGTAATAACTTAAGTAGGCCTAGATCCATGTTAAATTATACCTAGTAAGGGCAATTTTAAGTGATTAAGTTCTATATTTTGTCTTGGTACTTAGATGTAATGATGACACAATTTATGTCATCAATACATCTGAGAACAAAATTGTGGGTTTTTTTTGTTTATTTTATGTTTCAAGTAAGAATTTGGTGCTTGTAATAACCTAAGTTGACCTAGATCTATGTTAAATTATACCTAAGGGCAATTTGAAGTGACAAAGTTCTATAATTTGTCTTAGTAAGTACTTAGATGTAATGATGACACAATTTATGTCATCAATACGTCTGAGAACAAAATTTTTTTTTTGTTGTTTAATTTGTTTCAAATAAGAATTTTGTTTGATATGAACAGATATTGACAATTGAATAAGTACTCAAAATGAGCATTTGTTAATGAGTTAATAAGACTGAAAAGAAAAAAAACACAACTTCTGTAGCAATTATTGACTTAGATGTAACAGTGACACAAAGAATGTTTCCCCCAAAAAAAAATATTTTAATTTTCAGTTGAATATTTAAACATGATTACACAGTATTTAACTCAATTTATCTTTTGAAAATCAAGTAGGGACATAATTCATGAAAATAAGGCAAAATTTGTGTCATCATTACATCAAAGTATGTATGACAATATTCAAAAAATAAAGCTTCCTTTCCTAAATGAGATGCTCAACTATCTTTAGAATAATTTTATTCCATCCTTAGGATGCTTACACTGCTAGAAACATACATTTTATATATAATAATACAAAATGAAAATTAAGCCCCCAGTTCAAAAACCTTTTGAGAATGAGTCATATATATACATATTGAACTGCCTTTAAATTAATTGAGAAGGTTGCCAGATGACTTAGGGGCATTTGAGTGGTTACTGGTATAACATTGGGCTGATAAAGATTCCAGAGTTCATTGTTTCAAATCCCTGTTTGGGAATTAAGGTGGCAGATTGGATCTCTTCTAGCCAGGTGACGAATTCCATCTCAAAATGAGTTTGTTAGGAACCTAAAAGTCTCTGTTACTGCATGCACACTAACATAGCTCTAAGACCTCGCCTATGTTGGAAAGTTTAAGGCTGTCTTCAGCTATGAGTGATAGTTGTTCCCTTTTCCCCTTAATGTGACACTTTTGAATGGGATAAATAAAGTTTATCTTAATTTCTCAAGCCAAGGCACCTGCTGTAGCAAAACCTTATTCATGGTTACCTGTAATTAGGAAGGAAAACTATTGCTGCCACAGCCAGTTAGTTTCTTAGTTATAGACTGGGTGTATGGCAGAGCAGAATACTGTGTTTATACATTGCATCTAGCTTGGCTTTTATTGTCAAAATAAATTATAAGTAATATTTATTTTTTACAACATTGACACTTTTTATTAAATGTATGTTTCATGGTTCTAATGAGTTAGTAAAGGACGAGTTGTAGACAAAGGCCTCAAGAAAAGTAAGTTTTCAGAGGTCAACTGGATAGGATGTATATAAGCTAACAGGTTTGAATGAGCTTTTCACTAGCAGTTGTTTCTTAAATCTCTTGGTATATGTCAATAACTGTGAAGGGTTTTTTAAGTTATCAGGATGCATGTTTTATGATCCAAGTTAACCAAGGAAAGGATGAGTTAAAGACAAAGGCTTCAAGATAAGTAAGTTTTCAGAGGTCGACTGGATATGATATTTTCAGCTTATAATAATTAATATCAAAGCAATTCCTTTGATGAAAGACTGGTACACCTGTTGTATGTTTTCAGGCAAGTGTCTGATTTCAGGCAAATTAGATTACTGAACAATCCAATTTATTTAATTCACTGGGTATGGCAGGGAAGAGTATTTTCCATAAATTTACGGAATTCTGTATATTTTGAACAGTCATACGATCCCCTAAATCCTGTCCCCTTGCCAAACCGAAAACTTTATCCATAACAGGGCAATACAGTATATCAGTATCTTGCATTTTCCATTAGTATTATTTCTTCATCTAAATTTTGATAAATAAATACAAATGTAGTAAATACGATTAAACAGTTGGGTTGTTTTGTTTGCCTTCTGATTTTTTGGGGGGATGGGGTCGAGATACATTATCTAAATCTAGTTGATTATTAAGATCAACAGGAAATCCCAAGTAGAGCTAGATCTAGATCAAGAATAGACCTCAATCGCGATCTTATAATTATTTATAACCGAAACTGGGCACCACATGACATGAGATTATAATACATGTAATAGGTGTTTTTTTGTCAAAACAGATAAATATAAATCTAGATCTAAATGTTAGATTGTTATGCATGCATTTCTTTTAACAAGGCAAGGTGGGAAGCCTACAAGACCTACAAGATCAATATTAATCACATTTAGCTCAAATGCTTTAAGAAAAGATAAAGATAAGGGGAACAGTGCTCAATATGTAAGCTAGAATATAGTCCCCAATGTACACCCTGATGTGTAAACCTTTATGTGCCTCAGTTGAGCCAGTGAAACATATAAAACAGTAACTTTTAGGGAAGACAGCTGTAGTGGGCTACAGGTCATTTAAACCTCTAAGTCTGAGCACAGAAGAAAAAATGAGCTAAATTGTTAAGGGGAAAAAATGTTCCTCAATCGTAGATCTGAATACAATCAAATTTTTCTTTTAGTTTGGGGTGGGGGGGTGGGGGAGAATAGGATGCACCTGTTTACATTGCTCGCATTTACCGATTGAAAAAACTTTAGTAAAAAATTGTATCCTTTCTCATGGGATTAGATTTAGAAACAAGTTTCGATGGCAGTTCCTGGAAGAAAAGGATTGGAATGGGATTACTTCTCAGATTATGAAAAAAAAACTAAAGACCTGGCTTGACATTGTCTTTTTTGCAACCATAGGCTAGATTGTAGTAAGAAATTTAATTGTCATCTGACAGAATTTTAATGTTTATTGGTGTAAATTGGGATAATTGTAGGAAAGTTTTTCAGGCAATGGGGGTTAAGATATAGGTGGGGATGAAAATAAGGTGATAAAGTGTTGATGATAATTGTTATTAATATAAATTGATATAATCTTATAAAAATGTGCCTGGAAACAGGGTTTAGGGGATGGCTTGTGATGAAAATGATTCAGCTTCACCGGGAGGATGTCCCCGGACCCAATGCATTCTTAATTTTCAGGCAATTATATTTTGTCTTACATCAAGGTCTAGATTGGATTTGCAGTGCAAGTAAAATCAGAATTTTAATTTATTGTGTGTGAGAGAAAAAATTGAGAAAAGATAACCCATTTAGAACAAGCAAATCTGAGTCTAGTGTGTAGTTCTTTTGTTCAAATAAACCATGAAACTATACCCGTACAACTAAATACGAGCAGTCTCATTATAATTTTGTATAGGGAGTGAGTAGGGATGAGACAATTACAGTATTGAGGCAAAAGGAAATTAGACCAAACTAGCAAGGTCTGCTAGAGGCATGTCAGGCACTTGCTTATTCCTTATCTCAAACAACTTGGGAGACGGCAAGTACATAAACTGTGTTCAACAATCTGAAGGACATTGCTTTTCTACCATTGGACACATAGTGACAGCACATCAGAAATCACCAACATAGGCAGAGTCTGATTCTGTACACACTCACACCACGCTCATAAGTCATCCCTTTCTTACTCACCTGTACCGTAACAAGAGGCTGTGATTGACATGTAACAAGATTGGTTTGGTTGAATGCTGTAACAAAAATTGACCAATTGCATTTATTTTATAACTATTTCAAACACCGCTGGCTGCAATCCACTTGTAGATATTGCCTAGTCTTTGCCAAGACTCTGTTGAGGATGGGGTGGGAACAAGTAAGGGCCATGTGGTAGCATCTCCAGTGTCAGTTCCTTTCATTTGCTCATAGGTCATTGTTACAACCACATGCAAAGGAAACTGGTTCCCCATGTGTCAGTAACCTCAGGTATCCATCTTGTAACATAGTGCCAACAATGAACAAACGTGCCTAAATTGCAATTTCTTTTCACACTACATGAGCTCTGCATCTTAGCCCAATAGCTCAAATAGGGAGAAACCTTTTCTATGATTGATATTTGTAGAAAACATACAAAGTTGCCAGGTAACAGAGAGTGAGATAGCATAGCTGCCACCCAGTAGGTATAATATATCTGTAGTCTGTTGCTAAAAATATGTATGTGGCAACATCCCACTAATCGGAGGTAAAAATACATGCTTGGGAGACTGCTCACAGCTTGCGGCCATGTGCTTTTGTTAAACTTATGATAAGAGAAATTTACAATAACCTATAAGAATCAGGTGACCTTATAAATGTTTAATTAAGCTTGTGTTAAAAAGTCAACATTGATAATTATACTTAATAGGCAACATTATCAACTAGATTTGCAGCGCCTAATTTTAATCTCGCTAAAAATCTGTATTTGCCTTTTCAAAAGTTGGCACCTATGAGATAGGGCGTTTAGAAGATAATGAAGTTTCAAAATAGTGAATCCCTAATTTTATTGGAGCCTCGGCACTCAATCTGGACCTGATAAAATGAAAGTATTGAAGGTGTTCAGTTAAGTAGTACCTTTTAAACTAATAGTAAAACATGTTTATAGCTTACACAAAAAAAATGTTTCATTCTTTCTCTCATTTCATGTTGGATACCAAACCAAAATTGGTCCAACCAGTCTGCAGAAGGCACTTTCAAGTTTTTTTTTTGACACTTAAAGGCTTACACGTATTAAGATAGCTAAGCAAATGTCTTAATAACAAAACAATGCAGCTTATTTTCCTTAATACTTTATTTGTTAAATCTAGGTCACCATTGAAATGTAAAGATTTGTTGCAGCTATTAAACAGAGTTAATCCATTGTTTTTTAAGAGTTTGTATGTAATTTGTAATCTTTCAATTTGTTCCAAGGTTTAGTCAGTTTTAGGCAAGTTGTGTGAATCTCAGCAAAGTTAATATGCTATGATGAATATTGGAGCTCTGCCTAAGTTTTACATCGATTCAAGGAGAAAAAGTTTGTTATAATTTAAGTGAAAGAAAAATCAAAATTAATTTCATGTAGAGCTTTTTGTTCGTTTTGTCCTGCTCCAGGTGTTCCTTTCCCACCTAGTCACAGAGTGAGCATGAGTGAAGCTTTCGATGCAAAAGGAAAGCCAAGACCAGACATTTTGAAACAGCATTTCATTTTAGAAGGTAGAGTTACAGAGGATGTAGCTTTACGTATCATCAACGAAGGTGCTGCTCTTTTACGACAGGAGAAGACCATGATCGATATTGAGGCTCCAGTCACAGGTTAGTTTATATATGAATGCTAAAAATTGCGTCATGTTCTTTTTTTTTTTTCTTCAACTAGTTTCAAGTCAAAATGTTAAAGATCAAAACTTTCTGCTGTTAAAGTGTGAAGTGAATTTTTTATCGGTTAACTCATTTCTGAGGGGCTACTAATATAAATACAGCAATTACAATTTAGATGGCTTTTGATTCCTCCAACTTTAGTAATTAATTGATGTCTCACTGGGACCATGAAAAAAATAGCAATATTGAATAGTGGTAAAGCGACATTGGTCAAATGTTTTAGAAGTTTACTTTGCTTGCTGTGCATAATGAAATACTTCAGTAGGAAGAATAACTATTGACTCGATGACTGAAATTTAGAAAGATGCATTTTATCCTGTGCTCACTTGATGAATACTTTGAGATCCAACTCTGAATGTGCTGTGAGGATTCAAAATCTGATGAGCTCCATTGCCTAAATTTTTAGTTGGTTTATTTTAATTTATTACATTATTTTTTGCCATTATGTATTGTACAGTTTATCTGAAAGTGAATGATGATGTATATAAGCTGTCTGATTTTAATGAGCTTTTCACTGTAAGCAGTTGTTTCTTCTATCTCTTGGTATATGTCAATATGAAGGGTATATTCAGTATTAGGATGCATGTTTTACGAGAGCATATTGATAAGTTTTGCCTCCAAGTCCATAACTTTGGAAATAATGAAGACAAACAAATGATACTTACACCAAATGAAAGGTCATTTTATTTAGCACCAGATGACATATCATTTTTCAACATAATCACCGTCCCGTTCGATACAGAGACGCCACCGACGGACGACCTGTTGGATGCCGTCAGCGAAGAAGTCAGCAGTCTTGTCTCTGCACCAAGAAAGAACAGCATTCTTCACATCTTCGTCTGTCTCGTAACGGTTGCCCTTGAGGTAATCCTTGAGTTTTGGAAAAAGGAAGAAATCGCTCCGAGCAAGATCTAGGCTATAAGGCGGGTGCGGTAATGTCCTGAGGCCTAAACGATCTAAAGCCGTGCGAGTTTCCAAACTTGTGTGAGGGCGAGCGTTGTCGTGATGGATGATGGTGCTTCTCACGATCTTTTGGGACAGTGAGGGTGTGGTTCACACAGAATTTTTGGAACAAGGCAACACCGTGAATTCTACGAAATATGTGAACACACTGGAGAAACTGAAAGCAAGGTTGCGACGGGTAACGAGTGAGAAAGTTTCCATCATCCATCACGACAACGCTCGCCCTCACACAAGTTTGGAAACTCGCACGGCTTTAGATCGTTTAGGCCTCCGGACATTACCGCACCCGCCTTATAGCCCGATCTTGCTCCGAGCGATTTCTTCCTTTTTCCAAAACTCAAGGATTACCTCAAGGGCAACCGTTACGGGACAGACGAAGATGTGAAGAATGCTGTTCTTTCTTGGTGCAGAGACAAGACTGCTGACTTCTTCGCTGACGGCATCCAACAGGTCGTCCGTCGGTGGCGGCTCTGTATCGAACGGGACGGTGATTATGTTGAAAAATGATATGTCATCTGGTGCTAAATAAAATGACCTTTTCATTTGGTGTAAGTATCATTTGTTTGTCTTCATTATTTCCAAAGTTACGGACTTGGAGGCAAAACTTATCAATATGCCCTCGTATGATCAGGTTAACCAGATTCAAAGCCTTTGTAAGGTTTTAAAGGTCCACATAAAGTTTAATCTATATATATATCAGGTGATTTCACTAAATAACTTGACTTTTTGAACCCAAAGGAAAAGGAATTTTTTTTTATAGTGTATGGTCTTGTTGGCAAAAAAAAAAATTCACATATGGCTTATAGCATTGCACCTCTAAGCACTCTTAATAATATTTGTCCTACTGATTATTATGTCTTCACTCTAATTAATATTGAATCTAGGACTCGAAGAATGAGCTTTATTAATTCCTTTTTAAACCAGACTATTGCTATAGAACACCTTGTTAACGGACTAAATTAATGAGCTAAAATAAAATTGAGTATTTCATACTTTTCTCATCTCATTTTTCTTTTTAAAAAAAAAAAAAAACAAAACAAAAAAAAAAACTTGTATTTGGTAGTGATGATCTATGTGATTTTGGCTTGTTGAAGGAATGCCTTTTGACATTTGTTGTTTATTGTTTCAGTATGTGGAGATATTCATGGCCAGTTCTTTGATCTTATGAAGCTGTTTGAAGTTGGAGGCCCTCCATCATCTACTCGCTACCTCTTTCTTGGGGATTATGTAGATCGAGGATATTTTAGCATTGAGGTTTGTTTCCTTGCATATAGATATTTTAGTTCCTTTTCTTTCAGATGCATCATTCCAACAATAAAGAGAGATCTACCAGTTACGAATTATTATGAATTTGAGATGTTCATTTGGATTTTACTTTCCGGTTATATAGCTGAAGAAATTCTTATACATTGTAGAGAAAACTCTGAACCTGAAGAATATGGGAAATGTAATTTTTATTTGGACTGATGGATATTCACCTTTAGAATTTGCGATCACTAGTGCATGATTTGAGACAAAAATGTCATTATTAGATGTGGATTAATGCCACAACAAAATATTATTTTGCTTCATTTTACCTTTCTGCATCTGTGGAATGGCGTTTTAAGCTTTTGCTGTCAATTTAATTTAACCTTTTCTGTTTTCAAAATACAGAAATCGAGCTTTGTATATTTACTCCATTTGCATTGCATAGGATAGGGTCTCTGTGTTTCGATAAAAGATAGGGCTGGGAATATTCAAGTTAAGTATGGTTTTTTTCAAGTATTTTTATATTAATGGAAATGCATCTTTTTATCTGTTTAATGCTTTTCAAATATTTTCTTTACCCTCCTTCCACGATAGATAAAATGTTGGAACTTTATGCCCAGAAACAAGAACCAACCAGTCCTAATATTTGTTACTCTTGGATTTTACATTCACAGACATCACTAACTTCTCTTAGGATATATCTACATCATAATGTGAAAGGATATGTAGTATTCTTGTTAGATCTGTCTTCTTGCAATGAATATCAGTGTGTAATGCAGGTTCCAAGCCAACTGTCACAACCAGAGCTTATTTTTATGGCATTCATTTCACTTCTTAGAGGATTTTCTGTGTTACATTACAACTCTAGTGAAGAGTTGTAACTCACCCTTGCTAAGTTTTTCACTGAATATCATAAACTTAGTGTATGTAAAAGTGTCATGACTCTTGCATTTGTAATATTAACCCAAAAAGTCGAAGATGGAAATTAGGACACAGCGTTGCGTAAGCGCTACTTTAGTTGCCGAGGCTTGCACTGCATCAATGACCTGACCCCGTGACCTAGATGTCAATCAGGTAGACTCGGGCGGCTCTGTGCCTGCTTCATGTGTTTTTTTTCTATATTTTACTGCAACTTCTAACCACAATAATGATAATTATGTTTTTATTTTAAAGTTTGTATTGAAAAATAAATACAACAGGCTGCATATACTAGCAAGAACGAAAACTCTAGCTCAAATACTTTTTTTGTTACATGGCCATAAGCAGTGCATTTATTGTAGTATATTAGAAAACAATAGAGTGATTTTTAGGTCATAACAACTAAACGTAACATGCAGAACTTATCAGTTTTGCATAAACTACTCACGAAATTTTTTCATGTTAGATGGGATACTTTTTGGAGGAGACAGATTTTTGTACATATCCCTGTCCTTTGCTAGCTTTATATTACTTAGCTAAATATAGAAATAAACAAAGCAGTCAAACAACGTTACTGGCTGAGAAAGACAAAGCTAGATCTAAAGATGCAAGTGACTGCACATAAAGAAATAATTAGTGTAGAAAATCAAACACAAACCTAGATCTAGCTTGAAACGGACAAATAAGATGAAAGACGTAGGAACGTAATAACAGATGGAATGAACAGGGATCGAACCTGCACCTCGATTCTGGACCCATCACCTTGCCGAGACAAGACCAGGCACTTAACCACTGAGCTGTCCGCATCTACAAAAAATAGATGCATCAGGAACAGTGACTGTCATGCTGGTTTGAATAGACTAAGAACGATCGAGTCCATATTTTTACAGGACATAAACAAATTAGACTCTAACAGATCTTCGAAAGATGCACATTTGACTGAAAGACATAAATGAATATAGAAATAAAGAAAGCAGTCAAGCAACGTTGGAGGCTGAGGCAGACGAAGCTGGATCTAAGGATTTAAAGATGCAATTGTCTGCTAATAAAGAAATAATTAGTATAGAAAAATCAACCACAAACCTAGATCTAGCTCAAGATTCTTCTGTAAGTTGCCATGTAATTGTCTATTGCTGTGTGAATATCTGGTTAAAAGTTGTCACCTATAGGTGCTGTGTAGGATATAAACTTGTGAACTGTCCTGAATGCGCTATTGAGATCGTCAAATGTTATCTGTATTGTATGTGCTTTGTCTATGAGGAATGGATTGTTTGTAAGGGTTTGTGTTTGTTTGATAATTGTTTCTGTAAGATCTGTGTAAACGTTCTTTTGCTGTTTAGGTGTTATAGCACAAAGTCTCCCACGAATTCTGCACAAATAGTTTACATGACGTATGTGGAATTCAATAGAAAAATTAGAATGTTCCATTTTTTGATTGACTCAACTCTGAATAATTAACTAGAACTGAATGGGAAAAAAATACAATGATGAAAACGGGCATGGACACGCTTTGAACCCATCTAACACAACAAAACATATATCATTTTAATCTATGGTGTCCGTTCTTTCAGATAATATTGAAAAGTGATAATGTACTGTTTACTTTTAAATTAAATAGCAATTAAATCTAATAGGTGCGAATTGCAGGTAAAATTATAGCTAAAAACATGGCTATGAAAACACAGTAACCACACTCACAAATATGATGGTAGAAATACCAAAGTAACACAGGGTTTCAAATTAGATTTAGAAGAAACTGTTGTAAGTTGAACGATGTCTGCACTATTAGCAGTTCTTAAGATATTTTGAGTTAAAGAAGAAGAATTTTCTATTTTATTACATAAAATTCAGCCGATCTGTGCACTGGCATGTGCAGACAGCGATTATCTACGCTCCTGGGTGGGCCTGACCCTGACAGTGATTGATACCGTTATCTGAACCCGGCCCGCTATAACAAGGCTTAAGTCGCCTAAATTCAAACTAGCTTTTGGGCCTATCCCCGCCATTGTTCCGAACTAAAATGCAGCTTTTAGGCCGAAATTCCACGCTGTGAGGAGGGCAAGTAATCATGAAAGGTACAGCTTTTTTTTTTTCCTTGCAAATAGGATACCTGAGTGCAAAGCTTAACAAAAAAAAAATTTAATAGTTCAGAAATAAAATTATAATTAACATTTTTGTAGTTATGCTTATAAGCATATCATGCATATTAAGTTTCTAATGTATGATGGCATACTTTTGTCAATGTTATGGATGTCACAGATAGTACGTGGCTAAAATCTAATTTCAGCTTTCTTTAATTTTAGTGTGTGGAGATTATGGCAGGGAGCAAATTTGTATTTTTTTGGGGGGGTTTTATCCATAACTATGAGTGTGAAGAATATTGGTATTTTTTATCTCATTGGGTCTGATATTACGGTGGATGTGTTCATAATATAGTTTATACTTATGTATGCTCAATTTAAAAAAAGCAGTTTTAAGTCTCCAGAAATGTTCACAGGAACAATAGTCAATTTGAACTAATTGTTATCCTGTGCTTTATAGTAGGGCTATATATGTTGACGAAACTGAGCCTCAGAGTGACATTTCACCTGATCAGAGGTAGATTTGTGTTGCATCAAAGAAATATGTGTACATATATTTATATATATGTGTGTGTGATATTGTAGAATTCATAGGCTGGAACGGATTTCAAATTTATATCCAGGCTCAATGGGTCACATCGCCCTCACAATACACTAAAACATGTTGACATCAATTTAAAGCAACGCACTTACTTGATATTTTTAACATTGCTAGACATCAGAGTTGTGCAAAGCAATTTTGATGCTTTATCACAGCGCATTTTTCGTACGTCTTGCCCTGAAAATATTGTTTCTCAAAGCGGCATTCCCCTCCAGTTTCAGTTTATTCAGTCAAGGCTAAAGATTAATACCGCAAATTCTTTATTTAGTAATGAATGTATTCCTGTAATGATAATGCCGCCAACTTCATCGGCACAATCCAAAAGGGTTTCAGATTTTGTAGATGTCTAAAGCAACTTATTTTTTCTCAAAGAATATACTTAGAGCCCTCCCTTCCCCTTAGGCAGCAAACCCGTAAGTGCAGAAGAAGTAAAGGAGGTGTTAAATTTTTAGTAGGTTTTTTTTTTTCTTATTTTAGTTAACCCTAAATTATCTGTTTAACATTCTACTGCTTGCCTTTTTTTTTTTAACCTCCTTGTGCCAAGGCTTGTTAAAGAAAAGAAAATTAAGATAAACTTAATAGTGCAATAAAAGTGACATATATCTAGGACATCTTCAACTGGATATACACATATGACTTCAGAGCAGCATCAGGGATAACCTTATTTTCTATGTGGGGAACCAAAATACACTAGGGTAATTTAATTTAGAGTGCAAGTTACATTTTTAAAGTACCAAAGAAATGGTAAATTTGATGTTGTCTGTAAATAGTAACAAGTTTGAATGGTAGGTATGTGTAGCTATTGTTTTAAATTTGCACTGCTCATCAAAAGTTGTAAGAAAAATATGAAAAACAGTTCAGAAAAAAGATTTTGTGTTAAACTGTATTCAAGGCATGTAAAGGGACAGCACTCTGACTTAAAAAGGTCAGAACTAGTTGTTTCTGGTAGCGATCTTTGGTTTTAAAAAAATACATTTTCTCTCAGATATTCTAAAACTTGAGAGAAAATCCGCGGAAATGGGCCCAAAGAAAAAAAAATTAATAGAAAATTTGACTGCATCAACGGCACATCACTAACTCACAATTACCTTTTCTCAAATGAGGTCCATCTCTTTTGTCATGCTAACAGCCTTTACACTGTCAAACTTATTTCATTTTAACCCATGGAACCCTTGCCTTCTGAGGCTTAAAATGATCTGCCCCCAGGTTCCATAGCTGAGCATTTTCATACTCATTTTATGCTTATGAGGCTACTTCTCCAAAGATTTGCATTTGTGTACTACTTTGTCACAGATCTCTTTGAAAAGAATCTCTAAATCTATGTTTGCAAATGAAAGGTCAGCAACACAAGGTCAGGACTACATCCACTAAGTCTAGATCTAAGAGTTCTAGATCTGTCACTTGGAATAGATGGAGATTTCCTGGATTGTATAAGTGCTTTCTGATTCTGAATATTCAATTATCTTGATAACCTGTATCTGGGTCATTTTCATCTTGAAAATAATTCAAATCGGCTTAAACCTGATCAGGTTGGTCGTTATGTAGCTTAGTTTGTACGAGACGGTTGAGAAGTAGAGCGTTTCATGTTGGAAAGATAAGTAGAATTCACAATAGCTTGCAGTCTGTGGTTGCAGCCATTGTGGAAGATGGACTATTAATAGATTGAAGGCTGAAGCCTTTTGATTCAGCAAATTAAGCAATAGTATCATTTAGATGTATTAAGTTTAAGGTTGATCCAGCGCGACCTCAGGGATGCTCTCGGTGTAATAAAGTGTAAGGTTATGCTTCAGGGTCTTTTGGTTATTGCACACACAAGAAATAGTTGTTCCAAGAGGTTTGTTGCTTATTTTTATTGTGTTACATGGCATACATCACATTCACAAGATGTTCAAAATGCAATTTTATAGTTCTACTTTCTTGTTTGTAGTCATGAAATCTCCATCAGAAAATACCATTATGCGCATGATATTTGACAACAAAACTCAAAGTGCAGGGCTAATAATTTTAACATGTTTTATCAGAAAATTCTATTATGCGCATGATCACAAAACTCAAATTGCAGTGCTGATAATTTTAACGTGTTTTAATTTTTCTTTTCTTCCAGTGTGTTCTGTACCTGTGGGCTTTGAAAATTTTATATCCAACAACATTCTTCCTTTTGAGAGGCAATCATGAATGTAGGCACCTCACAGAGTATTTTACATTTAAACAAGAATGTGAGTATGCATTTTACCCTTGCAATATGTCACCAATTTTTAAATGTATATTTATATTTTTTTTTTCCATCAGCATTTGACTCTTTCATTTCATTTTGCTGATGATCACTTTCTTTTGTCCATAGCATTATATATGCAAAGAATTTGTAAAGGTGCCTGATTGGGAGTGTTGAGGTGCAGGCTAAGTTCTTTCAAAAGGTTTTCCCACAGAAATTGATACTTCAAAAGAAAGTTGCAGCTACATGATGACTGGCGTAACTATTTGAGAGAATACCAAAGATTTCTTTAACTTTCTATTTTTATATATAGCAAGCTTTAATTTGATTTACAGTATTTACCCAGCCAAGTTTTCATAGAACAGCTTTTTTTTTTTTTAAATAAACACTCTAAGGTCTGCTTGTACTGTATGGATTTGTTCAATATTGATAATTTTAATTATGTTTTTATCACACCTCAATTTTAATTTATCCTTAAAAAAAACACAAACACGTTAACTCAAACACTTGATTGTTATTTTTCCAAGGTAAAATCAAATATACAGAGCGTGTATATGATGCCTGTATGGAAGCGTTTGACTGCCTGCCTTTATCTGCATTGATGAACCAGCAGTTCTTGTGTGTCCATGGAGGGCTCTCACCTGAAATTCATACTTTAGATGATATCAGAAAGGTATCTTTATTCCAACAAATCATGTTAGTGGTTAATGAATTAAAATGAAAAATTTGACCATTGTCAACAGATTGCATGTATTACATAGTAACAAAATGGATGAAATTTTTGTTTTGTATTGTTTTTTTTTTTACATTAGCGTTGAAAAAAGTATATAGATTGTTGGGATAGCCCTCATTGAGAATCAGGACGGAAAAAAATGCTAGTGGTTATATTATTCAGCACAGACTCAGAAGTTGATAGGATCCGCTGCACTCCCAAGGTCTATCTCCTTGAAGTATGAACTTGCCATACTCTTCTTAGTCTGTTAGAAAATTATAATTTCATTGAAGCACTATTAAACAAAATTAAAAATTTTCATATCATTTTTTTTTCCAGACCTTTGCCCCAGTGAAACTAAAGATTTCTTAGCTTCATAATTTCCTTTCTTGGGTCAGAAAAAAAAAAGATCAACCCTTACAAATTAGGAGCTTAACCCAGATCTGACATGAAATTTAGCCTGATGCATAAAATTTTTAGCCAAACTTGTGCGACCTTATGGCACTTTCGTGTGGAGACCTTGGACGTATTGGGAATTGAGATTTCTCAGCTGGGTTTATTAAGACTGCTCTTTTCTTAGAATTGTTCGAAAAGGATTTTTTTTGGCTCTGCTTGTAGAAAGTTTGTGAACAAGCTTTCAAGGGACATGTTTAAAAGTCCAGTGTTGTTGATCCTTGATCTTTAAACATGAGTTTTTCTTCGTGTAAAATACTGATATTGCATTCTCATTGTTGATCCTTGTTTTTTTTCTCTCTGTAAAATTCTCATATTGCCTTCTTTTTTCTTTCATATCTTGTTTCTTTTCTTATTTGCTGCTGGAGAGATTCATTGCCTGTATTGCTGTAGGTTTTGTGATGATTGTCCATTTCTGAACAGCTAGGGTATAGATTTTAGGAAAAGGGGGGGGGGGGGGTATAAGATATTTCCCTCATGGCAATGAAAATATCTTGTGCTTCTTAAGTTTAAGTATGATATGAGGAAAAGAAAAATAATAATTAAATATTAAAAGGGAAACAAAATTAATTCACAATTTTTTTCTCACCTGAGCTGAAAGGGATTGGAAAAGATATACTTGAATTAGAAACAAAAAAAGTAATTAGTGTATTTTGAGTGATAGATCAAGTTTAAAAAACAGGTGATTCAAGACATGCAGCACAATTTAAGATTTTATTTTTTATTTTACCTGGGTCTATGTAAATAAAATATGTAATTTTTCTATACTATTTATTGATCTTTATATTTGTCAAATAAATGAGTTTTGCCTTCAATGAATTTGTTTTATCTGTCAATAAAATGCTTTGGCACAGTCATGAGCATGTGTAGTATTCTTCTAAAGCAAGATGGCTTTGAAATAAGAATTGTCTTTTCTTTCTTTCTTTCTTTCTTCTCTCTCAAAAAATTAATTTTTACAGAATTGCCCCATCATCCTTGTTTCAATATTTGTAGCTTGGAGTCAAACCATCTGTATATACTACTGCTTTGGTGTAGAGAAAGTTAAGCTCTTGGTTTTGACTTCTAATTTTGTGTAATATTTAAGAAGAAATCTCCAAGTTACTTGCATGATGTTTTGCATCATTGTTGGAAAAATCTTGTGAGCCTTTTCATAACAAACTCAACCAGTAAAAGGTAGTAGTTTCCTTTCTTTGAAACAAAATGATTCTAAGTTGATTTACTTAATACTTCATTATTATTTTGATTTCTGCAAGTGAATTGTGTGTTTTATGCCCTGCAGTTTTTACCCTCGATTTGAATTTTTATGCCAAAGTTCCCCTTTTTCAAAACTATGGTGGATTTTTTGTATTTTTACATTTGGGTTGGGTTTTTTTTTATAAGTAAATTAATTATCTTTGAAATAGACGATGAAAAGTCAATTTTGTAAACAATACAGAACTTTTTACATGACTTGACAATCATTTTGTAAATTTTTTTTCAGTTGGATAGGTTTAAAGAGCCACCAGCCTTTGGTCCCATGTGTGATTTATTATGGTCTGATCCCTTGGAAGATTTTGGAAATGAAAAATCCTCAGAACATTTCACACACAACACTGTTAGAGGTTGCTCATATTTCTACAGGTGAGTGGCAATTAAATGATATTGTAAATATTTTATTTAAGGATTAATTTAGCTTGCCCACGATAATTTTATCCACTTGCGTTTCATTATGCCAAGGCAGCTTTGTTTTTTGTAAACCTAATAAATTTTTATCAATTACTGAGGTCATGTTTATTTTGAAGTCAGCCGGAATTATTCAAAGATTGCCAATGCTTTTTTGGAAGAAACTACAGTGATACTTTTGTCTTCTTTTACTTGAAAATTATTCAATCCTTCAATTTTGTAAAAAAAAATATGAAAACATAAACATTATTTCAATTGACCTAATATTTTCATTTAAATAATGAGTTAGTCTCGTAACTGGAGCGGCATATATATAGCTTTGGTTGTGAGTTAACAACAAAGGTATGTTCAGCTCCTTCTGACTCGGGTCATTTCTCCTCTAACATATATGTAAACATTTTGTAAAATGGACTCTAGTTGCTGACAACCATCAAATAATGACGTGTTTCGAGGTGGGGGGTTATAAGTTAAGGAATTTACAGTGGAATCTGCTTAAAGTCAACACCTTGGGGGAAAAAAAAAGTGTTCACCGTAATCCATTTTCAGGAAACGGTCCAAAAATTCATGTTACAAAAGGATTAGGTTGTCTCCCTTTTGTTACTTATGATAGTGGTCTCCCTTCGCAATGTCTCTTTTTTTTTTTTGTTTCTTATAAATTTTGGTTATTTAAGCAAAGAAAATCACGCTAAGTCTGAAAGGAGGTTTATTTAAACAACTTGATATACTACACGCAAGAAAAAAATATATGGGTACGTACCTACAGCTTTTGCCTTTTTTTTTTTTTTTTCAGCGTTACCATTTTTTAGTATGGACTTATTACCACATTAGTTTCGTTTTTTGTTGTTTTTTTTTATGGCTTGATAATTGGGGCATAATTGAAGGCTCTGAAAAGGATGTTATTGGTTAGGGCTAGCAGCGGTGGGGAGAAATCAATGCACTGTTTGCCACAAATGATGCGAGCCAATGATAAATTAGGTCTAGATCTAGATTTAGACACACGCAACCTCCATCCCACCTAAGCACCCTTCTTTGTCTCTGTCACAACCACGCAAGACCACACTAACTTAGCTAGGCCTTTTTAAGCATGCCACATGTATTAATACACATTGATGTACAGACTATTACAAATGCAAAGAGCTTTATCCTTCCCTATGCAGCCCCACTTTTATGGGTTTCATCTTTTCCCATCCACAATGAGCTGTTGACTTCAGGTGAAAATGTCCCCAAGCCATAGACATCGTCAGAAAATCAGTTACTTAAGTGAAGAAGGAAGAAAACGGGACAGCAGTTTGGTGTTGACTTCAAGCAAGAATTGACCTACGTGATTCTTAACCTTATGTTTTCCTTTCAATGTTTTCAGCTATGCAGCATGTTGTGATTTTTTGCAACAGAACAGTTTGTTGTCAATAATCCGAGCACATGAAGCACAGGATGCAGGGTAAGTGTACCTTCTATGTAGTATGTCTTTTCAAAGCTAACTTGTCTGAATTATAGTGAATCGTCTTATAACAGAAACATTTCAATACTGTAGGCTCATTCTTAATTCTTGCCCTGTTTCCTTTTCTATATCTGATAGTTTAGGTTTTTTTTTGGTGTATACATTTTTCTTTAAGTAAATTCCAGTGCACACCTGATATATTAACATTGAAGGTTCCAGAAATTTATGTAAGAGTCTTAAAGTATTATTTATTATTGTTAAAAAGAAATAAAATGAATTTCAAAAGCATTTTTCAGCTTAAAATTTATAACTTTTTCTTCATTTTTTTTTGTGCTGCGTGGGACACTGATTGTGGCAGATTATTGAAGTTCAGAATAATTGTACATTGTACATTGGGTGGTTTTAGAGGAGATAGCAGAGAAACAAATCGAAGTTGCCGTTCATAATATCGAGATAGATTTATAGGTTAAAGTACATGCCTATAATGAGGTTTTCCACAAAAAAGAAGAATCCATGTTTTCTTATGAACAATGCGAATTCACAGTCACTTCCTTTATTTAGGAAAAAAAATGATGGACACTCTCAAAATTGACCTTTAATTTTTGTTTCTCTGGTGAGCGATTTAAAGGGTCGTTTTGGGATTTAGCACTGTTGTGTATCCTGCCAGTGATCTTTCTTATTCATTTTCACATTCTTTTAAAAAATTGAAGCAATTTTTGTATGATTTAGATTTGAAGAGCTGATTCGTCATCAGTAACTTTTTGAGGGGTAAACAGTCTTCCTTTTCTTGCTGCTCTTTAACATTTCTAAGAGTTGCTATTGCTGCTTGCCGCTCCTGGTGTTATCTTTTTCTCAGCTTTTAATCCTGTCTGTTGCTCTTCAACATAGTCTGACTGCTTCATTTTGAGATGGCAAACTTTCCATGATCTCGGTTTAAGACCTCCGTTGTTTTGTCAATAGTGACAAAATCGTGTGCAACAGGCTTCCTCGTTTCACCAAATCGTAGGCCTACACGGCAACTGGTAGTGGTACTATTGTCAAGCTGAGCCCCTATCACTCCTCTGTGTAATTAGTATAGCACACCAGCCTCTTCTCCTGCAGGTTATAGCTAGCGGCAAAAGGAACTTGTCTTCAGCGCCTTATATATTACATATTGACCAACCCAGCCTTTCTTATACCTTGGCCTTGATCCAAGCTTACAGAATTTTTCAGTGGAAAGCTTGGACATAAAGCACTGTCACAATGTATTATGAGGGACAAGTGTGTTATAACTTTCTTTTGTTCTGACAATTTGCATGGCTGGTCTGATCTTTATCTAGTCTGTTTATTTGATATATTGATATAGAAGGAATAGGGGAACAAGTACAGACTTTGTAAAACGATGTTGATATCACTGGTGTGCACTGAATTTTATTACAAAGTTGAGTGCAGAAACACAAAAGTATTTGTGTTAAAAATGTTTGAGGCTATTTGATTTTACATCAAATTGTGTTAGTTGAGAGTAATTCAAAGATGATGATCAATTTAGAAAATGTTGAGGGTTGTTGTTTCTTATGATGTATAAAGTATGTGTTTAACATTTTTTTTAAATATATACAGATATAGGATGTACAGAAAGAGCCAGACAACAGGGTTTCCCTCATTGATAACAATATTTTCAGCACCAAATTACCTAGATGTATACAACAACAAAGGTAAATCTTTTTATTAAGGATTGTATATATTATTTTAATGTAATGTATTGTAAAGTTTCTTTGTAGATGTACCAGGATCAACTTCTTTGCTCATAGCAGGACAGTTCAAGTTTTGCCAGGGTATACAGTTAATAGATCATATTCAAAACACCTGTATTTGAGGTACATTCTGGAAATATCTAATCCCGTAATCCCGTTTTGCTGAGTGAAAAGGTAATGCTTCACATAATTCTTGTATGGCTACTTTACGTGCTTTTGTCCAGTGCGGCATCTATAAATAATTGGATTTTTCACACGAGAGGAGGCAATAGTCAAGGGTTTTGTTTTTGTGTGTGTGTGTGTTATGTCGGATGTCCAGAATGCATTGGTATTTATAGAACGAGGCTTCTTTCATTTTTCATGAAACCTGAAAACTGAATATTTTTATATTGGTGTGGACATACATTACTGGCATCCAGACCCAAGATTTCATGATCTTTTTGACAATTGGGCTTTGAGTGATGTGCTAAGAAATTTTTTTTACCAGTATATTAAGAAATATGTTCCCATTGTTTTGAATTGTCCATGTATATGTTGCTAGACCTACTGTGGATCTTTATTTTTTAGGGCAGTATCAACCATTCTTTGATTCAATTTGGCATTATGGATAATTAGATATGAATTCAATCTTTCTTGTACTTTTAATTGAATAAAGCAGTGACTTTGATTTTGATCGAAAGTTTCAAAAGAGAAACCAGATAAAATTGTTTTTTTTTTTGGGTGTTTTGTTGTTGTTTTTTTTTAATTTAAAAAAAAGACAATAATAAAATGCAAATTGCATGTACACTTACCAGGAAGGAATCTATAGAAAATAGAAATGCAGCCTTATTAGAGGGGATTGGGATCTGCTCAGTGAGGTTGAATTTGGATACTGAGATATACTATGGGCCTGTAGCCAAGACTTGTAATATAATTTTGATTTGCATTTGCTATTCATGACATTTTTCTAAGTATTTGACCAATAATTATATATGCACTAAAACTAAGTTCCTTTTTGTGTTTCTTGACAGCTGCTATTCTCAAATATGAAAACAATGTGATGAATATCAGGCAATTTAACTGCTCCCCTCACCCATATTGGCTGCCAAATTTCATGGATGTCTTCACATGGTCATTACCATTTGTTGGAGAGAAAGGTAAATTCTAATTTTTACAATTTTAGCACTTTCTCCCCAAGGTAGTTTTAGTTTATGAATGTGAAAATGCAAATTGTAGTAAACATAGAAGCAATTTCTCAATTATTAGAAAAAAAAAATTTTTTTTTTAAACTATTACTTTTTCTCAGAGTTTTCAAATTGTCCCAATTTATGGTTATTATTTAGTCAGTTCGCCTCTTCACACATGTGTGATTTACACTCACTTCGTCTATAATAATCAAATATTTGAACAAAATTTGAAATGATTGATTGTTGATAGTGTACTTATGATGTCAATCTACTCAAAGTTCTACTGGCTTTCTAGTGTTATATAGTTTTAGTTATAGTTATAGTTTTATTTATCTTTTAGTCTTGACTCGACTTCATCCTGTTTTGCATGTCTGTTTGTCACTGTTTCCTTATCTTTGAGACCTCTGTGGTCTTATCCAGTTCGATGTTTAAATAGAGCCAAGTTGTTGGTCAGTGATTGAAAGGTCTCAACTTTGAATTCTCTGGATTTACTAGCAACTAAGAGAAAATTAGCAGGGACATCTTTGTCTTTCACAGAACGTCATGTCTGACACCTGCTTGTTTTGAGCTAAAAGCACATTCAATGTTCAATCCATCTAAAGTTAATTCACTGGGGTGGCTGTCAAAATGCATTAATAGTATGTTTTTAACATGCTGTGTATCCTAAAGTCAGAAGATTATAATGATCGGGACTGAAAAGGCAGTGGAGACTTAATTTTCAAAGTGTAAGCAGTCATCATCCTTTGTATACTTAAATATTTCTCAGGGTACAAAAATCCCAGTAATAATATCTAAACTGAACATTGTTCTGACTGTGTGGTGTTGATTTATCATTGTTAAGTTTAATACATAGTATGCATTTTTGCATATGTTGTAAATAATTGTAGAATGGTCTTTAATTAAGTTTGCATCAAATCAAAGCTTGTAAAAATAATGATAACCAGCATTGCAAAACCCTGAGTTCACATTTCATGGTGAACTCAGCTTTGAAGCGAGCCAACATAATGCTAGTAGCTCCTGGTGTGCAAAGATCCATTTTTGAGACTGGCATGAAATGCTTTGGAGCAAAAATTCTTATTTTATTTATTTGAAAGTTCAAATTTTTTAGTGATATTTATCAAGGATGCAGTAAAGGGTTTAGTTTAACATTTTGTAACAATTTTTCACTGTTTAAAAGCATTCATGTGAAATCTTTCAGTCACTGAAATGCTGGTGAATATACTCAACATATGCTCAGATGATGAACTTGTCTCTGATGGTGATGCTGATTCTATGGAAGGTGAGACTTTATTCGCTCACCTCTTCTTTCTCATTATTTCTTTCTAAAATTATGTCATTTGTGTTTTTATTAAAGCACTTTTTAATTATATCAAAGCCTTCTTTTTCACTTTCCCTTTCGCATATGTTCATGGCTTGGAAAAATTTGCTGTTTTGTGCCTTTTTTTTTCTCTCTCTCATTTGTCATATTCAACTTGTTTTTGTTTGTTTAGTTTTTTTTTTTTTGTTTTTTTTTACTTTAGTTTAAAGGTTATACTTAAGGTACTACACTGTTAGCCTATTTGTTTCATCTTTTCATTTAATTTTCTTACTTATTGCTCCTGTTTTTACTTTATTATATAATCTAAGATGTTCAAAATTTACATTTGCAAATTGTCCTTGTCACGCTGCTGCCTTGTGTTTCAGAGGATGGTAATTATATTTCCTTCAAATGTGTTTTTGTGGTAGAAGCAGCAGCCTCTCAGTCCCTACGTAGTTGAAATCTGGAAAGACATTCCCCTTCATAGGACCATTTAAGAAAAAAAAAAAAGAGAGAAAGGCAATAGACTGAGTCATTAAAGCATGAACCCCTAGCTTAGATTATTATATCTTGGGAATAAAGGATTCAAAGTCTTATACCAATGGCACACTGAATGTCCATGTACATTTATTGTTGACTTCAAAAATGCATTTAAAAGAATTAGATTTCCTGATGTTGTACTATTGGACATGTTGTGTTCCTAAACTTTTTATGCTAAGCTTTTCAAAACTTTTATTTTCATTTTGTGGTTATTTTATAATGAGCTGCTCTTTGAAGAATATATTCACTTGCTGTTCTTTTTGTGTTTGATTTTTTTTCTAATTATATATTGATTATTGCTCTATTTGACAAAGATTGAGATTGATATTTTGGAAAATAGAAAGCTTTCTTGCACAGTGAAACAAAATTTTGGTGTTTGTGGTTTGTTTCGTTTTGTTTTGTTTTTTTGTTTGTGTCCTCTGGTCCAAGCAAGTTCGTAACTAAGAAGCTTTGGTAGTATGTCTTTTTTCATTATAGCCTTAAACATGTAAAGCAATCTTTCTTATTATATGTGAATTTGCATTTCATAGCTGCCAACCGGAATTTAAAAAGAAAGTGATATATTCGGATTATATACAAGGATGCAACATTTCAGATTTTAATCAGGTTTTTAATTTTGTCAATTGATTTTTCCAATTTTACCCATTTTAATTTTCTTAAAGATGGCAAGGAAAGTCAAATTCTGACCCAGAGAGAGATGGGCTAAGTTTGACTAAGTTTTGAGAAAAAATAATTCATTTAAAGTATTAAATTATCAACTTGAAGGATTTTGTGTGGGATCAAAAGAGCTTAACTAAGTCTATCTTAGATTCACTCACGTTTTTATTTTATAAAATTAGATCTTAAGTAGATCTAAAGATATAGGGCTGAAATACTAGCTCTGGTGAAATACTCTGTTCTGAGCTGAGACTTATTTTCTGGAACATGTGCATCATTTTTTGTAGGAGCTCACGTCTCAGAGCATTTGCCAAAAATATTTTGTTCCTGAGACCTTAAAATAATATCTTGTTCTCGTGTAGGTAAACGTTGAAACAAATCTGTGGTTAACTCAAGAAAGCTAAGTGTATGTGGTCCTCATTTGTCTCCAGTTTTCTTTAGGGAAAAAAAGAGATTACACCAAAACAAGCTATTGCAATTTTATATCCACTAGATCAAGTTATGGTATGTGTTTTGTCGTCTTAATATATTTTTGAAGGATGTTAATAGTGCCTTAAAGCTTCATGCTCATGATATTGATAATATTCCTGCCTGCTTGCATCCTTTTTATATTCCTTTATGAAAAGGCTGTACAATTTTATTATAGATAGGATAGGTTTTGGTTTTTTTTTTAAGGGGGGGGGGGGAGGTGGATATTGATTCTCCTAGCAGTTTTTTTTTTGTATTGAGTTTTTGTCAAAAAAAAATGTTAAATAGAAATGCTCCAAAGCACAGGTATCTTTTCATAGATTTCTTATCACTCAGTTCCAAATAATTTGAAGCCTTTAAAAATCTTGTTTTTAGTGAATAGTTTGTTACAAAGCACTTTGTCTCTAATTATGACTAGAGAAATGGTAGGGGTACATTGCCAGGGTTAAACGTTTAAGTATCTTGCAGGTTAGTTAACATTCTTTCTTTGAATGTTTGCCTGTTAATGAGGAGGATTTTACCTTTTTTTTTTATTCAAATCTGTCTATGTTTTGAAATGTGTGCATGTTTCAAGTTCAGTCAAAGGTGCACAAAACTAGTCTAGTATCCTTGTAATTGATTATTTGCATGTTAAAACAAAGACTTGAAAATCTTAAAGCTGATGTGAAAAGAGGCATGTATTTTGTAATTCATTTCAGCCCTTGCAGCAATGGTTGGCAGCTATGATTCATTTTGAGGCTCTTGTTTTTTGTTGGCATAGTTGAACTTCTGTTTTATGGGGATTAATAAAAAAAATCACTTTTTTTTTTACTTCCAAGGCTTGTCTCATCCTCTGTTTGCAGATTCAGCAGTTTTGTCAGGAATCGTTCCGTTATTTGCGCTCAAACATTCTTCTTACAGCCTTATGAGCATTATAGAGGAAGTCATTTCTTATGTCAGTTTGAAAGCTTTTTGAGCTTGGTCTTTGGAGATGAAAAAATTTATTCTTATTGTTGCATCATTGTGTTTCAAATCAAAAAGGCAAAACTGAAGTTAGTCCTTAGAAGGCAGAAATAGTACTTTTGAATAATGGGCTCTTGTGTATAACTCATGAGCTTGCAATTCAGCTTTCAAACAATTTTCAACTAACAGTGCACATTTTGTCCAACTTACATGTCTGTCTATATGTCCATGGTTTTTGTTGTATCGGTCAAAGCAGATCATCTGAAAGCACTTGTCTTTTTATTTGTTGCATCTATGTGAACACAAAATCCTCTGCATGTTCACCTGAGCATTTTGTTGCTTTTAGTATTCTTTGACCACTCATGCAGATTTGGTTATTTTGTCCCCGTCTTATGTGCTGTCTGTGATCATCAGTTTCAAAGGCATTGATTAAGTCATTGCACGTCAAAAGAAAACAACTCAACAAGGAAAGTCTGGCAATAATAAAGGGCCTCCACATGAGTGTCTTCATACAGATAAATCCAACAATGTTAAGTATTTACAAAAATGACTCTAAATATAGCCTCTTCAGAGTCTAGTTTTAAACAAAACTATGTCCCCAAAGTGTCGCTACATACCTTTCATATAGGCATATGCTTGCCCATATTTTTTTCTAATTCTTAGTGGATCAAGAAAATGCAAGTAGAGATTGCTCCCACATTTTTCTCTTCATTATTATCTTAAGAGATGCCTCAGTAATGATCTATTTTTTTTTTACAACCATAGAATTCCTTTCGTTATACTTTTTTTAAATTATGATGTAAGTATTGGAGCTGAATTTGCTTTATTTTTGTTTTCTTCTCTGATGACGAGGACGAAATTTTTAGTTATAGATTAGTTTAGGAGGAGAGGAGTTGTTTTCTTGTGTCTCGTTTGTCACTGATATACGTCTTTTTTCTTTCTTTTTTTTTTTCTTCTTGTTTTGTATTGCTTCCCAAGGTGACGGTGCAAACAAGAGCAAATCTCAGGCAAATTTTGACCTTAGTAAGCAAAATTTGTTGGTGCACGCCTCTTGTGACTGTACCAGCTCCTACCTGATACTTGATAACTACTTAAAGTAACTGTCAGTTTCACTTTCAGTGTTAACTTATGCTTCTAATTTTTCCATGGTGTTGTGTGGTCGGCCTTGCAGTCCATCCTCGCTCACCATGATTTTGTTGAAAAGACACTTTGGAAACTAAATTTGGTTTGAGACCTCTCGCTCTCTTTCTCTCTCTCTCTCTCTCTTTTTCTTTCTTTCCATCTCCTCGTCTCTCAGTCTCTTTTCCAGATATAACAATACATTCAGTTGCACTATTTCTTATCTTGCAGTATCTTTTTTCCAGAGTTTCTATTACTTTAAAAATACAACTAATTGAAGTATTTTATTTTTCTCAAGAATTCATAAATAACTTAAAAGGCCACAAGAAATTTTTTAAAATTGTTGAAGTAAATTCTGTTAGCAATTTGTTCTGAGACATTGATAAAGGTATTCTGTTGGCCTGTGAACCACAATGCTTTGGAGACCTAATTTACATTCAATTTTACGCAGTTTCATCCCCCCCCCCCTCTCTCTCTCTCTCTCTCTCTCTCTCTCCACCCCAATCTTTTTCTGTCATTCATACTAGTGCTATGCCGTTTGTACTTTTAAAACCTCAGCTTGTTTGGCTAGTTTTAGTGCGACTAATACTGATTACCTTGGCTTTTTTAATTTTTCATGTGTTCTGTCTGTTTACCTTTTTTTTTTTTTTTTTTTTTTGGTAATGAGCATGGATGATTTATCCTCCTGATATCTCAAAGCTATCAAAAGAAAATCGGATAAAACTTTTTTTTTAATGAAAAAAATCCTGACAGTGCTTCTCTTAATAAACAGTAGGTCATGTGATGCAATGGTATGCTTGTTGGTTTTAGGTGAACTTGGAAGTATTTTCTTTATAATTTGAGAGCTACAGACACTGATTTTCTTTTTCTGTTTGACTCAAAAAGTCTTTGATTATTATTATTGTTGTTTTGTTGTTTATTTTTATAGTTTGTTTTTATTTTTAACTGAATTGCATGTG
Organism: Elysia crispata; assembly: GCA_033675545.1. NCBI lineage: Eukaryota > Metazoa > Mollusca > Gastropoda > Plakobranchidae > Elysia > Elysia crispata. The sequence continues at coordinate 254,985 of JAWDGP010006657.1, forward strand.
TGTTTGTATTGGAAGATTTTTAACATAAACCACACATATGGAAGCCTTTGAGAACCACATTTTTTTTTCATTTTCTGTGAGGGTCACATTTGTTTCGCAAAAACTCAAATTTGGGCTTTATTTAATATTTACAGAGATAGTCTGGCCTTTTTTGGTCGCAGGATTTTTAGATATATATATATATATATATATATATCATTGTTCTGTTTGTCTGATTTCAAATATTAGTTAAAGTTTTTAAAAATTGTTTTTTTTTGTTATGTATACTATAATGTTTTAGAATAGTCCCCTTTTTATGTGTGGGCCTTGATTTGCAAAAATAAACTAGTTTATATTCTTTTAATCTTACAAATTGCCTTTGTGCCTATTTCTCAATACTCCAAACCTCATTATTCAGCCATAGCCATGTAAAACTTTGCTGTATGTAATTCTCTTTAGCTTGATTTGATTCTGGTTAACAATAGTGTTTGTTTTTTTCAGTAGTGTCCTTTATTGGTGACTTTCATCGGTGCAGCCATCTATTTTTGAGATACAATTTTAGTATTAAGTTTAAGAAATATTCCTTTTTTATATCTTTAAAACTTTTATATTTTATTTCTGGAAACAATGATTTCTTATGGTATAATCCTTATATCCTTTGTGCTAGAATGGATAGTCTTATTTTTCCATTTATCTTTTCAACCTTCTGACTTGCAGAATCAGCCAGTTAAGCTTACAGGTTTTGTTTCTTATATGTGCAAGCCTATTCTAATCTGCCTAAATACATCTTGTTTTTCAAATTTTTATAATAAATACTATGGCTGCAATTCTGTCTTTTGCATAAGAAAAATTAGTTTTTCATAGAAATGCAACTTAAAATAATATATTTCTTATTCTGACATTTTCCTTGCATGTGGGCTTGAATGATATGCATCTTTTCAATTCATTATGCTAGAGGTATAATCTTATACTTTGATATATCCATCTCTGTAGATTTAAGTGTTTGCCTGGATAGTATGGTCTTGAGCTAGTATTTTTATTTGTTCCTTTTTTTTTTTTTAATTGTGGGATCACCACAGTTTGTCATATTTGAAAATGCAATGTTAATTTGATGAATTGATTTGAAGCACAAAGTGATATAGTTTAGCAGCTTCAGATTGCTGGTTATTTTTTTTTCAATTAATGTTTTATCATTTTAGACAAGTTAACTCATCACATGTCAATATTAAAAGATAAGCAACTACATAACAGTTTTTTTGAGTTGTTATTGTCTTTGGTATGCTCAATTTTATCTGCAAATTTAAAATATGAGTAACATGTTATCGCTTATTTACTTGTGTTATTTTACAGTTGCTGCAAGGAAAGAGGTCATTCGCAACAAAATTCGTGCAATTGGAAAAATGGCCCGTGTTTTTACAGTTTTGAGGTAATTCTGGTGCAGTTTATCAATTTCATATATGTGAAAAGATATTCTGGAGTTAGTATATTCAGCACTGCAATAAAGTGCTTAGACAAGGGTTCTTTTAATGATTCAGTCTGTGTCATGTGCACTGGTGATCAGTTATGAAAAAAAAACCTCATAATTATGTGTAATCCTTTTATATACTTACTCATGTTCATCTTGCATTAAAAAGAAATTTAAGGTGATACAATGCTAGTGACAAAAGGATTGTACCAAAAGTATGTTTAGGGGTGGTAAGCAACTTACAAAGTGACAATAACCATGTCTCTTGTTAGATACTGTTTTTAAATTTATGCCTCGGTTGTTTTTGCAACAGGGAAGAGAGTGAAAGTGTGCTTCAGCTTAAAGGACTCACTCCAAATGGTCTGCTCCCCCTTGGAGCGCTCTCTGGTGGCAAGGACACTTTGAGTAGCGGTGAGCAATATTTTCATGATTGGTTTGAGAGTTAATAATCAACTCAATCTTATATCTTTACTTCATATGATTAATTATTTTCTGAAAGGACAAAACATTTAAGTGCTGCAGTTACCTGTCTACTGGATGAATCTGATCAAGAAATTTAGGTTCTTTCTATGAATATGAGCCCAGATTTTAACCTGTACCGTATAAAAGCTAAAGGTTGAAGGCCCCAAAAAGCAATCATGTAAAATTCTACTAATCTGGTCTCATTCCCCTTAATATTATAAGCACAAAAGTTATTAGCTTTGGGGACGTAAATCACTCAATTAACTCTGTTTTTTATTTTTCTGTGGCTTCTGGTTCCAGCCCTTACCTTCGCATTACATGTATTTTTTTTTTATGAAAAAAAATTTTTTCTTCTATACTTCACCTTTTGAATAGACAAAACTAAAAAAAAAAACTACATATTTCTCTTTTTTTATTATTATTCTCTACTTCCTGTTACAAGAACATGTATTTCTACACTAAGAGTAAGAACATGTACTTGTACACCTCAGTGCTATTGACCCCCTGGCACTTTTCATTTAGAAATATGGTTGACTCTTATTTTCATTGGAGACTCAAAATTGAGCTGACAGATTTGGATGTGGATATAGACGAGGGCATATGTAATGCCTCTTAACAGTGACATTGATCTCTTGATTGCTGAGGTCCAAACTTCCTTTTTTTTTGTTGCACTTGAAGACGAAAAAAAAAAATGTTTCCAAGTTTTCATATGTTTTTTAAACTTATCAGGATTGTGCCTGACAACAAGTTAGATGTTAACTTTAGGCATTTCAGATTAAAAGGGTAAATTCCTTGCATTCTCATTATTCAAATTCCTGATAATTGCCATTTTGGTGGGGAGTATTTATTCACTTTCTATATATTACAGTCGGAAAAATTTGTTTAGTAACATTGTTTTTTAAATTAATATCTTAAATCAGTCTGTCCTATTTTGTTTTCCAGCTTTGAGTGGCTTCTCACCTAATCACAAAATCAGCGGCTTTGAAGAGGCCAAGTGCCTGGATAAGATGAATGAAAGGATGCCGCCCAGAAAAGATGCTGTGAACTCAACCAAAGATCATCCAAAATCTTAACTATAAATAGAGAGTAATTTGTATGTGTTTGAATGCATAGGTGATTTATGTATGTGTTTTTTGTTTTTTTTTTTTGAGGGTGGGAGAAAGAGAGAAAGAAAAAAAACCTACCATTAGCTGTCATTTATATGACAGGAATGGAATGGGTTTTTGGTTGGTTTGGTTTTTTTTTTTTTTTTGAAGCATAGAATTGTGCATTTTATCTGTTCAGAATTATAAGCATATTATGTCACATTTTTTTTTACATATATACTTGCCTGTTGTGGTGTGGGATGGTCATATTAGAAAATACGATGCAAAGAAGTAAATTGAATGTAGGGGCAGGTATCTTTTGCATGTTCAAGGCCAGTGTTTAAAAAATGTCTCAGTAGATGAAAGAATGTGTGAAGATTAATTATTAAAGTTAGAACCATGTTTTTTTTTAGTTTTGGGTTTTGTTTTTTTTTTATATATGAAAAATGTGAATGTCAATTGTTTCCATTTTTTCTTTTACTCAGTATGCCTCTAAGAGGGGACTCTGAAAGTAATTAGTATGACTTTTCTTCTCCGATGATACTTTCAATTTTTATACTTTTTTTCTACTTTACTGAACCATATATTGTACCTAGGTTGGGTTTTTTAAGCATAGTGTTGTGAAAGCAATGATTTTCATAAGAGTAAATGTTAGGTAACCACAGTCTTCAAAATGTGTTCCTTAAAATTGAGTTTTAACATAAGTAATTCATAATATTCTCTCAAAAGTAATATTAGGAGTTCAACATGTTTTTCAGGAAAAATTTCTTTGTGTTGACCAAGTTCAATGTGATCAAAATAAAAAAAAAGATAAATGGCCTGCTCTTTAGGATGAGGGAAGGGGTAAAGTAATGTTGGTTGAGAAAATTGGGGGATCTTCTCAGCATGGTGTGTTGCCTGACTAGCTACTAATTTTGTATTTGAATTTTTCTCAAAGTGAAGGACAGCTGTCTCCTGTTTTCAATCATTATCAATTTGGCAGCTCCCAATATTATTGCCATTTCTTTTTTTCCTTTCGTTTGTGCTAATCTGTTCTTTTGGAAGACATTTCCATCTTATTAGAGAGAGGGGGAGATTTGCAGTTAAATATCGAAAAGTAGAATGTGTTTTTTGTGCGTGTAAGTGAAAGTGACCTATATTCGAGCAGCTGTGTTTTTATATTACTTTATTATATACATATAATCTCTTTTTCTTTGTAAGAGTCTTGTTTAAACAGTTAAATTTACCTTGTGCAGGTAAAAAGATTATGGATTTTTCATTGAACTGCAAAGATAATGTAAATTTAATATAATTCTCTTCAGACTTCATAAAGTTACTCTTTTTCTAATGCACTTTTTATCCAATAGCATCGAACTGTCTAGTCAGTGTGTATACAGAATGATGGCATGATTTTTTTTTTTTAAAAAAAACCTGTGTCTGTAAAGTGGAGGCACTGCTATATTATCTGATTCCAGTTTGTAAAGTTCAGTTCAGATTTTGTGTGTCTTTCTCATTCATTATTTCATTAATTATACTGCTGTGAGGAAAGAAATGTTTTTTTTTTCTTTATAAGTTTCATGATGGGCCCGGAAGATAAGTCCTTTTAACCAGCAGATATTGTGAGTGATGTCTATTTGATTCCTACAGACAAAACTGTATGCTGTCATTCTAATGGCTCAAAAGGTCTTTTCTTATAACTGACCCTATGTGTTATAGGCATTATATGGACTGTGCTTGTAATTAAATTTCTAGTCTGTAAGACTGAATATTTACAAAGTGCTTGGAGTTTTGCATTAGTGCTACTATTTTGTTTTTTCTCGCTTATTTGGATTGTTTTACTTTGATGAATAGAGTATAAAACACTCTAATGTTAATTTGTTCATTTTTATGGTCAGATTTATCCGGTATTCAAAATGCTTGGACCTAGTTACAAGATAATAAAGATCAATAAATAAGTTAGCTATCTGTGCTCATTGTAAGGTGCTACATAAGCATTTTTTTTAACTTTAGATGGATGTTTTATTGCTTTGCATGTTATGTTCTGTTAAAGCTGTAATTGAAATTTTAGTTTGGTCTTAGTTCATTTAAATTACAAGCATAGGCCTCATGTTAGATATTACGTTAGAATTTTTTTGCTTACCTTGGAAAGACTATTTTTTTTTTAAACTAAAGTGAGAGTGTCTGTGCTTTGAAATGCACATATATTTGCAACGTGTCAATGCTGGAATGACTGATAAAGCCCTTTCAAGTATGCCATAGTTGCTACCAATAACGCAATGTCGCTTTTCAAGGTAAATTTTTTTTCTGGCCATATACAATGGTACATATGTGATATAACTTTTTTTTTTTTTTTTTTAATTCATTCACAATTATGCACTCCAAGTATATCTCTTCACCTAACACCTTTTGTATTTAAAAGTGAAAATGTATATTGTGATTTATGTGTTTCCCTGTGTATGTATTACCAGATTTTTTTTTAATCTTTTCACATAAATGCATCTTTCACTTTGCAACTTTAATATTTGCTAATGCATAATTTGTCATAGCTTTTACAATTGTGATAAATATACCTTTTGTGCTGTTGTACATTTTTATCTTCATCTCCTAGCCCATCTGTTTAAAATGTTGCACAGAAAATACAGAAGTTCATGCAAGGCTGGTTCTTTGTCCTTGTATGAATTTTATACTACTATTTTTTAATAGGTGTTTCTTCCTTTTGGCCTTCTGCTCTCTATTCAGTCAGTTTTTAAATTTGACTTGATGTTCATTGTGTAAGTGTAAGTGATTTCACATGGATTGTAAGAAAATTTCCTTTTAAATTTGACATCTCTGTATTGTTTTGATTAAGATAAAAGATCACTTTTTAACTACTTTGTTTAGTTTAAGGTATTTTAATTCAAGTTCTTTGTGTCCTACTTATTCCATAGAACATCTTGATAATAACTCTAAGAATCAAAATTTGTATGTGTCTAATGGGAAATGGGAAGTTGGAGTTTAATGACATCGGTTAAGTGTTATTTTTTTTTTTTTTTTTTTTTTTTAAATAAAAGTTGAAGTACATTCATAGATGTTTGTCCATTTTGTTTTGGATTTATTTTATTTTTTTAGTGAGTTGAAGTGCAAAGGATGTGATGTCAAGTGTTCCAGCTATTATTTTTGAGGGAATGGAAAGGGGCCAAGGCGCTGTTTTAATTTAATTTTTATCAAAACGATGAATGCGTGTATGTGGGCCAGCAGAGTGTTTTAATTATTCCCCTTCTGATTTTTTTTTCTTTTTTTTTTTTTCAGATGGGATTTGAGCAGAGTTAAGTCATAGAATTCTGTAAAAAAAAAATTTTCAGATTTTTCTTTTGCTGAGGTTGTGGCACCCAAGGATGCCAGGTGTCCATTTTTTCTATGTCAGTTACTCATTTTGAAAGATTTAATGTTTTTTGTGATCCCTTTCAGGGCAACGGCGATTCTGTTGACCAAAGCCCATTTCCCCCTTTTGAGTGCAATTTGTAATATCTGTGGTATTTATTTAAGTTACACATGACATTCCCTTGTTCTTTTTTTTTCCTCCTCTTGTAAGACATCTGATTCATTGTGTGAGGCATTGCTAAAGATTTAGAATTCTTGATTTTTTTTTTACGGTTATTTTATTTTAAACCAAAGAGATTTTAATATTTTTTTTTTTCATAAGGTTATCTGTATTTTAACCAGGAAATTGTGCGGCTCTTGTACACAAGACAGCTGAAAGTTGAATTATTTGGTGTCACAAAGGAAAAAAAAAATCCTGATTTTTAATTCTGTTGTGCAGACTTTCAGTCTAAAGGTCCATGTGTTTACAGAAAGGCTGCAAGTATTCAATGTGCTCCATTATTTGGTCTTAAGGGGAGCAGATCTATGATTCAAGATATAAAATATTTGATTAATTATTAAAATTGAGTGGTTATCTGTCCATGTGTAGAACAAGATGTACTCTCATCTTGCTTCAAGTATAAAGTACAAAAAAGCAGAAATTCTAAGCCTTATTTTATTTCACCTCATCATTTTCTTCTTGCATCTCTAAAATATCAGTGGCCATTTGATATATATGGTGTGCAATGCCTGGTGCATATGTAAATTAATTTATTCATACCCTTTTTACTTCCCATTTTCTGGTCTTTCTGTAGGGTTTGAGTGTTAAGTGTAAATGGGACATATGCCTGAAATAATCTCGTGATGGATAAGAAATGGGTTACTTGCACCTTGACAAGTTGCTATTTCTTTCACTTCTCTTGTGTGACAGGTGACTGAAATATCTTATCTGTATGTATGATTGTATTCATAAACAGAAACAAGTAAGAGATTGGAGCTGCATCTTTATATAGAATATAAAATCAATTAAACTAAAATTTAATGATAAAAAAGCACCTGCTTTATGTACAGAATTTTTGTAGTTCATGCACCACATTGTAATGTTGGCCTTGTATAGGTACCTTTTTATTTGATCCATACCTTTTCCCTACCCCACCCCCTACTTTTTTTTTTTTTCAAATTGAATGTTATAAAAAAAAAAAAATTTCTTGACCTTTCCATTATTTTGTCGAATGTCAGACATTGTTGTATATCATGCATGTATCCATAATTGTAAATTTTGTGTTTAAAAATTTATTAAATCACGTTTCTTTTGCTTAATGTAGTCTTTGTTGTTGTTTTTTTTTTTTGAACAAAAGTGTGAATGCTTTTCTTCTTTTTCTTGCTCCATGTTTTTTCTATCAACCTTAAGTTTTACATTGACCTAGCTATGTGGCCTGGAGCAGTCTGATCTTGGAACACATATTGCACTCCAGAAGGTCATGTTTGTTGGTTGGTTTTTTTTTAAGGCTATAACTAGTACAGTAGTCTCCGGATAAAAGCAGGCTTCGGTTAAATACACGCTGAAGAGGTCTGACCGATTTTTTACTATGTAATCGGTATACTCTAAACGCACGCTACATCGCCTAAACGCACACTTTGAAATTATTATATCGGCATTGCTTACTGTACCCGGTAGTAAAGTGGACGAAATATCCACGCTATTACGGCACATGGCAGCCTGAAAACCCTGCTACCATGATTACACACATCATACCGGTACACGAAAGGGAAGGGGTAGAGGACAAAGGCTGCACACCAGTATCGTGGTATAGATCTAAACACACAATGCCCTCTACCTGGGCCATGGGATCGGCCATAAGCATGGGAGGGTTGGAGTGGAGCACAGGCAAGGTGATGCAATATTCGCTGCTTTGTGTCTGCCTGGTCCGATCTTGCGTTGCACGGTTGTCTGAAGTTTGCACGTGGTGTATCACTGTCAGGCATCATCTGTGTAAAACAAGTCTAGTCATAGTCAAGATTGGTCGTTCACTCATTGCGATTTCATCCGTCAGTAGCGTTGTGCAGTCTTCACTCTCAGAGTCTAGTCTCTTTTTTTCATGGACATACTCGATATGATACATAAGGTCTACTCACAAGACGTTAACTTTGGAAACACAGCTTAAGATTCTAGACATTTTGTTCATGAAACTTCAATTGTCAATGTTGTTCCTTCTTACGAATTTCGTTATTTCAATGTTCATTAATAAAAACAAAGAATAAAAAAAAAAATAAAAGAACCCAAAACGTCGCTGAACTCAAAAGGTTTAATAACCTCCCTTTCACGCCAAATGCGTGTATAATCAAGGGAAATAACCCTGCATTATGCAGTGCTATAAGGGAAGTAACCAAAATTTTTTCATTACTTTTTATAAAGACACGCATCTCCTAAACGCACGCTATTGAAGCCTCCCGAGGACCGTGCGTTTATCCGGAGACTACTGTATAAGATATCAGCCTGCCCAAGATGTATAGGACTAGGAGCTATAAAAAATCAAAATACACAAAATTTTATTCTTTTCAACATCTAGATAGATATATATGTGTGTGTAGGTATGTATGTATGTATATATATATACACACACATAAATAAATGATGTATATATATATATATAGCCATTGGTCTACTAACAGAATTTTTTTATCAGATGGCATAGGACTAGGAGCTATAAAAAATCAAAATACACAAAATTTAATTCTTTTCAACATCTAGATAGATATATATGTGCGTGTATGTATCGATGTGTATGTATATATATATCATTTATTTATTTATAATACTTATTGGTCTACTAACTGGATTTTTTTATCAGATGGCATAGAATGTGATTTTGCCAAAGCAGAATATTTTATGACAAATGCTAGCTTGCAGGTTTTTTGTTTTTTTTAAATACCAATATGTATTACTTTACCAGCTCTTACAGTTATAGAGATAGAGAATTTCAACAATCATATGCATTATTTATCAAGGGATAGGCTAAAGGGTCTATTCAAGTTATAATTTTGCTGATTAAATAGCACTTTGGTCATTAAACTACTGTAAATTATTGTAAATCAAGCTCATCTAGTTTATTTAGATGAATTTTGGGATGAAAATAGTTCTCGAGTTGAAATCAGGATTGTTTAGATGATTTGTCTCGAAATGACAATAATGTAGATTTAGTAAATGTAATAAGTGAAGTGAAATTATAATGATCTTTGAGTGCTCTCTGGCAATGGGCTCAATTTTAGCCACTTGCTTGTGATTAGGCCATAGGTTGCTTCTCCTATAATAAGATATGTTGATTTCTAAATCTTTGTCACCGTGTCCCACAGTATGATTTATGAATATGAAATCATTTTATCAACTAAAACTATGTTTTTATTCATGACCAATAACAATGCATATCCCGTGTATATAGCTTGAGAAGATAACTGTGGTACCACTGGGTCTAAAAAACAAAGATATCAAATCTAATATCTCTTGCTTGAGGATTTTAAAATATGAATTAAAGTTGTTAATTTACCAAGAGAGTATCAAATTTGCTAAAAAAAAATGATACTCGACTTAATGTGAGTTATTAGATATCATTACGATTCCTTATCAGTTGCTTTCAGCTTCCACTTAAGTAGGTTTTTTTTTTGTTGTTTTGTTTTGTTTTGTTTTTTTGCACATAACAAAATTGATTGACAAAAGCAAATCTTTTTTTTTCAATGCATTAAGCTTGCTCATACTTCATTACATGTGCATTCTCTCCAAGTTGACTTTCATGTTCAGTTTCATCCAATAAATTCTCTTCGTGAAAAAGCAAAGCATTGATCTTGAGGCATATGCCTTTTTTATATCTTGCTTGTCTAGAGGTATGGAAAAGTTTGTATGATCAAACCTGGGCAAAGTGCTTTGCACTCTAGACAATGTATAGTAGGTCATGAAATGAGAGGACTTGAATTTCTGTGTATTTGGTGATGTTTCTAAACAAAAGGTTGCCAAGCACCTGCATCAGGTTTCCTATCTCATATCACGATATTTCCACTTAGTGTCAGTCCTACAGTTGGTAGGTTAAATAGTATAATAAGGCTTTAAATTTGAAATTTCCAAAGCCATGTTTTCTGTGTCTATATATTTTCAAATTAACTGAAATCTTCTGTTCTTCGTTAATTTAGTGGGGAAGCAGTTTAAAAAAAAAAAGAAAAAAAAAGTTACGTTTTTTTTTTTTTTTGGAGGGGGGGGGGATTGTTTTTTGTCTTTTTACTGTGCTTCGCAACTATTCACAAAACTCAACTGCGACACTCTCTCTCTCACACACACACACACACACATTGTCCCTCTTTCCCGGCTTCTGCCCATATCTTCCATCTTCATTTTTTTTTTTGTTTCTTTATTTTTTTTACGTGAATGATTTTAAATGTTCATTTATCATTTTTTATTATAGGCTTTGTTTCTATTTGTTTTATATATAGATGTGAATTTTTTAGTTGTTTCCTAATTTTGTTTTTATGTGTGATGAAGCTTTGGTTTTTATATCATTTTTTTCTGATTTTTTTGTTTTTTAAGATGCTCTTAACCTCTTTTCAATCGTATTTTTACTTCATTTTACCTTCAAAGTATATGTCATGTAAATTGAGCTATACTTGAATTATAACTTTTTAAGTAACAAAATCAAGCTTTTTGATCATTATTATAAGCTTATAGAGTTCACTATTCATAAGCACCTTTACGACTTGTGCAGTCATTATGCAATTAGTGTTACTATGAATTTCGTAACTTTTCCTTTCGGCATCTACTGAGAAACATAAAAGATGCAAAAATGCTTTATATTATATCAGTTGGCAAGATACAACTGCATTATCTTCAATACAATGACACAAAATAAGCAAGCCTCTAGTCATGAATGATAATGCTTTTTTTTTTTATCATCGGTGGAAAATGTGCTTGCATCCATGGACCCCTCCTCCACCCCCCCCCCCCCCCCCCCCCTATCCCGAAAGAAAAAAAAAGGTTAATGGAGCAAATGAGGGCATACAGTTCTAAAAATTCAATCATCAGAATGAAAAATTTCTAAACATTCTCATTTGCTGCTGACATCGGCCACCCTTACTTGAGCTCCACTTACCTCGCCAAAAGGCAGACCCGACGACAGAAAATAAAGCTCGCCATATATTTGGGTTCACCTGTTGCCACTTTTTCTTCTCATTCGCAATTAACCTTGGCAGACGCAAGGAAATAAAGACGCTCAATATCAGTCACTTCGAAATGAAGATGTGGATCGGGCCTTCTTCTTCTTCTTCTTCTTCTTCTTCTTCTTCTTCTTCTTCTTCTTCTTCTTCTTCTTCTTCTTCTTCTTCTTCTTCTTCTTTTTCTTCTTTATCTTTCTCTTCTGCTTATTCTCCTTCTCCGCCATCATTTTTCTTTTTATTCGCATTCTCCTCCTCTTCTTCGGGTGTTTCAAACACACGACTGTTACTGCTCTGCGCTGAATAGTTTACATTAAAACTAACAGGTGTTGCTAGATTTGCAAATTCTGTTAAAAATTAATGCACTCGTCACGGCTCACTTAGCTGGAGTTTTTCCATCACCCACACGTGATCTGTCCCCGCTATGGCACAGTACATGAGGACGAGAACGGCGACTGCCAATTGGGTCTTTTTTATATATATACACGTATGTATATGATTATGACCCATTGCCAAGTACAGGTAGCTTAGATCTATCACAATTTTACACCCATATGACGCGGCTTTATCTTAAAAATTATAGACATTTCTATATACCTCAAAGAAGCAAAGTTGTATAGGCCTTTGTTGAAGACATCGCGTAAATTTTTAAATAAGCACTTCAGTATTGACAGAGTTATTGCCCTTGGTTGATTACGCAATATTTAAACAATTATTGTTATTTGAGTTTTTTACTTAAAAAATAATCATAATTTGGATATACTTGAAGGGTAAAAAAACGGTGCAATAATCGTTTAATTTATAATAAAAGCTGAAATTTGGTGTTTATTTTTCATATTTTTACAGAGCTTATTTTTTCAATTAGAATGTACTGATGGCGCAACTCTTCTATCTTTAGACATGCCATAGGAAGCAATTAATCTGAGGCATACTGTTTCGCAATCGATGCAAAATTGAATGTGGGTACAACAAAAATTTGTTTTGTTTTTTGTTTTTTTTACATTATTCAGGTATAAATTATAACATGAACAAGGGAATAGAAATTAGAATTAGAAAAACTTTATTGATCCACATCCTATGCCTAGGAAAAATGGTTAACCTCCTAAAAAAATCATTTTGCACAATTATAATCTGAACATAAAACGTGTAATATTGACAATACGGGTTTTTTTTTTCTTTCTCTCTTTGGAGGGTTTGTATGACCAGACATCGTCAACAAAAGCTAAAAGAATATTTATAAAAAATAGTTTACGGGAAAAGTTTTTTTAATTTAAAGTTGAATTTGAAAAGAAAAAGAATTATTGTTGAAGTTTACATTGTAAATATACCGCTGGAAACGGCTCTGAAGTCAAACGTTGCAAATTTCACTCTACCTTTTTTTTTATAACTTTTTGTTTGTTGTTTTTTTTATATTGTTTTCGTTTTTGTTTTTTTTTGTTTTTTTTTTGCTCCCAAAAGGAAAATGAGCTTTTTTACGGAAATATAAGTGCCCGAGACAAACGGGTCAAAAGCGGATGCATGGCAGCCGTGACGCATAAATATGAATGAGCAAAGGTGAAAACAAGGAGGACATTTTTGCTAAGGGTCTCTTTGCTAAGGCAAACCATGGAGCTAGTATAAATAACTACTACTACTACTACTACTACTACTACTACTACTACTACTACTACTACTACTACTACTACTACTACTACTACTACTACTACTACTACTACTACTACTACTACTACTACTACTACTACTACTACTACTACTACTACTACTACTACTACTACTACTACTACTACTACTACTACTACTACTACTACTACTACTAAGGTCAATTAAATTGAATAGTTGCGAAGCACCGTAAGAAAATAAATAAATAAACAAAAAATAAGTAGAGTGCAGCTCCAAAATTTACAAAACCAAACAAAATATGTAAGCTTTCGGCTTTATGCCTTTGTCAGACGCGAAAACAAGAACAAAAAGTTACATAGGATCTAGGATATTCACATATAAATTTGAAATAGAAACTATATATGTGTGTGTGTATATATATATATATATATATATATATAAAGATATACATAGATATAGATATAGATGTAAGAGGCTTTGTAAAGAAAGATCTTCCCAAAAATGAATTGTGTAAAAGTGTACACAGAAAAAAATATAACAAATACGTTAAAAAAAAATAGTCACAAAAAAAACCAATTAATTAAATAAGGGTAACAAAATAAACATTGTGTTAAAAAATTACTATACTTACAAAATAATTAAGAAAGAAAGAAATAAGTAAGTACAAATTAATAGATAAGTATGCTAAATGGATAAGAATTAAAAAAAAATACTGTGAAAGACAATGAATGTTAGAGAATAGGAGTACAAGAGAAAGAAAAAAGGCAGACAGAGAAAGAGAAAAAGTCAGGAGGAGGGGAGGGGAAATGGAGGAAAATTAAAAACCAAGGCCATTAACAATAATAACAATTGCAAGGTTCTTTTTTAAAAACGTTAAATGAACAAAAAAATTCATAACTGTTTGTCTTGCACATATTTCTGTACTTTAATCGAAAATAGAAGTTAAAAATTGTGGAAGTTAAGCTAAGACGAACCAATAGAAGGAAATCGACAATGGCGGACGATCGACTCGCCTAGCTACCCTAGAAATTATGTCCTTGAGGCTCCCCACTAGATTCATGAATGCAACTTGATGAGTATTTTTAGCTTTCTTCATACCTCCATTTGGTAAACGCATCATGTGGAACGGGTATGGGTCGGAGAGGATATGACTTTCGCATTACCTCGCAACTGAAGATCAGTGGTTAGGACGTCTGGTATTGTTTAATTCTGTATACACAGATAACCAATACTTTTTGGACGAATAGGGGAGCCCCGAGGACATAATTTCTGTCAACATTTTTACTACACAATGAAGGCACATGAAGCCGTCCATAAAATAGAATAATACAGACATATTAAACACTTCCATCTTTCCTGAGCCTGCTAGATACGGTACATATCATTCATTCATTGCAATTTGAACTAGATCTAGGTTGTGCTGCCTCAAGCAAAAGACGCAAAGAAACCATGTGACATCTTTCCAGCGCTGAGTTTAGCCAATGGAGTCTAGTACTATTAGTTATTTTTAGCTCTCAATCTTTGGCAACAGGCCTGGCAGGCGGCGCTGAGGATCACCGGAACTAGTCTTGCAGCTTTTCCGGTTTATGTGAAGTGAAAGCTGAAGGTGACCGTCGGCTTGCTCTCAGGAATCCATTTGGCTGTGTGTATTGTGAACTACACTAATTTATTTTCCTTTTAGTGGTGATTAAAGCATTGCCATGGAATTCTCAAGTCAAACTATGTGCATTGCCTTGTTTGTTACTCTCACTCTGGGAATTGGTGAGTTTTTTTTTTAGTTTTTTTTCAGCGATGAACCGAAATGCCAAATCTAAACTCCAGATCTAGAATCTAGACTCTAGTCTAGTCCTAGATTAGTTGTCTAGATCTAGGAATCTAGGTCTAGGAAGCCATCTTCAAAACAGTAGCCTGAATAGATTGTGAAATAAATAGAGGAAAGAGTTCCTTTTAGGTACAAATTAATTTACACACCAAAGAGGACTAGATCTAGATCTAGTTCCTATCTTGGAATATAATCCTCTAGATCTAAATCTAGATCCAGATAAGTTAGATAAGGGACAGAGCTGAAATGAATTAATTTTTCTTCTTTGTGTAACCCCAAGCAAAAACCAAGCCCAATCTTTTTCTATGGTCCCAATCAAACGAAGCCCTCTTTGGTGTGTCAATTAGTCTGTACCGAAAAGGAACTCTTTCTGAGTTCCTTTTAGGTACGAATGTCAGTTTAAATCATTTTATAACACTAAGTTCCAAGTAGGAAACACACTATAGGGTTGCCACTGTTTCTTCTATTTAAAAACGGTCCGTACCTAAAAGGTAGGCTACTCTTTCCTAAATAGGCTAGATATAACTTCAATTTAAATGGAGAATTGTGAAGCGAACGTACAGTAAACTAAATGGACTCTGAATTGAATTGAAACAACTTTTCATCGTTCAGTATAGGGCACACAGCTGTTTGCTCTAACGCTGAGAGCAGGAATTTAGTTTTTGGGATCGGCGAGAACCCCCTTTATGCTTCTTAATTAGTTTTTTTTTAATGATTTTTTTCCTTTTCTGTGTGTAACCTGCCAGGGTTCTTGTCATACACTTATATAAAATACAGTAATAATGGTTCTTAGAAATGTGGATATTTAACTTAAATATATAATTTTAATATATAGAATCGAAGAAAGCAGTCAAACAAAGCTAGAGACTGAGACAGACGGGGTTAGATTTAAGGATCGAAAGATACAAATGACTGTAAATAAAAAATAAATATTATAGAAAAATCAACTACAAATCTAGATCTAGATCTAGCTCGAGACCGACAAATAAGACGAAAGACATGAAAACATGCTTTCAATAATGTCGTCTTATTTGTTGGTCTCGAGCTAGATCTAGGTTTGCGGTTCATTTTTCTATGCTATTTATTTCCTTATTTACAGTCATTTTGTATCTTTTGATCCTTAGATCTAGCCTTCTTTATTTCTACAGCACAGGGAGAGAGATAGTACAGAGAGAGAAGGATAAAACAAAAGAGAGAGACAGATAAAAAATGAAAGGGATAACAATAAAGAAAGAAAGTTAATGCATGGGAGCGAAGAAAAAAAAAAACTGGAGAGAGACACACACATACACACAGACAGAGAGAGAGAGATATTCACACTCAAAAAGAAAAAAAATAGAAGGGGAAGAGGAATTATAAAAAAAAGAGTGAGAAAGGAAGAGTATGATTTAAAAAGGGGTTAGAATTAAAAGAAGATAGAGAGAGTAAAATAATGTGGAGGTATAAAACAATAGTAAACCTTATTTTTTTTTAAATATATTTAGGTGAATTGTCGATATGAAATAAGCTATAAGAGACATTGTCGCTCATTACTTGAGTTGAACCTGTCGTCATCAGTGACTTCTCTTACCTGGACAAGAATTTAACATCGCATGAGGATTTGAAAATGTATAAAAAAAAAAATCTTCAATCGTGATTCACGTCAGAACGTCAATAGAGCCCTTTAAGATATTCACCAGATAAAGACTTGAACCTTTGGCTTTTCATTAATTCTTTGTTTGAAACTATATCTCGTGGGCTGTTGAAGATATTGATGGCTTACTATTACCTTTCAGTATCTGTGTCATCATGACCAAATAAAAACCAGCATTTAAAAAATCCTATCAAAGCCTTTTAAAAAGTATTTTTTCAGAAATGTTAATAGTCCATATAAATAAAAAGTATCTCAAGTAATTAATAAGACATTTCTTGGTCTTCAAAATTCAATTTGACGGCTAAAAATTGCTTTGTTTTTAATAAGAATAAATACAAAAAAAAAACACGATCGCTGCAGCTCTAAATTTTGCCGTGCCTAGGAGGCTGGGTGAACTAGGTCAAAGTTCACATGGGCATGGTGGGCGTCATGGGATATGCCAGGCGAAAACTAAAAGAGCGTTGGCAAACAGCTGTGGGGAGCTAGTCTATCACTTGAATCATTGCTTTTGCAAAACAAAATGTTGTGATGTTTTAAATACATCAAACTGTACCTGTTATCTCTTCAACATGTGCTTGGAAGAAATGCATTATCTCATTTTTATCTGACATCATTTTTATAAATACATTTTTTGGTAAATTTGCAAATATCAGCCCGCTTCACAATTGAACGTGTCACATGGAATTCGAAACATATAGTTTAATGCTTATATCTTGAAAAGTATTTTTTCTGCGACGAATGTTCAGTATATCAAATTCATTAAGAAAAATACAATTTTGAAGCTTAAAGTGAGTTGGGCCGATAACTGCAATAATACCCACTTTTTTGATGTAGGAAATAAACTTTCATGAAATGGTCCTAATAGTCTACTAACGACCTATTGAGAATAGATCATATAGATGAAAGTGGTATTAGATACAGATCTTGTATTCCTCAATATGGAAAATCGCTGTGGCAATAGTCTTTCACAGTTAAAGGAAGACAACATTGTCAAGGCCAGATCTAGATAATTATAAAGTATCATTAATTTAAGCTTCATTTTGAAACAAAAGTTAATGGTAATATTGCATGTTCCACTAGTTAACATGAATTGAAAATGTCCCAAAAACAAAAACAAAAATAATATTCAGCTTGACAGAACTTCCATAATTATATGTGTGAAATGCAAGAAAATTTGAAACTAAAATCTAATCTCACACTCTTTCCGTTTCAACCTAGAAAGGTTTTATTTTCAAGATATTGAAAACAAAAAAGAAGTATATCTTAAAAGTGGAAAACACTCAAAATTTTTCCTATTTGGTAGTAATTTTGACCAATTTTCAAATCTACTGAATTCCAGTAAACAAAGGAAAGACAACTTCATATAAATAAAAATATAATCAATTCTTGTCTTTTCATGGAAAAGCAGTTGTTAATAATTAAATTTAAAACTTATAGTGCAAATAACATGAATTTGAAAACAATGGACGCAAAAAAGTGATATATTAGTACAGAAAATGGTATTGAAATTATGAAAATTATTTTAAAATAATGGCCTTTAGTGTGCAAAGGGGTGACTGCATGTCTTTTATCCTTTATTGACAGTGTAGCTGTGCCTATTGGTGCTCTATTTTTTGTTCACCTCTCTTTCTATTGTCAGTTCTAAAATTTAGAACCAACTTTTTACCTTCTTGGTCCATAGGCTAAGATATATATATATATATATATATATATATATATAACTGTTATGGTGTTACTCAAAGTAAGAACAATAAAATATTTTAATTATTTTGAAAAGCCCTAATCCTAAAGAAAATGATACATAAACAAGATCAAATTATTCTAGTCCAAATATTTTAATTCAATATGGCGTCGCCCAACTATATTCTTCATAAATGAAATTTCTTTAACTTTGTTAAAAAATCTCATGAAATAGAATAATTTTTACTGACCTTTGCTTTAATGTAAGGAGGTCAAAATGTTAATCTTGCAGTCAACTGTTTGGCATTCCTTTTTGCTTTTTCAAAAGCATATTTCAGATATTTATATGTGAAATGAGTAAGCCTTCTCAGAACTCAGCTTTGGAAGGTTTATAAAAAAAAATGAAAGTAATAAAAATTTCAATCATTAACACAACTTTACTCAAAACGATCTGCTTTTCAAACACAGTATTAAAAAAAAAGAATCTCACACTAAAGTTACACTCTACTTTTTTATTCATATCTGTGTAGTTGTACGGGTAACTAGAAATGTAATTCATATACATATAATTGTATATAAAACCACACCAGACAGCATATGGCTGAATTAATTATCGTAGTTTAGAAAAAGAATTGCATGATTCACATAGGCAAGAGAAATATGATATAGACATCTTGAAAGATAGAGCAGGTGTTAAATAACTCATTTTGTGAGCTAATGTTTATTTCAAATGTTCTAAGGTATGAAACTGTGTTAAGCTATTGTTTTTACATTTCACTGACAGTTTCATCACAGTCCAATGGAACAATGACCAACACTGGTACCAACAAAACACAAGCTGATCCTGTAGGAAAGGGTACTCTTGAATGTTACAAATGCTCTTCATTCCGGAAAGAGCATCACTGTGACAATCCCAGTGAGGATAAGACTCCCACGGTTGTCTGTGAAGCAGATGAACATATGTGCAGGAAAGTTGAACAGCACAGTAAGTTATGATATCTAAGTTTTAAAAAAGAATTTTTTTTAATCAAATATTTTTTTCCACTTTTAATTTAAACTTAGAACAAGAGATGAATTTTCAAATTTGTGAGAATAAATATATATGAGAAAGAAAGGGACAAGATAGCTTACACATGGGTACCTCATTTCTTATGCTTTTCAGGAACCAGTGGCATTCTTTGAACTTACATAGTCGAGTCCAGTTTTTTCAAATTCATTGGGATAAAAGAAATAAAAAAAAGGACCTCAAATTATCAGGATACATAGGGAAAGTGTGTAAAAAAAAAAAGGTGGATGAGATAGATCAGGAATATTGGAGTAGGCTGTGCAGGAAAGCAGGGTGGGGCGAATGACAATGATGGTCCATTTAATTTCCGATTTATTTCCCTTGATTGAGAAGGCATGAAAAAGAGGCCCCTTTTAGAGTGATTTTATTAATAAATTCAGTAGTTTTTCAATGCTACAGCTTCAAAGGATTTTGGCTTGAAGAAGAAAATGCCATAATGTTAAAATTGAAACTGATTTCCTTGAATGAAAAAAAGTACAGCTCTCAAGGGCTACGATGTGCTTTCACAAAGTAAAAGCCAGCACTTATGTAGAACTAGGCTAGGCTATAAAAGTTAACGCACAGCTTACATTCTCCACACACTGTAACCAAGATAAAGCCCACAAGTGAGATGACTGAAACAAAGCTAGGTCTAGATAAGTCTAGACCAAGTGATAACATGCAGGCACAGAGCAATACTCTGTCAAAATTACATTGGCTGGCAGGCCACGTTGCACACTCTGACCACATGCAGGGTTCAATCACTGCATGTAGCATGAACACTCCCCTCCTCTTCCAGTCTATGGACAGAGATGCCACTTTTCCGACAATTGCTGGAAATCCAGTCAGGTAATTTTAAAATTGCTGGTAAACTTAATCTAAAGTGGAAAAATGTGGATGAGAAAAAATTATGAACTTGCTGTCATATAGAATGAAGTATGATGGAGACGATCTTACTCAATCTTACATATTATAGAGTCAATGAAGTAATTGATTAGAATTAGATATGCCTGTGTGTGTGTGTGTGGAGTGGGGGTTGAAAATAGTTCAGGCAAAATTTCCAAACTTGGGTGGCATCCCTGTATGGAGCTTTCACATCTGGTCCCTGGGCCTGACCCCTTTCCTTTTCCTTCTCTTAGTCTCATAGCAGATTCTTGCCTGATAAGTAGGTGGGTGGAACATACACACCAGTTTCGTTTGCTGCAAGGAGCATAGTAGTTTAGTACCGGGAAAGTGTTTTCAGAATCGAAAAAGCCTTCAAAATGGCTTCAAATTACCTGGATCCTTAATTCCAACCACAAACTAACAGTTTTTATTAAAGCTTGGAGAGATAAATATTTGGTAAAATTAATCAACTTCAAAATAGCTAAGAATTGGAACTATCAGGATTTGAGTTATTTAGACTCGACTGTATATAATTATGGTTATAGATCTTTGCCAGACAGTGTAAACCTTGCTTTATGGAAATAGTTTTTTTTTTTATTTCTTGCATATTATATCTGGGATGGAACTGGCTCCAGTTTTACCAGTTCTCGGGGAGGGGGGGGTTGTGATCTAAGCTAGTTTTAGATTTAACTTAATAAGCTAATAATAATAGAAGGTGGAAAAGAATTTTGGAAGAACATATTTTTTTTAAAAAGCATGCTCAGTTCTGCCATTCAGTTTTGAAAGATTTAAGAATTATCTTCATTTAGATGAGATTATTTTATACACTTTTTATCACTATGACTTTAGAAAAAAAGTTTTCTCAATATCTGCATCCTTAAATGTGAAAATAATCTTGATGTATGCATTGCAATATTGCATGGTATGAAATTTTCTCCTTGCTTAAAAAAAAAAAAAAAAGCTGCATCAAAGGATTTTTATGCAAAATTTAGAATATTCTGCATTTGGGGCTTTAAAATTTCAACATTTAAAATGCTTGTTAATGGGAATTTGCTCTACTCTCGTCTTACTTTCCTTTATTCTCTTTCTTGATTATATGCGTCCATGATGGTTTAGTTTGTTGAAAAAAAGTCTAGAAATTATTTTATAGTGAAAGCATAAATGTATTTAGGCTGTTTCTGAGATTTAAAACTCTAATGAAAGAAGCGTATCCTTTGTGAGGCTATGAGAGTGTTTAGAACTTAACTGAACAGAATTGTCATAAAAAACTTTGATTGCATCAGCAATATCAATAATGCAAAAAAATTGGAGTCGAAAATGTATTTTAACATAATCTTTCAAATAAGTGAACTGAACTGATTGTTTTTTTCTAGCTCAGTAAAAAGCTTGAATTTCTTCATATTCTATTTTCCTTTCTTTTCAGTTAACTACGAGGGAGACGATCACGTAAGGGTCTATAGAGAATGTGCCAAAACTGGAGATCTTGGAGAATGTTCGGAGCGTACTGGAACATACCAATTCAAGTCCTGGTATTGTCAGTGCAAAGGACGCCTTTGCAATGGCGTTTCTAACTCGTTTGTTTCTTTTACTTTGTTAGTAAGCATGCTTGCAGTTTTTCTTTGTTTGAAGAACAGAATATAATTGCATCAGTGAAAAGAAAACCTGATTCCTTTGAGAAAAACACCAGATTTTTTTTTCCATCTCTGTTCAGTCTTACGTTGATGTTGCCAATTTTTTTTTTAATTTGAGAATTAGAGAGTAAGAATCTCAAACAAAAAGGTTTGAAGAAAAAGAACTGTATTGCCTTTTACCAAAATCTGTATTTAAGGTATATCCACATCTGACATTTGTTGTTCAAGAGGTATATGAATAAATTATGGTTAGAGATTTACTACTTCTACCCTGTTACATTTTGTAAGAAAGAAAAAAATATACTTTCATAATAATTAAGCCAAATTTAAGACTGTAGTTTGATGTAACAACCCTATTTAATGGTTTTGAGATCAGCTGGTCTTTTGAATGAAACATTCCTTTTTTTTTTCTTCAAGTTTATTTATGTCATAAATTGAATAAAATTTTTCTGCCAATAGTGATTGAACTTGTCATGAGCTGTCAAATATTTTATGTGATAATGGCTTTACACTTAGAGTCTTTGGGAAAAAAATTGCATCTCAAAATTTGAGAACAAAAATTTTTCGGAAGGTTGGGCTTCAATGCCTCTTGAACTCATGTTTGAACAGTTTTCAGAAAATGTTTGGTTGTGATTATAGAACCGTTACTCCTAAAAAGTTAATATGCAGGTGATAGACCTGTGAATTAAAAATTAATTTTGCAAGATTCCAGACGTCATTTGAGCCAAGTCCAATAAAGCTTTCATATACTATATTAACTCTTTCCTTAGCTTTTTAGGTGAAATGCATCTGGACTTAGAAATTTGAGGATTATGATATGTATTGATGTCTCTCATTAAATCTGAAAAGCTTTTCTGCTGTTGCTACCTTGTGGTTTCACCCAGCACAGCAATATTTGTTTTCTCATATGTTGTCATGGTTTTCTAATATTTTTTTTTCAGTGTCTGCAGGACAAATTTTCTACTGAATACAACTACGTTTACATCTCTACCATCTTAAATGCAGTGGTTTTTGTTTTTTTTTTGTCTAGATTTTGTAACCTATGAACATGTTTAATCAAGAATTTGCGTTCACGTACACCTTGTTGTCCTTTCACTTCCTAACCCATTCCCAAAATGTATGCAGGATGTGTGGTATACTCAATGTTCTCAGATCCAATATGGTCCACTGTGTTAAAATATTTAGACTTAAACTGAGGCTGACTGTAGAATAGTGTACTTGCAGCTTTGCTGAAGAGGTTTGTGAGGGGAAATTTATGTAAGGTTGTAATCAAATGCTCATGCTGAGGAGTGGTAAATATTTTAAGGATGTTCAGTTTTGATTTTCATTTGTTGGCAAGAGAGTTGGTCTGAGAACTTAAATGTGTGGTGCCTCTCATCTCGGTGTCCATTCTCATTAAAATAGTTGTTCACTTACATTTTTTAGAGTTTCACTGTTTATACCTTTAAAATGTGTAGATTATGTCGAGTGCTTATACATGTAGTTATTTTTCATGTTTTACCATTCATGTACATGCTTTATATTAAACGCAATTGTCAACTTTAATTTTTTTTTCTTTACACCTTTACACCTGAATTCATGGAAAATAGATTTTGCATCTTTGGATATATAACACGATAACTTTCATATAACTTTTTTTTCCTTTTAACATTAAAATCAATGAACTTTATCAGTGTGCTGTGTTTCCAAAGCCAGCACTGTATCTCATTCATAGATAGAACAACTCTTCTATTTTTTTTTATCTATAGCTCTTTACATGTATGTAGATTATTTTTACAAATCCCGAAGAATTAGGAAAAAAATGTAAAATTGGACAAGACATTTTAATGTGTATTTTTATGACTTTCACTTGTAAGCTTGTATTATCATATTATTTGTGTAACTGTTGCAACCTGGATGCGGTACTTACAGTTTGTTTAAAAGAAAAAAAAAAAGAAGACAGCTTGTGTTCAAGACAGGTTGAAAAGATGTTAATTGTACAATTATTTGAAATGCATTGTTATGAGTATAACTGTCTGTGTAATAAACTTAACAAGTATTTTATGCAATCTCCTGGTTAGCAGGGTTTTTTTTTTTTTCTTCCCACCAACTTTTGCATTTGCCAGCTTTTTTTTTTTTTTTTTTTATTATCTTATACTGTTTTGGAAGATATGGACATAAGAAATTTAGGATTATTTCCAATCTTTTTTTTATATTATTATTTTCTTCCTTTTTGTGGTAATTTGAAGTGGCCATGTCTCTTAAAATTTGATAGGAATAAAATTTTACTTTCATATAAGATTTTCTACACTGTCAGGCACATAATTTCAATGTGATTCAAGGCTTTGCTGTATTTTTGTTTTTACCAAAGTTTGTCAATTTTAAATTTACTGTAGCTTGTAGACATAATATATGTTATCCAATGCTAATAATTATTTTAACTAGTAATTGGATATCCTGTCTTTTTAGTCACTGGTATCATAATTTGAAGAAAAAAATTATCAAATAAACAGGATTTTAATTTTACACATTGTTTTATAAACTCTTGTTTGTCTATGGTTAAAATTGTTGTCTTGCATTGTTAAGGCCATGTTCATAATTGGTGATTGTGCGGCTGAATGCAAATCATGCCAGTAATCCTTTTTTAGTATGGTAGTCTGAATAGAATTCATTTTTGGAATAGTCTACTTTAGCAAACAATAACTTGCCTTCTTACATAACATGTAAGTGGTACATTGTACATCAATTTCCCTTACTAATTCTATGCAATTTCTTAACAAGATAGCCATCTTATCTCAAAATATGATGGAAATAAATAAAGAATTAATTAGATTACCAGGTTATCCAAAAAGATTTTGTATTTTCTCAGACTTATTAGTGTTACTAATATTTATTAAATCTCAACCTACCCTACTATCAATTCTCTGAAGAGGACTTTACATTTTTTATAAGTAACATAAACTAACATAGTATTGAAATTCCTATGAGGCCGTGCACTTCTTCAGTTTTTGTGATGTAAGTGTATAAAGTAGTCAGTTAAAAAAAAGCTGACCGGTGAGAAAAGGATTTTTTGATTGAGGAAATGCAATCTTTAAATGTATTGGACGAGGACAGAATATAATAAACGATTTGTTTTCCAGCACTGAATAGTATGTATAGTGTTAGTAAGTCATTTTTTGCACACTCTTTGGAAGAAATTACTTTGTTCAAAGTCAACTGGTTGAGAAGGTCTTGCGAGAATAGAGCCCTTTTTTTTTGTGAGGATACGTTTAGGCCAATTTCACTTGATAGAGTGAATGTTCATTTCGACGGCTTAGATGAAGAAAGCAGTATTCCACAAAACCAAAATTGTGCAGGGGAATGAAAAAATGAATATCTTTTTTAAAAAAAATAGAAAATTTATTTTGCAGCATATTGAACCTGTGATTAGCCATGACAAATACACTCCTTTATATCATTTATAGATGGGATTCTCCGTTTAAGAAACAATGTAGATTTTGTGGCTTACCAGTTTTTGTACCTAAGAAACATCTAGGTGTAAAAACCCATAAAAAGCATTACATTTTTTCATATGAAACATGAACAAACATAAGACTGTTAAGTACTTTACGGGTTTCTTTATTTAAAAATTGCAAAAATTGTTGTGCTTTACATGTTTTTTTTTATATAATAGCATTACCGGTATTTAAAACAGAATAAGTAGAATCGTGAATCCAGATTATGTTTCCGCATTTATTAAGTCACCACCACATTGACAATATCTAGCACCAACGTTGTCGGTGTTGATTTATTGAAATTTGAGTTGTTACAGATCGCTAAAGAAAATCAATTTAATTGCAAGTTAGTTGCGTTGTAATATAGACAGTGATAAAAAAGAATTGATATGCATTTGCCCAAGATAAATTTTACAGATACATGCACTGTATGAACAGCAATTTTCTATATCAAGCTGTGGCAATAGCCGGCCAAAGGAAGACAATTGGAAATCAGAGAAATAAACTAGGATTGAAGAGATAGTATAAAAATACGTATTTTCACAAAAGGATCTCGTACCTCATTATTATATTGGTTCACGGGCTACATGTCAGATGTGATAGATTAATATACTACACGTGTGGGTTTATATATCCTGCTATTTTGTTCCCGATATGTTTAATCTGAATCATCAGGGCTGGTCTCAAGGATAGGCAATGATTCGAAAAAACCATGATACACCTTTAGAATAAGATTAGATTTGCAAAGCTCCAAGAGATCTTTTTTCTTTGCAAAGGTGATACCTGTTGCTTTCTTCACGATAATCGGCTACATTTCTTTGGTTATTGCATCAATGTTTCTCTGTTTTAAGAAGATATCTAACCTTACAAATGCTTTGTTGAGATCAGTCTTGTAGAAGATCGAGTTTGGATCTTCCTTTCTGATTGAAATACATACTAGTTTTACTACGGATGTTCATCCACTTGACATTCTGCTTATTTTCATCAACTTTAAAGTTTTTGACTTTGTTCGACATGGCCATGAAATCCAGAATATCATCGGATGTTAGTTCCGTAACAATGTATGGCTGCTTTGACTTTCTAGCTCCTCGAACAACCGTAAACAATTGTTCAGTCGTGTATATTGTTTGGTGGCGACTTTCCTTTTCGATAACGGAATGAACTGTCATTAATATTCTGCGAGTGGCCTTTCTCAAGAAAAGTGTGGGTGATTTCTTGATTACTTGAATTGCTATTCAAAGCATCCCAGTACATAATAGCTAAGCCTTTGTTTCGATTTTGACCGGGACAGTTATCTGAGAAAATGTGAAAGTGTGTTGCGCCATTTTCAGTTTTACTGAAAATATACTTTAGTACACAGCTCCCAACTTCATTAGCAACGCATTTTGCAAAGTACTCTGGCCACATAATTTATAACAGAAGCCATCTGCAGTGTCCATGTCATAGACAGAAAGGTTGTATACGGCTAACTTTCTTGAGTAATAAAAACTTGAAGTTTAACCATGGGGACACTCTAAAACTTTCTGTATATCAAAACAGGAGGCAACATAGTTAGGATCTTGTTGTGACCTCGCCCTTGCCTCGTTCATTATATCTCCTGCTAATTCTTTTTGGTGCAAATGTTGCTTCATAGTTAATTCATCAACACTTGTCGGTTCGTTCTTAAAGGCAGTTCATAAATCACATTGATCCTTTTCAGGTTGAAAAAAAAGAGAGATTGAATCCATTAGTGAATATTGACCCGTACATGCACTCATTCACTGGTGATTCGCCGTTACTAAAGCGCACATCTTTATAGAGCTTAAACATTGTGCTGATGCTAAGATCAGGGGAAAGGTACATTTTAGATGTGTCGCGCCTGCAATAATGTGACTCAAAGGCTGGGAAACTTCTTATGTGTCTTCTAACAGATTCCTTTTTGTCGAACAGCACCGTTTTATAATGACCATCCTTTCCTCGTTTGTCGCCTTGGATTAGGTCCTGATTCAGGGCATAATAAACGCAGTCTTCTTTGATATCGAGAGTGTCCAGAAAAAAATTTCTTGCAAACTGCCTTTGCCACCTCTTCTGTTAAAAATGAATACACAAAGGAAGCCTTTCTCCGTGTTTCTTTGCCAATATAAGTGCGTTTACATGTATTCTTCTGGACAAGTTTTGAAACATATTTGTCGAGAGGTATCCCCTATCATCCAAAAAGAATGAAAAATGTTTTCTCGGTCTTCAGTGGAGAACATGGAATGACACTTTTTCGTGCATGTCGCATGGTTTCAAGCGCCGCGCCTCTTTCACTTGGCCTTTGTAGTTTACATAGGAAAGACCCTGGTCACGCCGCCTTTCATTTTCATTTCTCTTCCACATGTGCTCCTGTCGCTTTCTTTTGCGTCCCCTGTTGGTTTCCTGTTGAACTTCACATTCTGATGACTGAACGGAAACAGAGCTATAGTGTTCAGCACCCGCATTTTTACATATGCATACATCATTTTCTTATCTTGGAAGTCCTGGCTATCTATTTCAATTATGTTGTTGGTGCTGTCACTGGTATAAATTGTGATAGGTCGGTCCAAAAAGTTACTCATTGCCAGAATAAGCACGTCTCCCAATTCTGAGTTCCACACCCCTGGTTTACGCATCTCTCTTTAAAGATCAAGAAAATGGTCAGTAGCAGTTACAGTATCGGAGCACGTTTTAAAATCGATGAAGATGTTAATGTTTTGTTCAATACAGTCGCACAAATCGCTTCGGAGCGAATCAGTAGTGACAGAGGCATCTTCTAACTGGTTAAGTGTTGCCGCAAAAAAAGTTTCCATCCCTCAGTGTCTCATTAAGACTCATGCCTTTTGAAGTTAGTAGCTTTATCAGGCGTTCTTCGTGACAATCCGTTGATGGTGGTGAAGTTCCATTATTGACTGGTTCATCGTCGCCTTGGTGTGCTTCTGAAACAGACGTTGTCGATATTTGCTCATCCCCTGTCTTCGCTCATAGGTATTTGTTGTTCAACCATCTACTTTAAGAATGTGATCCTTGTTTAAAGTATTTAGTTAAGGTTGTGGGAGACTATCGTTTAATAAAAATAATTATAAGTTCATAATAAAAGTGTAATATGACTACGTACTGAGTCGGCTGGTGGTAGAGTGCCATTGTTGACTGTAACATCGTTTCGTTGTGTCGCAAAGACATGGGTAATGACGCTTGTTGATAGCGACAGATTAGCTAGATGTCACTACACAATCCTAGTGAAGTCTAAAATTTTTCGCGCGCTTTCATTCCAAACACAGTGTAAGTAGACTAACCAGCTTTGCTAAGCTTTGTTACGTACCAGTGCGTTGCAGTTTCTAGCGTTTCTCAATCAATCAGGTGCTGTGTTCTTTATCCCTCGTACTAGTTTTCAATGCATCTGTCATTTATCCTACTTTTATCCACTTTGTTAGTCCATGATTCAACATCTTTTCACGCTGTTTTCCGATGTTGCTTTTTGTTCGATCATTCCAGTTGTTACAAGATGTTCCAGTTTCTCTCTTTTCATCACATGGCCAAAAATGTTTTCCTGGCATTAACGTTTTCTATTAATGAGTGATCTTCTTGTGTCAGCTTTTGGTAAAAGTTTCGTTTGATTTTTTGCAGTCCATGAGATTCATAACATTCTCCATAGGAGCCACATTTCTATTTCCTCCAATTTCTTTTTTAGATGCTTTGAAATTGACTCTCATCAATAATCAACATGGGTCCAATATAGCATTCCATGGCTCTTCTTTTGTGGATATAGATGTATTCACATGAATTTGTAATACCTATTTCTTTCTCTGAAAACTCATTTTTGTCTGCACTTTTCTTGATGCAATTTCAGTGTTGTTGCGTCTATCGCTTGATATCAAAGTGTCCAAGTACAGTGTACTTGAATTGATCCATTTGCTTGAATTTATTGCAGCTGATAAAGATATTGATCTGTGGGTACTCCGACTGAAGACAATTACTTAGAAGTGTCTTTTTGCTGTTCAATTTTAATCCTTTCTTTCTGATATTTCTTCAACAATGTCCAATAATCGTTTTAAGTGTTCTTTATTATTTTCTGCAATTAATACAGCGTCATCAGCCTATCCCAAATTATGTACCTTGTGCCTTCCTACTTTGATACATGTATCAGTACCTGAGTGTCCTAGGTTTCACATCATTTTCATTGCAGAGAGAGAAAAAGTCTAGGGAAAGCACACATCTTGTCTGACACTATGCTTTTTTTTTTTTAATTACCCACTTTGCTGCTGTCTGTTCCCATAACATATGTTTTTGATCACTCATAGATCTTTTCCACATACATATCTTCAACTATGAAATGAAACATGTAGATATTTGATTATCTCACTTCAAATGCCTTCGTATTGTCAATGAAGCACAGTTATTATATATATATATATATATATATATATATATATATATATATATATATATATATATCTTTTTGTACTTCCAGAGTTATTTTACTTAAAGTTCGAAGGATGTAGATTTTATTGTATCTTTTCCCTCTATAAAGCTACAGTGCTCCTCTGTAATTTCAGGTTTGATTTTGTTTCTGACGTGCATCGTGTAAATAAATGTATAGATTTGGATATGTCTGGTGGAATCTGACCTGTGTCATAGAATTCGTTGAATAATGTTGCGATTTTATCATTTCCATAGTCTTCAAGTGCTTCTAAAAATTCCACTGCTATACTACCTTGGCCTGTTGCTTAGCCTGATTTCATCTTTCTTATTTCTGCCCGGATCTCATCTTTCATGATAGGTGACCCAGAAAAGTTTTGCTTCATTACATTTTAATTCTCTCTGTGGACTTTAAAAAATTCACTTATGTACTCTGCCCATCATTCTAGGATTTTTTTCTTTTCCTTAACAATGTCACCGATTTTTACTTCAAGCATCCTGTGGATGAGCAGGTTTTCTTTCCAGAGATTTCTCCAATGTTTCTGTGTATTGTCTGCTCAGTACTTCTTTAGTATAATAGATGTTTCTGCACCTGTCTTTAATCCACTTCTCTTCAGCTTCATCACATTTTTTTTTTATTTCCTTATGCATGGTTCATTTTTTCCTTACTATTTTGTACTATCCTTTTTTCCTTGAATTCCAAAATATCCTGAGCTATCAAATTTTTTTTAAACCTTTCGATTCTTGGGATTTGTTCCACAGCTCCTTTGTGACCGCTACTTTGAACTTTCCTTATTGTTGGTCCACTTCCTCAACTTCTCATAGACTTCAAATTCATTTGGAACAGCTACACAATAGATTATTATTCTCGAAGAGTCTGGTTGGATTTTAATAAGTTTGATGTTTTTAGGTGTACTTCGGGTTTTCTTTAGTTTCAGTTTGAGTTAAGCAGCCACTAGAACTTCATTCCTGTAACAGTCTGTTCTAGGTTAGGTTTTTGCTGAGAGAAGCGCATTTCTAAACCTTTTACTGATCTGGATGTAATCGATCTCGCTTGTGCTGCCATCTCTTGGGCTATTCCATTTCATTTGTGTTTTCAATAGTAATTTTATTTATGACACCATTCAACTAAGTTTCTCTCCTCGCATGTTTCTGATGCCCAACCATGGGGTCCTACCGCGTTGTGTTCTCTGTCTTCTACTTTTACATTGAAATCACCCATGATGATCACATTGCCTGCAAACGCCTTTGCTTGCTCCAGATCTTCATAAAACTTGTTTATGTCCTCATCGCTATTAATTGGTAGTGCGTATATATTTGAATGCTGTTAAAGTCCAACGGTTTTCCTGCAATCTTTAGAAGTAAAACACGATCTGATAACGGCCAATATCCATTGACGGATTTTCCCATTTCTAAGTCCAACACAATAGCCACTCCCCTCTCAAGTTCTGTACTTTCTGATTAGAAATCATCCTGATGTTATCTTTCTTGTGTCTTGCTCTCTGGCTTCGCCCCTGCGAAGAATACTAATTTTCACCCTTTTCATTTCTTGTTTGATGATGTCTAATTTTCTAACATTCCATGTCGCTAATGTTTATAAATTCATTTTGCGCGCAGACGCTTGATGACGATGGGTGTCACCTCCGGCACAAGACAATCCTTAGCAGTCAAGACCGGCTTGTATTTAATCATGATTGATCTTTGCTAAGAATAAAATATCTTCAGTGGCCATAATGAGCTGGTCTGCTCAACCATTGGTCCAATCCCATAAAATGGGGTCATCTGCTTGACCAGCTAGCATGGCTTCATAGTAATTCGTAACCCTGACAGTCACAGGAGTGTGTGTGTGTGTGGGGGGGGGGGAGAGGGGAGGAGGGTTATGGGTAACGGTCTTGCTCCCACTGGCTAGATGAGGGAAGGCTTGACCTTCTCTTTTCTCAGAGCTGGCTCTGATCCGCCAATGGCAAAAAGTAATGTTATTACCTCCGTTAAATTTGTTTTGTTTGGATAAAAATACTGAATAATTATGAAATGACAACAAAGATTTTTTAGTTATAATTATTGCAATTTACAGCATTTCTGCCAGTTGCTTAACAATAATGTCGGCATGGCAACTTTTACCTTGTTTCATCAAAAACCTCCTAGTTTTCTTAATACCTCCATTTTGGTTTAACTAGTCTTTTGGCTTTCACCAGACGTGTCGTTAATACTGTTATTGCTATTATTATTATTATTATTATTATTATTATTATTATTATTATTATTATTATTATTATTATTATTATTATTATTATTATTATTATTATTATTATTATGATTATTATGATTGCCACGATAGTATGGTATAAAGAGATGTAAGTCCTCCATAAAATCAGTGCTTTCTTTATTACACACAAAGAAAACTTATTCCAACTAATATAGGATATTGATACAGTTCAGTCCATCGTGTTCTCAGATTTTATAGTTAATATTTCGCACACAGTAAACAATAATATTTCTAGAATTAAGCACAGTAGTATAATGGTAAACAGTTCGTGTCTCCAGGACTCGTGATTTGTATTACTATTGATGTATTATAGCTTAGAAGAAATCAGTTTTTCAGTGATGACTTAGAATATAATAATGACAGTTTTCCACTTTTGTTAAGCGAAATAGAATTGGGATGCACTTTACATAGCTGTAGAAAATCTAGTGTCGATGATTTCTTAGATATTTCGACTGGAAGATAACTTAAGAGTGAGATTGATGCTACCTCTAATAGGAGGGAAATATTCCGAACAGTGTAGAGCTCAAAGCTACCAAAGAGATAGTACTGTGACGGTCTCCTCTGTATCTAAATCTTACTGTCTTCCTCGAGAACTGTAAGTCCACTGACTAAGTTTTCCGTCTTAACTTTTCATGAGGACTATTGAGTACCTTCTCACTCCGCTTAGCTCGTATATGATTGGCTGCTATCTTCACAACAAACAAACGAAACAGTGTTCAGTCGTAATATGACTTCGGGTTAGGATTCAAATAAGTATCTAGTTCAACAGATTACGTTATTAAAATACAACATAAAAGATCTTTATGTATAGATGATTTATTACATGTGCCGAGCATGACAATTATTATCATATTACTACTACTACTACTACTACTACTACTACTACTACTACTGCTGCTGCTGCTGCTGCTGCTGCTACTACTACTACTACTGCTACTGCTGCTGCTGCTGCTACTACTGCTACTACTACTACTACTACTACTACTACTACTACTACTACTACGACTACTACTACTACTACTACTACTACTACTACTACTACTACTACTACTACTACTACTACTACTACTACTACTGCTCCTACTGCTACTACTGCTACTACTGCTGCTACTGTATTGTAGTATGATAATAATTATCATGCTCAGCACATGTAATAAATCATCTATACATAAGGATCTTATATATTGTATTTTAATAACTACTACTACTACTTCTACTACTACTACTACTACTACTACTACTACTACTACTACTACTACTACTACTACTACTACTACTACTACTACTACTACTACTACTACTACTACTACTACTACTACTACTACTACTACTACTACAACTAGAACTACTACTACTAATACTACTACTACTACTACTACTACTACTACTACTACTACTACTACTACTACTACTACTACTACTACTACTACTACTACTACTACTACTACTACTACTACTACTACTACTACTACTACTACTACTACTACTACTACTATACTATTTCTCATCTATTCATTACACTTAGCCACAATAAAATGGCCGCATAAATCAACAGAGAGAAATACATCTAGTTATGAAAGTGCTTTCCCTTAGCAACGCTTAGTACCGTAAATCATTCTGAAAAAATTATTGTTCACCGTCCCTCAAAAGCATGGTTTCTATGGTTCCTCTAAGTTGCTCAAAGACATCAACGGCTATAATATTTCTTAAATTGGATGTTAGATGTCATACTCATTTCCTGTATCCTTCTTCTCCACCTCATTATACATGAGCCTTATCTTACGATTTTAAGCCCACTCTTCTTTTTTGAGTTGAAAGTAATAAAAAAAAAAAAAAAAAAAAAATAACTTTAAAATTGCATTGTACCGGTAAAGAATGAGAATTCTTATTATTACTACTACTACTACTACTACTACTACTGCTGCTGCTGCTGCTGCTGCTGCTGCTGCTGCTACTACTACTACTACTACTACTACTACTACTACTACTTCGGTGTTAGATGTTATACTCATTTCCTGTATCTTCTTCTCCTCCTCATTATACATGAGCCTTATGCTACGATCCTAAGCTCACTCTTCTTTACTGAGCTGAAGGCAATTAAAAAAAAACCCAGGAAACAAAACTTTAAATTTGCATTGTACCGGTAAAGAATGAGCATTATTATTATTACTACTACTACTACTACTACTACTACTACTACTAC
The DNA here is from genome assembly GCA_033675545.1 of Elysia crispata. Classification (NCBI taxonomy): domain Eukaryota; kingdom Metazoa; phylum Mollusca; class Gastropoda; family Plakobranchidae; genus Elysia; species Elysia crispata. The sequence continues at coordinate 289,158 of JAWDGP010006657.1, forward strand.
TACTACTACTACTACTACTACTACTACTACTACTACTACTACTACTACTACTACTACTACTACTACTACTACTACTACTACTACTACTTCTACTACTACTACTACTACCTCTGCTGCTGCTGCTGCTACTACTGCTAGTACTGCTCCTGCTGCTGTTGATGCTGCCGCTGCTACTGCTGCCTCTGGTGCTACTGCTGCTGCTGCTGCTGCTGCTGCTACTACTACTATTACTACTTGGGTGTTAGATGTTATACTCATTTCTTGTATCTTCTTCTCCTCCTCAATATACATGAGCCTTATATTACGGTCATAAGCCCACACTGGTTTTTTTAACTGAAAGTAATAAACAAAAACCAAGAAACAAAACTTTAAAATTGCATTGTACCGATAAACAATGAGCATTATTATTACTTACCTACTACTACTACTACTACTAATACTACTACTACTAATACTACTACTACTACTACTACTACTACTACTACTACTACTACTACTACTTCTTCTACTTCTACTACTACTACTACTACTACTACTACTACTACTACTACTGCTGCTGCTGCTGCTAAGCTACTATCGCTACTACTGCTGCACCGCGCTGCTGCTCGCGCCGCTTGCTGCTGCTGCTGCTGCTGCTGCTAGCTGCTGCTGCTGCTGCTGCTGCTGCTGCTACTACTACTATTACTACTTGGGTGTTAGATGTTATACTCATTTCTAGTATCTTCTTCTCCTCCTCAATATATATGAGTTTGCCCTTATGGTCAAGTATACCATTAATTGTTTTTTTAACTGAAAGTAATAAACAAAAACCAAGAAAACAAAACTTTTAAAATTGCATTGTACCGATAAACAACGAG
>JAWDGP010006658.1:0-15000 GCA_033675545.1 Elysia crispata
ATGGTGTATTGGTTGTATTGAAGTCAATCTAGATGGTGTATTGGTTGTATTGAAGTAAATCTAGATGGTGTATTGGTTGTATTGAAGTTTTTACTAGAAATGTTTTGTTCGGAGTATGTGGTTATTCTGACAAGGATGACCTTATATAAAGCTTGAAGGATTTAACAACATCTGATAAATTCTTTCTGGTCAAGGTACGTGTCTCTTGTTATATATAAATATTATTTTATTATTCTCCTGATCTTTTCTGATCTTTACATCAGAACACATGTTTCCTCCGATCATTTTTTTTTTCGTTTTGCTCATATTTTCTGTCGCCTAATCAAACTACCCTCTATCTTTCTCAGTCTTTCCGCTTCTTTCCGTCTAGTTGTAGATTTTACTCTTCTCTCCTCCCCTCTTTCTCTCTCTCTCTATCTCTTACTCTATCCCTCTTTCTTTTTCACTCTCTCTCTCTCTCTCTTTGTCTATCTCTCTTTCTTTTTCACTCTCTCTCTCTCTCTCTCTCTCTCTCTCTTTGTCTATCCCTCTTTCTTTTTCACTCTCTCTCTGTTTGTCTATCTCTCTTTCTTTTTCACTCTCTCTCTCTCCCTTGTCTATCTCTCTTTCTTTTTCACTCTATCTCTCTCTTTGTCTACCTCTCTTTCTTTTTCACTCTCACTCTCTTTGTCTATCTCTTTCTCTCTCTCAATCTCTCTCTCTCTCTCTCTCTCTCTCTCTCTCTCTCTCTTTCTCTCTCTCTTTCTCTTTTCTTTTTTTTTCTCAGTCACTTGCATCTTTAGATCCTTAGATCTAGCTTCGTCTGTCTCAGCCTCTAACGTGGTTTGACTGCTTTCTTTATTTCTAAGTCATATTCATTTATGTCTTTCAGTCAAACGTTCATCTTTCTAAGATGCGTTAGAGACTAGTTTGTTTATGTCCTGTAGAAATATGGACTTGATCGTTCTTAACGATTCAACTTCTTAGTCAAGCCAGCATGAAAATCATTGTTCCTGAAGCATCTATTTTTGTAGATGCGGATAGCTCAGTGGTTAAGTGCCTGGTCTTGTCTCGGCAAGGCGATGGGTGCCGCATCGAGGCGCAGGTTCGATCCCTATTCATTACTTCTGTTATTATGTTTCCACGTCTTTCATCTTATTTGTCGGCCTCTCTCTCTCTCTCTCTCTCTCTCTCTCTCTCTCTCTCTCTCTCTCTCTCTCTCTCTCTCTCTCTCTCTCTCTCTGAATGTATCGTTATTTCTTCCACAACCAACTTTCTCTTCTTACCAGTACTGTCTATTGAACAACTTTTAAATGTTTCTTAGTTCTTCCATGTGTAAAATATTCTTTTCAATATCATAAACCTGAACACGCGATTCTACAAAGTTTTATAAGCCATTAACCTGAGTAAAGCGGTCAGAAACGCTGTGATCAAAAAGAGACCATAGAATTGGAAATACCATAACAGTAATGGTTAAATGGCTTACAACCACTACAGAATAGGCACATCCGATAACTTTCAACCAGGCGGAACCAGAAACTATCAGGATCTCTGTGAGAGGGAGAGAGAGAGAGAGAGAGAGAGAGAGAGAGAGAGAGGGGGGGGGAGGTTCCTGGGTTCTCCACTTTCTAACGGTCGGAGTTTTTGTAGGACAAACGGGGCAAGTTATGCAGATTTTCTTGCTTCACGCTGACTTATGGACTTTTTATTCAGCTGCTTTTATGCTCTCCGCGCCGAAGCAATAGTGATTTTCATAATCACGTGTTGTGAGCTGTAACTGAACTAATATGGTTGGTTTCTTCCCTCCATGCCATGTTTAACGATGAGATCGAATACAACATGCCGGGACAAAAGTTTTAGTTCCTTTTTTTTTTCTTACTACATGTGGAAAAAAAAGTTTTGGAAATTACCCAACAATAACGATAATAACGCATACTCAAAGGCGTTTATGCGGATTACATACATGTAATCCGCATAATTTTAGCAAAGCTCAAAAGGTTGGAGTTATAATATAATAAAAGTTACGGTATTGGCGATAAGTGGTGGTGTGCTATATAGATGATTTACGTATATATTGCCGACTTCCTGAAGGTTTGTTTGGAGCAAAAACCGAACTAAGGTTAAAACCAAATCTAAAGATTCCAGCAATGCTAGAATGGCCAGAGGGCTGCTCTAGTTATAACTAGATATACAGCTAGGAAGATCTAGATAACATTGTCCAGGCTGCTCTAGATATAACTAGATATACAGCTAGGAAGATCTAGATAACATTGTCCAGGCTGCTCTAGTTATAACTAGATATACAGCTAGGAAGATCCAGATTACATTATCCAGGCTGCTCTCGTTATAACTAGATATACAGCTAGGAAGATCCAGATTACATTATCCAGGCTGCTCTAGTTATAACTAGATATACAGCTAGGAAGATCTAGATAACATTGTCCAGGCTGCTCTAGTTATAACTAGATATACAGCTAGGAAGATCTAGACAACATTGTCCAGGCTGCTCTAGTTATAACTAGATATACAGCTTAGAAAGATCTAGATAACATTGTGCAGGCTGCTCTAGTTATAACTAGATATACAGCTAGGAAGATCTAGATAACATTGTCCAGGCTGCTCTAGTTATAACTAGATATACAGCTAGGAAGATCTAGACAACATTGTCCAGGCTGCTCTAGTTATAACTTGATATACAGCTTAGAAAGATCTAGATAACATTGTCCAGGCTGCTCTAGTTATAACTTGATATACAGCTTAGAAAGATCTAGACAACATTGTCCAGGCTGCTCTAGTTATAACTTGATATACAGCTTAGAAAGATCTAGATAACATTGTCCAGGCTGCTCTAGTTATAACTAGATATACAGCTAGGAAGATCTAGATAACATTGTCCAGGCTGCTCTAGTGATAACTAGATATACAGCTAGGAAGATCTAGATAACATTATCCAGGCTGCTCTAGTTATAACTAGATATACAGCTTAGAAAGATCTAGATAACATTGTGCAGGCTGCTCTAGTTATAACTAGATATACAGCTAGGAAGATCTAGATAACATTGTCCAGGCTGCTCTAGTGATAACTAGATATACAGCTAGGAAGATCTAGATAACATTGTCCAGGCTGCTCTAGTTATAACTAGATATACAGCTAGGAAGATCTAGGCAACATTATCCAGGCTGCTCTAGTTATAACTAGATATACAGCTAGGAAGATCTAGATAACATTGTCCAGGCTGCTCTAGTGATAACTAGATATACAGCTAGGAAGATCTAGATAACATTGTCCAGGCTGCTCTAGTTATAACTAGATATACAGCTAGGAAGATCTAGACAACATTGTCCAGGCTGCTCTAGTTATAACTAGATATACAGCTAGGAAGATCTAGATAACATTGTCCAGGCTGCTCTAGTTATAACTAGATATACAGCTAGGAAGATCTAGATAACATTGTCCAGGCTGCTCTAGTTATAACTAGATATACAGCTAGGAAGATCTAGATAACATTGTCCAGGCTGCTCTAGTTATAACTAGATATACAGCTAAGAAGATCTAGATAACATTGTCCAGGCTGCTCTAGTTATAACTAGATATACAGCTAAGAAGATCTAGATAACATTGTCCAGGCTGCTCTAGTTATAACTAGATATTCAGCTAAGAAGATCTAGATAACATTGCGCAGGCCTATCTGAGCCTTACAATAAATACAACAGTGATGCCACAGGCCGCGGAATCAAGCCCCGCTTAGCCCCACCTTCTGGTCTTTTTGGCTTAAGATGTTATCCCTGTGATCTTCTGGACATCGTGGGATTCTGATACACCTGGATCAAAATAATCGGCGGAATCTACAGCTCGCAAAGTGTATGTCTCCCCCAGCCCTCGCAGCGATCTGCAAACCTCGGCAAGCTTTTTGGCTGGCTTATCTGTTTCACAGGGAAATCTTCTCACAACAAAATTGGTGGTGCTGGACTCAGGCGAGCCTTGTTTTCCTCCTGCGGGCCATTTTTTGAGGGGATAGCATTGTTTTTTAGGTCAACATAATGCTTTTTTGGAAATCTAAAAAGGGGGAAACAACCTAATCATTATAGGATACTGCTCATACCGCCCTGAGCTATGCGTGTATCCACTCACTACAGTATGTTGTTTCTGTCACTAGAGTAAGGCACAAAACCGGCACAAAACCTCCGCCTACGGCCCAAACAGGGAGAGCTTCAGAAATATAGGATTATCCCCCAAATCTTTCCCTGAGGGATTAGTGCGGAGTTGTCTTCCCCTGCTCAGAGGCCGCTCCAAATTGGCTTTGACATGCGTTATAGAAGGGATTATTCTAGATTTTTGTCAATGGTTCTTTCGGGGTGGGGGGGTTCGTAATTTCTTTGCCATCGGCATAACAGAATCTCTTGTGATATCTTTTTGTGTTGTTTGTTTGTTTGTTTGTTTTTTTTAGTTTGTTTGTTTTTTTCGTTCATAAGAAAAACTAAAATTTCAATAATACAAGAAATGGAAGAGTAGAAAAAGAAGATGGAGAGTTAGAGTTAGAGAGGCCGAAACAGAGACAGACAGACGGTATATAATATCATAGTCAAAACCAGAGACTGGAGCAAGACTTTAAGACAGGACCAGAGACTGGAGCAAGACTTTAAGACAGGACCAGAGACTGGAGCAAGACTTTAAGACAGGACCAGAGACTGGAGCAAGACTTTAAGACAGGACCAGAGACTGGAGCAAGACTTTAAGACAGGACCAGAGACTGGAGCAAGACTTTAAGACAGGACCAGAGACTGGAGCAAGACTTTAAGACAGGACCAGAGGACAGGTACATGGAGAAAGAGAGGGAGACAGTCTACCAAACAAATAGAGACAGTTACGGAGAGAGAGAGACAGAGTCACAGACAGATGGGAGAGATTGGAAGAGAAAGATCGAGAGATGAGAAACATGAGAGACTCTCTTTTTCTCCTTTTCTCTCACTCTATTTTTCTCTCTCCCATCCTCTCTCTCTCTCTCTTTCTCTCTCATTTTTTTATCTCTCTTTTTCTCATTTTCTCTCAATTTTTCTCTCTCCCATCCTCTTTCTCTCTCTCTCTCTCTCTCTCTCTCTCTCTCTCTCTCTCTCTCTCTCTCTCTCTCTCTCTCTCTCTCTCTCATTTTCTTTATCTCTCTTTTTCTCAATCTCTCCTTCCTCCATTCCTCTCTCTCTCTCTCTCTCTCTCTCTCTCTCTCTCTCTCTCTCTCTCTCTCTCTCTCTCTCTCTCTCTCTCTCTCTCTCTCTCTCTCTCTCTCTCTCTCTCTCTCTCTCTCTCTCTCTCTCTCTCTCTCTCTCTCTCTCTCTCTCTCTCTCTCTCTCTCTCTTACATTGTGTATTTAGAACTGAGCTCGAGAAGACCCTCGCCAAGAATCCTAGTAAAGATTGAAAGGAAAAGTTGTTGAAATCAAAATCTTCACATGCCGAGCTCACATGCCGAGCTCACATGCGTTCCAACCAAATTAACTTTTTCCTTTACATTTTTGTCATTAAGTAACTTTTTTGTGACACATGATTATCGCAGATGTTGCAACACAGCCCGTGCCAGTTTATTTTCGTGTTTCCAAGAATGTCAGCTTCGGCGTCAGTCTTGGTAAGGGAGAGAACTTCCAACCCTTGGGGACAACTCCAGGCTACATGTGACCTTTGATGGTCACCTGACAAGGTTGCTTGTCCTCAGTGCAGTGGAATTTCTTCTTCTTCTTCTTCTTCTTCTTCTTCTTCTTCTTCTTCTTCTTCTTCTTCTTCTTCTTCTTCTTCTTCTTCTTCTTCTTCTTCTTCTTCTTCTTCTTCTTCTTCTTCTTCTTCTTCTTCATCTTCTTCTTCTTCTTCTTTTTCTTCTTCTTCTTCTTTTTCCTTTCTCTCTTGCTATATATCGCTCTTTTTCTCTTTTCTTTTCCTCTCTCTCTCTCTCTCTCTCTCTCTCTCTCTCTCTCTCTCTCCTTCTGTCAAAGTTCATCTGAGAGTCACCCACTAACCGAAACTCTCCTCCCTCCAACATTAAGTTCACCAGAAGAGCAAGGTGTCTTCACAAACTGCCCCAGTCTCGACCCCAATGGTTCCTTACCTTGTACACACGACTGTGTCTGCGAGTCTGTGGCTGTCTCTTGAGGCCGCAAGACAAATATCTGAGACTGTGTCTGTGAGTCTGTGGCTTGTCTCTTGAGGCCACCAGACAAATGTCTGACGGATCGAGTCCTTCACCCCCGTCAGGCCTGTCTGGAGAAGCTTTCGATTGAAACTCTTCTGATCCAAAATCTCGGTCTGTCCGGGTCTGTTTTAATGTGTAGATGATTTGCTTGATATTGGTTTGATATTCGTTGTTGTGGCTTAACCATACACGTTGTTTTTTTTTAATACATTCATTTCTTTCATGATTTATTTTTTTTATTTTTTCATTGTTATGTCTTTTTACACGAGTATAAGAATTGAAAGCATGATTGAAAGTAAAGGCTTGAAACACAGACAAATGTTGTATAGAGTACGAGAGAAAGATAGTAAAAAAAAGAACTATGCGGGAATGAAGAAAAGAAAGAAGAATTTGATCTCGAAAGAACGAAAGAAAGAGTCAACTGTTACAATGAAGTCACCTTAGTCATTTATGCTTACAATTGTAGCCTCTTAGGGAAGCTTCTTTCGATCATGCGTGGTATAGAAGTCCACATGTATCAAACCAAAAACATGTACGGCTGGCTGCACGAGATTCACAGCAATGGTGCTGGTGATAAGATAAATTAAGGGTCTTCCAATATCCCCATTATTAAATAAATAAAAAAAAAAGTAAATAAATAAAGTAACATAAAGTTGAAAATTGAGGTCAAAGGGTACAATTCGGTAATCATTTCTGAACTACTCGATGGCCAAGTTAAAAGCTGGGGATGGTTAGTAAGTAGAGAGAGAGAGAGAGAGAGAGAGAGAGAGAGGTAGAAAGATGGAGGGGTGGAGGACTTGAGAAGGGTTGAGAATGAAGTAGTGAGGAGAGAAATAAAATCAGAGAGAGAGAGAGAGAGAAATAAAGGCAGGGACAGACAGACAGTCAGACAGAAAAAAAAAGAGGAGGGGGGGGGGGGGGGGGGGGGGTAGGCGTTGCCCTTCTCCGGCTCCGGTTTATACTATGTGGTTTTTGTTTTGTTTTTTTCTTATTATTTTTATTTCAGCCTAACTCCCAGTTCTTCTGTCCTATCTTGAATGTTTCCTCGTGGCTTCGGGTCTGATCCCAGGCCCTTGTGTTCACGCGCCGCGCGCCTTCATTACTGCTGTACGGGCGCCAGATTAGCCTCAAGAGGTTTCTACATAGAGGAGCCCAAACACTCCACAAGAACATAATAATCCCTGGTATTTCTAAGACGAGCCTCTTCCTCTCACGTCTCCTAAGTTTCGCAAAGGATCTTGCGATGAGATTTTGGAGAGAAATTTTCAAACGCGCATGTCATAAGTTTCAGTTCCCCATTTCTCGAGCCGTTATGAGTTATGTGCTTCCCTCGCCTGCGGCAGTAGCTCAGTCTAGATCTAATCTAGATCCGCTTTATGGCGGTTTTTTTTTTTTTATGCCCTCGGTTTTCAGATTATGAGGTCCTATGGCGTGAGATTGCTCCTCTCTGTGCCTGTCGGGGTGTTGCAAAATAGATCGCGAATTTCTGTCAAGTGTCTGTGATTTGTTAGCTCCCCTTTTAGTGTACCGCTGCAGCTCTGCGGGGGTTACTGCCCTTCACTCCTCCAAAGGTTACGTCCCGTGGATGATTAAAAAAAGCTGGATCAGATCCTCGTCTGATCAAAAGAAACGAGACAAAAAATGGAGCAGCGCTTTAAAGCTCCCTGATTGAGTGCATATGCATCTATTTAAGATATTGCTAGTTCGCCATAAATATTGTGTGTGTGTGTGTGTGTGTTTGTGGGGGGGAGAGAGAGAGAGAGAGGAGAGCTATATATTATGTGGGTGGTTCTAAAGCGGAAGGTGGGGGGAGAAGGGGATAAGCCTTTTCATTTTTTTTTTTTTCGTTTTCGCAGTTTGAGGAGTTCCATATTCCAGCAAGATATGGATTAAAGAGTATGTGACAACGCTGCACTTTTTGTCCAGTAGTGTAATGTAGTGTAATGTAGTGTAATGTAGTGTAATGTAGTGTAATGTATCTACCGGTGTTTCACTGTTAGCTCTGACAGGCTGGTCATATCGGTACGTGAGGTCAAGGTCGGAGACCGGCTTGGTTGCTTCAGGTCTGTCCAAGTTTAACTTCGGGCACAGTCAGAATGTTATTTTCCCCTGCTTTTCCACTAGAAAGTTCGATGACTGGAATATTTTTGCTACATCTTGCCGCTCTGTGTCGTTACCTGCTTCATCAACGTGTGAGCATGAAAAAAGAAAATCTACGAGAATAAGAGTAATAGTGCTGATATTAACGCTGAAGATGAGGAGGTCGATGATGATGATGATAATGATGATGAATTTCCTTACAATGACAGCGGTCTTTGTCACCCATTACTTGCAGTAACAGATAATGAATGAAGTAATCTCTGACAGATTTTTTTCAATGCTGATTTCTCTGTTTTTCTGTAGGGTCATGACAATGGCGGCTGTGCACCGCGCTCTACTCGGCTCTCATTGGCGGATCACCATGTCAGTGTGGGGACAGCTCCGCCCAAGACAAGCCCAAAACCACGCCCTCTGACTTGGTCTCTCGTCGAAAGTAACCATCCTTCTTCAAGACAGGTATGACTTGAAAATTATAATTTAAGTTACTTGTTTCAATATTGCCTTCATATATTATATCAATACTATACTTTTTTGTTCAATTCTTTTTCTCTTCTATTTTTCTGCTCATTTTACTCAATAATTGACACAAATAATTATTAATTTTTCTGATAGTATTTGCTTTCTCCATTATTTCAGAACTCTACGTTAAACACCCATCAAGGCCACCATCAACAGCATACAGCAAACAGTATGTCGTCATCAGCAGACTTGTCACCACAAAGCTCAGTGTGCGCAGGCGCAGATTTTCTGGACCAATCCCATTATGTGGACGACGATTCCGCTCCGATATCTTCCCTCAGTGCTCGACCAATCAGGCCCCGCCTACCATTGAGAGGCCTCGCGCTCCTCTTGTTTGGGACGCTCGTATTGGTGGCCGTGGCGGTGGGCGTGTCCAAGATCCGAGCCAAGCCGACACTGCACGTGGTGTTCCCTGGGAAGGATATTGTCAGTAAGTTACAGCACAACATGGCAGACTTGGTCCATGACAGCATCAACATCCTATGGTTGGCTAGGGGAACCACATGGCTTAGTCAGAAGAGCGTTGGGCTGACAATGATAAGGTCTTGTGTTCGATTCTCACCCAGATCATCAGATGTTGGGATAGAACTTCATGTAACCACCCTCTGCCTTGGCTTTATGGGTACTCCCTGACTTTGTTGAAAATTCTTGTGGAAAACTTGGGAGAATAAAACTAAGGATTGTCTTGGTTTAATTCTGATCATTATTCTTAATATACAATTAAACCGGGAACACTGTCTTTCAATATTACGGTTTGGTTTTGTTTTTTTAGGTTTAGTTTGTAATTGAATAGTTGCATAGACTGTTAGTTTCATACTACTTTACAGCTGAATAATTAAAGTACCAGTAACAACCCGCTTCCTGGCAGGTAATCTGCGCTTGTCTTCCAGTGTCAGAGATCTGCCCAGACCTTTCAGAAAACATGCAGGTACATTGAGTTTCTTGCATAAATACACAGCAGTCACACGTTTCACACTTTTTGTTTATTATTATAGTAGTATCCTATTGTCATTATTTCATATTTGTAGAACACAATTCATCATTGATTTTGTTTTCCTGCAGGAAAAGTGCGCATGTTTTCGGATTTTCCCGATCTGTCCCGACTTTCCCGCAACCATTCCAGTTTGTCCCTTGTGTCGAGACTACAACTTCTGGGTGAGTGCATGGAAACAAAGATCGTTCCTTGGCCTCAAAGTCTTAAGTTCAGTTGTTTACTTTCATACACACAAATCTGACTTCTTTCACTTTCTACTTTATAGAACGTAATAACTCATGGAAATCTGTTTCGGAGAAGCATGAATAAATTTTTAAGATTACACACAAATCTTGTGTTTCTAAAAGTAGAATAAAGCATCAACGATACTTCAGACCTTGTGAGATAGTTAAAAAATCGGAAGAAACAAAGCAATAGGCAATGAAGGAAATATTGATAACGTACTGTATGATATAATTTATGGACGTTTTTAATTATTTTATTATTTTTTTTTTTTTTGTTAGAAAATGTTTTGTGCACTCCCGCTGTGATAGGTCCCAATCCAGTCACAGGACGCTACTAGTATTTAGTGACTACTGTTCGTCTCCCTTGACCCACAGATACCAAGCGCTGTAGAGACCAACTGCAGGAGTGTAAGGTGAGCATTGTGTGTGACCCCACCACCCGCCAGGGAGCCAACTGTCGCTGTCGGACTGGGTACTACTTCAAGGACTGGAAGTGTCACGGTACGCCTGGAGTTTACATACATGTACCGGTATACCGGGGTCTTAGCATTGGCTTGCTTTTCGTTTCTTTTATTCTCTTCAGTAATTAGTATTTTCTAGGTTGGTCCTTGTATCTGATGCATTTGTCAGCCACCCCCTTTTTGTTCTGTCTGTCTGAATGTCTCTCCCTCTCTGTCTCTCTATCTCTATCTCTCTAGCTCTCTCTCTGTCTCGCTCACCAATCCACTCACTTACTCCCCTATTATTGAATTCAAAAACTATTTTATACCCTGATTTGGCAGTTACTCACCTATCATTGTATTCAACAAGCTGTTTTATTCCCTGACTTGGCAGTTACTCACCTATCATTGTATTCAACAAGCTGTTTTATTCCCTGACTTGGCAGTTACTCACCTATCATTGTATTCAACAAGCTGTTTTCTTCCCTGACTTGGCAGTTACTCACCTATCATTGTATTCAACAAGCTGTTTTCTTCCCTGACTTGGCAGTTACTCACCTATCATTGTATTCAACAAGCTGTTTTCTTCCCTGATTTGGCAGTTACTCACCTATCATTGTATTCAACAAGCTGTTTTATTCCCTGACTTGGCAGGCTGTGATACCTAAAGCTTGGAGTAATCCGTTGAAACTATCAGAGCTGTATAGACATGCATCCTGTACTATCCTTATTTCATCATCTCCCTGACTTGATACATCACAATATTTCTTCTCTTTTGCTTCACTTGTTCTAAATTGTCTAATATTGAGAAAGAGATTTTAACCTCCTGTAAGAGCCCCGTTAACTCTTATAACAAGATTGCTCCACCATCCATCATCCCACACCCCGTCTTTGATCCGCTAATTTTATCTCTTGACCAAGCATCTTCCACGTCCTTCCATCATTCTTACCGTGACCTACTTTCACTGTCGTCTGTTTCAACCAATCATCTCCTTCGCTTAAATTACCTCTACAGTTCTTTAGTTGTGGATTTTTCCGAATCTCGACTGTTTGTTCCATATTCCATCGTAATGTATTCGCACTCGATAAATAGTCGATGTCCAAGATAGTGCTATTACAAGTTGGACCAATTTTAGGTCCATCCATCAAGAAGAGAAAACAATATAATTATATCGACTACGGGCGTTATCGATGGTACGTCTAGGACATCTGTACGGCCCTTGAAGATTGCCAACCGGGAAAATCCGGTATACACAAATATTTGACCCACAGGAGCTTGGCTTATGTTGGGCAGGGTACATGAGTACTCAGTGGCTCATAGTAAATATCTCCACGGTGACAGATTGTGAGGGATTTAGGGTAGCGTGTGCTGGTAGTTCACTTTATCTTGATCTGTCGATATTTCTTGGCCTGGAGTGTGTTAGTTCAAAGGGTAATTTGTCAGTGGACTCTAGGGTTAGTCTTCATGAGATTATGATTGTTACACTAGTGTTATGTCAACCTAAGTGTGGATGGGCTATATCTGGATGAATCATTATTATATTTGTTATAGTGATTTAGAGTAAAAGAGAGAAAGAGAAAGACTGACTCACTCAGAGAGAGGGCGATGGGCAGATAGATTGGCAGCTGTGCAAGAGAGAGAGAGAGAGAGAGAGAGAGAGAGAGAGAGAGAGAGAGAGAAGGAAACTGAGACAGAGGAGCAAAGAGAGATGGACAAGAAAACGGTCACAGCAATAGATTGAGAAAGGGATAGAAAGATGGAGATACGAAAAGTATGACAGACAAATATACACACAATCAAAGCAAAGTAGCAGAGCCAGATAAAGAGAGAGACAGACTGACAGACAGAAATAGAGTGACAAAAACACGGGGCTGAGAGAGGGAAGTAGGGAGAGAAGAAAAAATAAAAATAGGAAGAAAGAGAAATGATTTACTACTCCAATTTTATTTTATTTTCTGTATATTCATTATTTCATAATATAGATGTTGATATGTTTTTATTATATTGTTTCAATGATTGTTTCCAATTTTTGTGAGAACTGAAGTTGAACCCGAAAAACTTTATGTTTTCACCTTTGTAATTATTCACATTGGCCATCTGCGCCAAATATCGACTACTATCTATTCATAACTGGCTCGATTCAGTCCTGATTTTGGCTTGTAATTCACCATAACCTGGGCGTCCTTCCAAGGCTAGCAACTCACTGGCTTGACCCAGTCAGCCGCATCATCTTAACAAACTAAACTCTGCTTTTATTTCTTCTTTCATTTTAGTATTCTTTTCAATGGCATAACTAATTTAATGGCAACATATTAAAACATAAAGAAAATTATCAAATGATCTACTGTCTTGTTTGAATTTGTTTTACCTGCCATAGTATTCTTAACCGTTTCTATCCCAAACTCTCCACACAGTGCAGATGTCATGTTTTAACGTTTTTGATCCTTTCTGTCCCAAACTCTCCACACAGTGCAGATGTCATGTTTTAACGTTTTTGATCCTTTCTGTCCCAAACTCTCCACACAGTGCAGATGTCATGTTTTAACGTTTTTGATCCTTTCTGTCCCAAACTCTCCACACAGTGCAGATGTCATGTTTTAACGTTTTTGATCCTTTCTATTCCAAATTCTCCACACAGTGCAGATGTCATGTTTTAACGTTTTTGATCCTTTCTGTCCCAAACTCTCCACACAGTGCAGATGTCATGTTTTAACGTTTTTGATCCTTTCTATCCCAAACTCTCCACACAGTGCAGATGACATGTTTTAACGTGTTTAACCCTTTCTGTCCCAAACTCTCCACACAGTGCAGATGACATGTTTTAACGTGTTTAACCCTTTCTGTCCCAAACTCTCCACACAGTGCAGATGACATGTTTTAACGTGTTTAACCCTTTCTGTCCCAAACTCTCCACACAGTGCAGATGACATGTTTTAACGTGTTTAACCCTTTCTGTCCCAAACTCTCCAAACAGTGCAGATGACATGTTTTAACGTTTTTGATCCTTTCTGTCCCAAACTCTCCACACAGTGCAGATGTCATGTTTTAACGTTTTTGATCCTTTCTATTCCAAATTCTCCACACAGTGCAGATGTCATGTTTTAACGTTTTTGATCCTTTCTGTCCCAAACTCTCCACACAGTGCAGATGTCATGTTTTAACGTTTTTGATCCTTTCTATCCCAAATTCTCCACACAGTGCAGATGTCATGTTTTAACGTGTTTAACCCTTTTTGTGCCAAACCTTCCACAAAGCGTTGATGTCATGTTTTAACGTGTTTAACTCTTTTTGTCCCAAACTCTTTACAGAGTGAAGTTGTCATGAATAAACGTGTTTAACCCTTACTGTACCAAACTCTCCACAGAGTGCAGTTGTCATGATTAAACGTGTTTAACCCTTACTATCCCAAACTCTCCACACAATGCAGATGTCATGTTTTAACGTGTTTAACTCTTTTTGTCCCAAACTCTCCACACAGTGCAGTTGTCATGTTTAAATGTGTTTAACCCTTACTGTCCTAAACCTTCCACAAAGCGTTGATGTCATGTTTTAACGTGTTTAACCCTTACTGTCCCAAACTCTCCACACAGTGCAGTTGTCATGTTTAAATGTGTTTAACCCTTACTGTCCTAAACTCTCCACACAGTGCAGATCTGATCTCATATCTTAACGTGTTTTATCTGCCACAGCAATGTTAACCCTCTCTGTCCCAAACTCTCCGCAGAGTGCAGCAACCACTGTCCCGCCGACCACTACCTCGTCTCTTCCTGCTCTGCTGACGCAGACGCCATTTGCAGACGTAAGATTTCGCCTTAACCCTTTAACTACTAGTTCTTTCAAGTAATTTTTTTCTTTTACTTAACTCTGGTGAAGTGGGCTACACGTTAACGAAGATTCGGGGAATGCTCTGGTTTTAGCGCCTTAAGTTTTATGCTGTTATTTTTGCAATACGCTGAGACCTACCTTTGAGTTTGTGTGTGTGTAAGTCGATCTCCGCTGGAGAGAAAAACAAAAACACAGACTGGTAGACACATCGGCAGTCTAAATGAATCAAACCAATCCCTGAAAATTGGTTCAAAGTTGTCTAAACAAGCATTACAATTGTTGTACTTGGAGGTTTGAAAGCTTTTTGGTATTTTTTTTTTTTTTTTTTTTTGATAAATTTAAGATTTTTTTTGTTCACGTGTAATATATATATGCATCTCTCTGACTCTGTCTCTCTCTCTCTC
The DNA here is from genome assembly GCA_033675545.1 of Elysia crispata. Classification (NCBI taxonomy): domain Eukaryota; kingdom Metazoa; phylum Mollusca; class Gastropoda; family Plakobranchidae; genus Elysia; species Elysia crispata. The sequence continues at coordinate 14,662 of JAWDGP010006658.1, forward strand.
TCTCTCTCTCTCTCTCTCTCTCTCTCTCTCTCTCTCTCTCTCTCTCTCTCCCTCTGTCTCTCTCTCTTTCTCTCTGTGTGTCTCTTTCTGTCTCTCTGTATCCCTCTCTGTCTGTGTGTGTGTGTCTCTCGTAAGTTCAACTTCCAATTTCGGTTTAACTGTCCCATAGCTATGACTCTCATATCAAGCTGTGACTCCGCTAATCCTGATCCCGGTTTAACTGTCCCATAGCTATGACTCTCATATCAAGCTGTGGCTCCGCTAATCCTGATCCCGGTTTAACTGTCCCATAGCTATGACTCTCATATCAAGCTGTGGCTCCGCTAATCCTGATCCCGG
>JAWDGP010006658.1:20000-72500 GCA_033675545.1 Elysia crispata
GACTTACGATGCTTGTCGTACGCTAAACAGTAGCGAATATCAAGTGGTGTTCTAACTGAAGCATTCAGAGCCCTTCAATGAGATAAATCAACATACCTGTTATGTTTGTGTTTCTGGTTTGTTTGTTTTTGTATTACTTTTAATTCAGAGGGTAATGAAAATAGACATTAGATTTTATGGGAGAAAAAACTAACGAAAATATTGAAAACCGAGGGAGATGGTATTGATTTTTCTCATCATTTGAGAGAGATTACCTTGCGTAGGCATTTTCTTTAAAAACCCTCCCTCAGTCATTCACACTTCCTATCACCATCAGAGTCATGATTGTCTAGTACTGGTAATATCTTGACTCTCTCTCTCTCTCTCTCTCTCTCTCTCTCTCTCTCTCTCTCTCTCTCTCTCTCTCTCTCTCTCTCTCTCTCTCTCTCTCTCTCTCACTTTCTCTCTCTCCCACTTACACTTGCATGCGGGGAATGTGCAGGAAAACTAGAGACAGTATTTCGATATCAACACCCTTTCTCCCTCCCTCCCCCCTCTGATCCACAGTTAATCTAGAGGACAACAGGTGTTGTGGGCTTCACTGTTTTAACCAGTCTGACTGCAAGAAGAGTTTTGCTCCAGGCTGTCCAGAAGAGCCCCAGGTCGCGTGTGCTCAAGGTACATTATTGTCAATCTCTAGCATCCACCGGGCAAGATCGCATCAAAGTGATCATAACGAAGCATATGACTTGTGGTTCTGATCCCAACCTTACACCTAACTCTAAGTCTAACTCCTTTGAGACTACCAGTGATCTGACTGTATAAAATGACCAGTCTACAGAGAGTTATAAATCTTTATGCTAATGGGGATCAAGCCCTTTTTTATATCTTTCCACTTTGCTTTGACTTTGGCCTTTTTTGTCTCCTTTGTCTCCAGGAGAGCTGGATATCTTCTCGCTGTACCCAGAATTCCACAGCATGGAACGTGAGTTTGCTTGCCATCTAAAGTACACTCCACCACAGCAGTTGTACAGTCTGAGCTATTCTGTGATGGTCCCTTCCATTGGTCTCAATATCTCGGAGAAACATTTCTCTGTGGTACCCACCTCACCACAGGACCATCAACAGCGTTTATCCAGGTATGTTTGTGTTTGGTTATAGATCCTGGAAAGTAACAAGTCAGTTCTTATGTGGAATTTTTATTCCATATTGCTTTCAGCAAATTTTGTCGTGCTCTGCACTAGACTTTTACCCAGTACCTGGGACATTTTGTGAAAATTTTGACCCGTATGTTATTTACAACATTGGCTTATCTCACCTTTAATGTTTTTATCTTCCCAGGTTCGACTTTATCCAGGCTGCCCACGACACGAGGTTTGTGGTGAAGGAGGATGTCATTCTGCAGGGAGACCACGCCGAGCTTAGCATCTACAACAACATGTTCAAACCGTACAGAGTTCGGTGGGTGAAGACACCTGAAGAGCTGCAAAGAAGAACCCGGTACACCACAGATGTTTCATCTCAGAGAACTTTTGTCCAGTTTGAAAAACCTTTCCTGTACAGCTCCTCCACGTGGAAACAGCAGGGCTGCTACAAGAACATGTCACAGGTGAGAACGGAAAATGGGGCTCAACTTTAGTTTGTTTGAAATAGGTTGTCTATACTGGAAAAGCTTAACTCACTTATGAATGGACCCGCACCTGTTGTGGGCAGCTCAGAAATTCCCTGTGGACTGAGCCCGCAACTCTTGCGGTTTTTACATTTAGTGATATGCAACACCTACAGTAACCGCATGAAAAACTGGCCGCGTAATCATATTTGTTCTTTACCCATTTCTTTGTCAGTATTTGGATTCACATTTTTTATTGTCGTGGAAATAATTTAGAACATACGTAGATCGATGTTTTAATTTAGGTCTAGATTAGATCTAGCTTGATTATGGCTTCAGACAGACCTAGTCTGTTTGATTGTTTACAGGCACACGGGTCTGGAGAGAGTTTTCTCATAGTGATAATGATTCCATTTCCAGTGACGACCCAGATCTAAATAATCCAGACATAAGAAAAGGTCAGAGTAGTAGGTCTAGAGCTAGCTTAAAAAAAATTTAACGAAAAATCAAATTTTGACCCTCTTTTCTATAACTAACTTAAAGAGAAAAAAAGTAATCAAAGTTGTTCCAACTAACATTTTAAGATAAATTTTATGTATCCAGATTTTTAGAATGATAGCTTGATAACTTTTTTTTGCGTTTTTTTTAAAAAGGCAAAAAACTTCAGTCCGAAGGGAATAGCAGGAGGAAAAGGGGTCAGTCACAAGTGAATTTATAAAAGAAAACCTACTTTCAGTTTGGAAATATAACACAATCCATTCAGCCCCATGCATTAAGACAAGATTAGAATGCATAATGATTTTTGAAATTTCATGGCAGGAAAAAATGGAGTTGAAACACCTAGATTATGCTGAGATACAAGTGTAGCTCTTGTGTAGGATTTAGAAAGCGCTTTTTGTTCATATTGTCTGCTGAAGGGACATGTTGGTTAGAGAATGTTATGATTGGGTTGCGTTGTCTTCGGACAAAGAAAATCAGAACCAAACAGATGACATCAATCCTTGTTTTCTGCTTGTAAGTTTAATCTCCCTGAAAACATTGCTCAATGAGGGTAATATGCCTCCAAGTCTGCACAACGTTTATGTCGTGAGTAAAAATGTAAATAGTTATCTACCTCTCTCTACCTTCCCATGCCAGGCAGGGCGAGACATACTTCTATGTTATTTTCTCGGAAGAACAACCACAAGAATGTTCGCACCACCACAATTTTTCACTAAATTCATTACAAACTCTGACTGAGCAAATCTAGACCGTGTTTCTGTGTGTCTGTCCCAGATCTATCCAAATCAGACGATCTATGGGGACGAGATGATTCCAATGCTGGCCAGGAAAACCAAAGTGACGGTGTCGCCAACAGACACCGAGGCAAAAGAGTTCAAGTATCAGATGTACCACCAGGAAAAGGAACCGTTTGTCAAATTCTATGTTGATGGTAGGTCAACTGAAATTCATCGCTTGATGTGAATCATTGATTCAATGAATGATAGATTTGATTGATTAACTTCATGTTGCTATAGGATACTCTGAATTATGTTTAGTGAACTTTAGAGTGAAGATCATATATATAATATACCACAGGACACAACTTCAACATTAAGAAGACTGTGAGCATAAGGAGTGGAGGCTTATTATTCAGAGATTGACATAAGTACATTACATGAGTTAAGTTTAGTTATTGATTTTTTTAATATTCTAATTTCTTTATCTTTCTCACATATTTTACACTCCATAAAAAAACAAAAAAAAACTTTTCAAAGAGGGTCAAATTTTTAGACAGTTTAAGATAGATTTTAACATCCATCTTTAAGAGGTACTTCCAAGAGCAATTCTGGGGAATTAATATCAGATTCACATGTGCCTACATGTAGTTTAATCATCACAAGTTTGCAGGAACAATCCTACTGTTTCAAGATTTGTGGGTGACAAAAATATTTGGTGCAGCCAGAATGGTGTGTGGAGTATTAAAATGAGAGAAATGAGTGACTTGATTTTTTTTCCCTCAGTTTACGGTTACCAATCTGCCTCGTTTTAAGTTTGTGTCATCTCGCCAATGCAAAAAAAAAAAAAAGCTAATTTAACAGCTACATCTTCTTATAATATCTTGGGTAACTGATAAAAATATTACAAGAATTAGGGGAAGCAATTGAGGTTAGGAGGGCTTCTGGTATGAATTAAAAAAAAAAACTCAAGATACCTATGCCTTGTGATACTGATAGTCATGTTTGAGACAAAACTAAACACACATTATGTATGACATTTTGATTGTTAAGGAATCAAACTGACTTTGAGAACAGAAATGACTGACACATTTTTTTGTAAAAATCCCACAGAATTCCTCATCTTTGCCCTGTTTGTTTATTTCCTCCAGCGAAAGAGTCCATTCTTCAATATCTGCAAGGATCTTCTGTCCAAGGAATTCTTGTCCCTAGCAGCTTGTATGGGCGTGTGACTTGGCATCACGACTCCTCCACATGGCAACTCTTATTTGCAGGTTAGTGAACTAAGTTATGGCAGATTGAAGACAATGTGTGAACTAAGCTATGGCAGATTGAAGACAATGTGTGAACTAAGCTATGGCAGATTGAAGACAATGAGTGAACTAAGCTATGGCAGATTGAAGACAATGTGTGAACTAAGTTATAGCAGATTGAAGACAATGAGTGAACTAAGCTATGGCAGATTGAAGACAATGAGAGAACTAAGCTATGGCAGATTGAAGACAATGTGTGAACTAAGCTATGGCAGAATGAAGACAATGTGTGAACTAAGCTATGGCAGATTGAAGACAATGTGTGAACTAAGCTATGGCAGATTGAAGACAATGTGTGAACTAAGCTATGGCAGATTGAAGACAATGTGTGAACTAAGCTATGGCAGATTGAAGACAATGTGTGAACTAAGCTATGGCAGATTGAAGACAATGTGTGAAGTAAGCTATGGCAGATTGAAGACAATGTGTGAAGTAAGCTATGGCAGATTGAAGACAATGTGTGAACTAAGCTATGGCAGATTGAAGACAATGAGTGAACTAAGCTATGGCAGATTGAAGACAATGTGTGAACTAAGCTATGGCAGATTGAAGACAATGAGTGAACTAAGCTATGGCAGATTGAAGACAATGAGTGAACTAAGCTATGGCAGATTGAAGACAATGAGTGAACTAAGCTATGGCAGATTGAAGACAAGAAATTTCTGAATAGTGTAAAAAGTTGCATCAAATGCTAAATCATCTTGTTATTCTTGATAATTTACTTTTGCTCTTTAGATTTAATTCTGCTATAAGATAATCATCCAAAAAGCAGTTTAAATAGAATTAAGTACAGAGTGGACAAATTCCCACATGTCTAGAATCTGGATATAAGAAACAATTTAAGTTCCCCCTTGTATGATTTTAGATCTGATGTTTTCTTCCCTGATCAGGCAAGCAACTAAACTGTCCTACTGTAATCAGCCTGAAGATCTTCACCCAGTTGATGACCGGATGTGCTGGTCACTTTGACATCCTCATCAACTGCCCAGAGGATTTCACCGTGACCTTTAACCTAACCACAGATGTGTCTGACCTGCCGGATGTGTTTGTTCTCCAGGCTAATGATTCCAGGACAAGTCACAACCTGGTCCTGTCCTCGCTGTATTCACCTCTCCAGGTAGGACCAGAACTTTGTTTTTATCATGTACAAGTATCACACCTGTCATGGTGAGGACCAGAACTTTGTTTTTATCATGTAAAAGTATCATACCTGTCATGGTGAAGTCATAGCTCCTGACATCTCTTAAAAACCATTAACACATTTTGCTCTTCCCAATATTCTCCAAATGTTTTTTGACAAAGCTTTCCATTTGATGTTTGATTACATGTGTGTCATTTCTCAGTAACTAACAAGGTGGAAAATAAAACCAAAGGAATTTGGCTTTTAAGATTTAAGACCCTTGAAAATGGCATCAAACTAGGAGAACATGCGAGTGACCATAGGAACGTTAGATTAGTCTTGTTTGCTTCAAAGTTGATTGTAAAATAATTGCAGTAAACGAAATGAAGAGCAGAAGGATCAGAATGTGGTAGATATTTGCTTGACTACTACTTGACTACTACTTGCTTCTTTCAATTTTCTTATTTGCGATCATTGCAGAGTATTTAACGTAGTTAGTTAAGTAGAAATGACAATTTTATTTCTACAAACATCTGTAACTAATCTGGCTTTTCTTCTTGTTTAAGGTTGATGAGTTACCAGGAAGAAGCTCTGTAGAACTCAGCCGCAAATTGGGAGAGGGTGTAGCACACCAAAGAGGTCAAGGCAGTGAGAGGAAGACAAATTTCATACTCCACGTGTGGTTACCTCTACTGGCTGTTGTGGTTACAGCAGTGATTCTGCTATTGTTCATCTACGGCTGCTATAGCTACATCAACTCGAACATACGACAGTTAGACTATAAAGCTTCCATGGGGAACGGAAACGCTGTCAGTGCCTCTCTAGTGCCTGCAAACTCCAGTGCTACCTCAAACCCTAGTAATACAATAGGTGGAGTCGAACCTCCAGTGATTGTGGTCGCCTTAAATAACCAGGGTGAGAAGGCTAATCATATGACCACTACCACCACCATAGCATCTTCAAAAGACAAAGTTGATTCATCCAGATCTGGTAAAAACAAACCAGGGGAAAAGAATGATTCATTTCAAAGCCCAAAGATGATCATTGTTGTATTCATCTTACTCTATATCATCTATTCCCTGGTATTTTCATTCTCTGCAACTTTCGGAATGTTGTACTTGACACAGGCACAAGTTTGGTCCAACGTCTCCAATCCAGAGAATCTAGCTCAAGAATTACATGTTGAGGTAGACAGGTCTCTATCAGAAATACGAGCTTTTGAAAACGGTGAACGAAAAAGAATATTTGAGTCATTTCTGGAGCGTCGACGCGCATGCGTCAGACATCTTGAGCTAGAAAACACTCGTCTATTAAGTGACTATGACTCAACCATGAGGAAACAGCTGCATACAATATTCATGCAAAACGGGACGCTGCACCAGTACACAGCGGAGATACAGCGTCAGAACGTTTCGGCTTACGTCAGCCAAATCAAACAGTTTGTGGACGACTGTAACAAAACTGTGAACTCTATTGTTGACCTTTTCCAAGCAAACTACTTAAGATTCCTCCGCGACACAGTGCTCAATAATTGGCTGGAAGTTCCACGCCATATATTCCTACAACAAGAAGGAGAGACCAAATTATTTGTTGATTCGATCTCCACCCAACAGATTAAGCAGTTTGCATCTTGGCTGGATATTGACAAAGTAAAGGAACTTCTTAATGTGCAAGATAATGTCTTTGGAAGGTAATATTATTTTCATAAACAAATTATAAAGTCAGCTAACACGGGAACAAAAAATTATAAAGCTTTAAGTTAAATGACATTTATATGATGATAAGGATAGCACTTAAGTTTTTTAACCAAAAAAGTTTGAAATTTGGTATATTTTTGTTTTTATTTCACATTTTCTTATTAAAGTGAAAATAATAGTGGCATAAAATCTCTGTTCATGTATTAAGTTATATGATTTGATCCTTTTCTTTTTTTATGCCATTATTTCCCATTCTCTTCTAAATTCGTCTTTTGATTCTTTTTTTTTTCTACTGCTTCAGACTAAACAGTCTACCAGAACCGCAAGTAACGACCTTGGACATGATGTTTCCCTCAGCTCACCCTGGTGCTCCGCCCCTCCCAACCTTCAACTCCGAGTACCAGACTTTCTCATACATTCCTCTTGAGCCTCCTTCCCTGCCATCCTCATCCTCTGCGGAGCTCCACATCTTGAGGGCCAATATTTCCTCCCTGATGGAAAACATGCCACGTGTGACCTCGTTTTCTGCTTTAGGAGGTCATAGGTCATTGGTTGCACGGCACAAGAGAGGTGTTACAGGAAGTGGAAGTGATGTAGCAAGGGGTGGTAAGACAGGAAGAGATGGTTACAACAGTTTTGGTCTCAGCGGAAGCTTGAAAGCCAATCCGGATAGCTCAGAGTTTTCTGATGAAGTGAAATTACCACAGTCTAGCTTTGATAAAGATGGTTTGGAAAGTAAAATTGCTTCATCATTGGGCTTGGAAGAAGCAGAAAATGGTGACTTTGATTACGACTATGACTACGAAGATGAGGCAGATATTCTTCAAAACAGTGATGAGAGCAACTATGGATCAGAAGAAAGAAGAGGACAAGACAATTCGGATACTGACCAATCCACTGGACAGAAGCAGCACCCCAACCTATACATGCACCCCAGCCAACCAAGTGGACATGACATGGATGTGCTACCCGTTCACAACCTGAGGAGGAAGACGGAATTGGTCAGTGTTCAGACGGTCCCCATGCATACACACTCCAACCTCATCACCGACGAACATAAGCCTGCAGCCAGATATGATACGCTGGACGATCCATCGAAGGCTGGAGATAAAACTAAAGGTAAACTTCAACATCAAAACAAGAACTTCTCTCAGGATTGTTTATTTCTCTTTTCTCATGGAAATGCAATAATTTAACTTCGGGCTTGTTATTCATCTCTTTTCTCAAAGATATGCAATAATTGAATCAAAATTTATGTGTGCCTAAAGTTTATTAATTAGATTTTAAGCCTAAAATTTCTCTGATCTATTAATTTTTAATGTGAAAACTTAACTTACATGAACAAAAATTGAATATCGTTTGGTAAGCAGGACTGCCACTTAAAACTTATAGAAGATTACATAGCAATATTGTAATTATGAGTTGTTTTTACAATGTGGAATAAAGATGTTCCCCAAATGCAAAAAAATACAGAGCGTTCCCCTCACCTGCCCTTTTCCTCCACACGCTTTCTTTTTGTTAATCTATGTGAAATCTTATTCAGTCTTATAAAATCGGGTGATAAAATGTGACTAAGCTTGTAATGTTTGTGTGCTTTAAGAGATGTGAACTATTCCAAACATTTTTACTATTATCAATGTTTACACTTAGATGTGTAAAAAAAGTAGCCGAAATTCTCTTATTAATTTTGGTCTTTGCTCAAAACTCAGCGGTTTAAATAATTAAAAAATCATTTATAGCTTTTGGACCGTTCTCATTCTCTATTAATGTTTAATTTTTTTTTCTTTTAAAATAAAGAAAAAAATAACTCAACTACCCAAGTTTTGTTTACTTGATCAAGTAAAGTGGTCGAGAATTCTTCTTTTTCTAAAATCATTTATTACTTGTCATCTTGTACTATCTTTCAATCCAACTGGTTTTTAATGGTCATCATTGTAAATGTTCTCTTGCAATATCACATGTTATATTTTGTTGTGGTCATGCTTCCCAGAAGGCTCTAGCCTGTCCATGCTATTCTATATTTCCTCTCACTGTGCCACCATACCAGGATCTGACCAGGAGGAGAGCAAATCTGGCAGCGAAAGCTGGTTGTACGGGTTGATAGCGATGTTTCTCACCCTAGATGTTGTTCTCTGGGCCTACAGGCTGTCTTGGCTCAGCCGCCAGTTGCATGCGGCACGGCATGGATACGCTGATCGTATCCCGACTGATGATGCGTGCAAACAGGTATGAATCGAGGGACAAGACTTGGGTTATATAGGTATAAATCTAGCTATATAGTTCAGCTTAAAAGTAGCTCAAAAGTTCCTTTTTAGATACTATCAAACAGATGTACTGTTTAGGTTTGTCATATTTTCATGTTTATAAATGAATCTCTATAGTCTATGTTATATAGTCTCATGTTGACTGATGTCCAGTTTCATTCTTTTTAGTTTTGTTTTATTTTCCTTATTAATATGTTTCTTGTTTGAGTTTCTCTAGTTTAAAAATGTCAGTTGTTTCTGATCAGAGAAGCTGTTGTATTTTGTGCGTAAGTAATAGTATATTGGCAAGGTGTTGCATTTTATAGGCTAAGACAATGGGAATTGGCATATTATAAGATTGTAATCCAACCATTGTTAAATGCATTATATTTTTTGGCTGCTTATCTTTTGCTCTTTTACTTGCTGTTGTTGTTCCTGTTGTTTTATTAGGTGTGTATCATTTTTATTTTGTGTGTTTATGAGCATGTAATCTCTACAATTATTTATCCCTGTCTCGCATTCACCAGGTGATTGAGATTCAGACAGCCTACCACCTCCCAGCGTTCGATAGTTCAGGTGCGGCGAACCCTCTTGACGATAGTTCATCTGGGTATTACGTGGATGGCAAGGACCATAGCTTCTATGCGTCTGACCTAAACACAGGAGTCACAAGCTCTGGGGGCAGAGAATCCTCGGAAAATATGACTTTTCTTCAGGCACTGCCGAGATCCAGAGACGATAGCATCCTGCAAAAAATCTGGCAACAGAAAATGAGCAAGGCAGAAACTGAGAAGCTTGAAAAACTAGGAAAAGGCTACACCGCGTCCCAAAGTCGGTTTTCCCGCCACTGGCTCGCATTCTGTGCGGGATTGCAACGCCTGTTTTTATCTCAGCTTATTTGGCAGGTAGGCATTTGACTTAATGGTACACTATACTTTTGATTTGAAATTTTATGATGAAAATGTAAAATTTTATTTTGAAATGTGGATAAAATCCAGATAAACTGAAATTCCAGTTTAAAAAAAAATAGCTGTATGAAGACTGATCTTTTGAGACTAAATTTATTCACAAAAACATTTACAGCCCGGCACAGCAAAATTCGTCAATAGAAGAAACATTTTGTGCAAGAACAGCTTCTCGAAAAACGAAACTTTCATGTTTAACTGATATGCATGCTGGTATATTGGAAAAGCTTTTTTATGATGTCTATACTTTGCATATTCTCCAAGTACTCCTAGAACTTATTTGAATCATGTCTGTTTTGTTCACTACATAAATCCTTGTCACCTTTTCTTTTACAATTGCTTGCAGTTGGTATGAGTGTGTCCAGTCATGTACCATTCGTAACATTGTAATAACCCTAGGCTGCTATCCGTTTGACCAGCTTGTGTGTGATCAACCAGCTGTTCAACAAAAGAAATATTATTTTTATTTTTAGCCCTTGTAATCTTCCCTTGCAGGTCACGGTGACTTTTCTCGCCATCATCCTGCTGTGCCTGCTGGTCCACTGCGCCTCGTTCTGGCTGACCGAGGAGCACTTCCGTGTGCTGGTCGGTGCCCAGTCAGCGGTGTCCGATGTTCAGTTCCAGCTACACGCCAGTGACCACCATCTGCGCACTCTGGCGCATACATTATCTCAACAGCTGCAGCGGCTGCAGAAGTTGTGTGATGCTGAGGTCGACTCTCTCACCTCGGTTTTCTTTGACACTGTAAACATGCAGGTATGTAATTGTGTGTTAATATAAGGAAAAATCTTTGTCTTTGTTAATTCAGATGTGTGCTCATGTTGATTCATAAACTGGCTAACCCTTTGCACTCCAGTTTGTCAGTTTAGAGTGACCTTGTCCTCGATGTGTGCTCATGTTGATTCATAAACTGGCTAACCCTTTGCACTCCAGTTTGTCAGTTTAGAGTGACCTCAATCTGAGATGATGTGTGTCTTGTTATAAATATTTATTGCTACACATTGTAACCACCTCACTGTCAGCTAATTAGTTATTGTTGAAACCTCACATTTCTATCTTCTTTCCATAACAGAATCAGAGGCCATTTGATACCAATCATGAGATAAATTTACATGGTGGCACATGTTTGCTTGTTATGAGATATGTATGTATTAAAATTCCTATTTTTAAAATTTTCCTTATTTCCAGACATCCATGTTTACATCACTTCTTCAAGAGCTGTGTCGGGAAGCAAAGGGGCAGAACTGTGACTCCCTCTCAGCTCATTTGTCAACAGGAGGAAGAATCGTCGGCTGCTCTTTCTTACCACTTCAGGCACAGACGTATCATGGTATGGGTTTTACATTTTCTCACAGATGATGCTTTACAACATAATAGATCACCCTTTGCCATAGCACCAAGGAAAATGTGACGTCTTTATTCACATCAACATCTTTTTTCATAAGATATTCTCATTTTTACTGTTGCTCAGTTAGATCTTTCTATTCCATTTTGATGGGCTAAGACTAATCTGTTTGGTGGACATAGCCTGCGATGAAAAGAGAACAACAGTTATGATCAAACGTAAGGGAGTGCTCGTTGGTCAGTGTGTACCACAGGCATCTCTCTCTAGCAGGATAATTTACTTCTTGCCAAAGTCTTTGAAAAGGAGAAATTAAAGATGATCCTTTGTCCATTTGGGGCGTCTGTGTAAGCATTTTGTGAGACGTTTAGCTAAAACTAAATTACTCAAAAGAACTTTACAAATACAAGGATAAGGATTTCAATTACGAGTTGGTTTGTCTAAGAAATGAATATTATCAAAGATATTTTTTTTATAATTTTCAAACTTGAAGGGGCGTTTCTCAATTGCAATTCAATCTATATAAAATGTATAAACTGTAATGTGGGAAATAAAATATTTTTCTATTTTTAGTGCACTTTAGATCTATCTTAATTCTGGATGGAACTTTAAGTTGTATTTAATCTTTACTCAATTTTTCCACAGATCTGAGTCTAACTCAGCTTGAGGCAGTACTAGCACGAGAAGTGACACCCTTGCTTGAACGCAGCCGCCGTCTGCTTGCTTTAAGTGCGTGTGTAGTGGCTTTTCTACTTTGCTCGCGCCTTGTCTGCCAAGCAGCAGCATCTACAGCGCGGCACTACCTGTTGCTGCGTGGATACCTCCCGCGGGTGAGAGTGTATCAGGCGGAAGAGACCCACAATGCCATGCTGATGTCCGGCAGAAGTGGGGCGGGCGCTTCCACCCTCCAGCGCAGCCAGTCGTGGGTCGACAGTTGTGAAAGCGGAGTATATGTCTGCGAAGCGGATGATGGAGGCATGAACAATAGTGGCGGAGCTGGCGCAACTGTTCCGGCTCCTTCAGCAGCACCGAAAGACGAGTTGGTGGTTGTGCAGCCGACGAGATAATACATCGTTATGTAGCTTCAATAACTGTGAAAATATGTTTCATACTCTTCTTCCAAAAAGACAGCAATCATTGCATGGTGCACTGTAAGAAACTGAAATTCATGGAAACTATTTTTTGGTAATGGACTGGAGCAGTTTAAAGAAGTTCCCTCCCTTCCCTTGATATAATATGACCATTTAGAGAATTGAGAAAGTCTTTTTACGCTTGATATTATCTTAAATCACTACCGGTACATGTTGTTACAGGCCTGCTGTGTCTTGACACAAGTTTGAAATATTAGGCTCTGATCTAACTGTGAGTAGGTGATGCAGTACACCTCAGACTCAACAAACTAGTTCGGTTGTTTTTAAAAGTTCCTTGGAGCCATGACATAACTAAGGCACCATAAGGGAAGTAACTAGCCTAAACCAAGTTCTGATATAATTATCTCCCTTGTTTTTATCAACTAATTATGTGTCTATAAAGCCACTCTTTACTCTTCTCATCATAGCCCAAATTACCTCTGCTTTGGATCTCTGATCCCCGCATGCATTGGCTGCTGCTTCCTGCTCCCTTCCCTCTCTCTTTTTATTGTCTTCTCCTTGCATTTCAACACTTTGCTCTCCCCTAACCCTAGTATTACTATGGCATAATGTAGCCTTCATCCGAGGTGCCCAGCACCAATACACTTCAAGCATTTCTTAACAATAACAGCCGACAGGGGACTTTTTGACTGAATTTCATCTCATTTCTAAGCAGAAAAGCATTCTAGTGTAGATTTGCCAATATTTGTAGTTTGTTGAACCCGAGAATGAGTCTGTGATTAGTTTGTTTGATGCAAGGTATTTTAAGAGAGCCAAAAAGTAATTAAAAAAAAATGGAAATTTTACTCTGTTAATGGAATGCAAGGTGTTCTTTGAATTCGAGGTGTACTGCACTCTACTGGTAGGTCTGAGAAACGCAAGGCCAGCTTCACGAAGATTGAATCTTGCATTGTAACAATGTAATGACCTGAAATGGGCTCGGTGCAAAAATTATTCCGTGCCAAATGCTGTGCTAGGTCTTCCTATACTTTCTATTATTATTATTGTTATGATTATCATTACAACAACAATTACTACTATTATTTTTACTTTGAGTTGCGTGTTGGGGTAATGTTTTTTGAAGAGTGCTATTATTGTCCTCTAGGAATGGGAGCGGCATAATGTTTGAAAAGAAGATGTTTTAGGTGAAACATCATTTCACGCAAGTTTATGAAAAGGCTTTAAATCTCTTCCTACCAGCATAGCTTAGTGACAAACAATTAAAATGCTCGTTTTGGACTTTACTTCCTCAACCATCTGACCAATCAGACAGAAGTTGTCTTTTAACAACCCTCTTATGGTTACAAATCACTTGAGAAATTTTGCAAATATATACAAAGAGTAAACCTTTAGAGTCTCAGTGCATAATTGCATTACGTTCACATTTGAGCGACTGGGATAAATCCCACAATAGGTTTCTTTAACTCACCAAGGATTTTTTTCCGATACTGCATCGGGATTGGTCTATATTAAAGAAAAAAGACAGATCCCGATACCTCATCAGATTGAACTTTGTATTTTTTCTCATTAGAACTATACCCAATACAGCCTCCACATTGCTAGTCAACATTTGTTGTTCATTACTTTCATTTCGTGTCGAATTTCTAGGGTGTTGTGTGCAAAGAGACCTCACAGTTGTTGCTTACCAATTTGTAAACAATAGTCTAGAGGACCGATAATATGCCAAGATCTCATCTAAAGCCAATTTCTTGACGTTTTTACTCAACTGAAAATGATGGTGATACATGCTCTTATCTAAGTTTCCAAAAATTTCCGTGAAATGATAAAAATTCATTAAAAATAAACTAATACATTTACTGGATCAATTTTTTCTTAATTTCATTTAAATGGTTATAGAGGATGCTATGAATTTTGCACATAGGCCAAAATCCCGGGTGCTGGTCCTCAGTGAGTTAAAAAGCATTAAAAACAGCACATTGCGCTCTGTTAGAGAAACTAGAAAGAAACGAAGTTTATTAAAGTTACACTTAAAATGTCCTAACTAGAATTGCCACCAAAAAAACATTATTGAGGCTTCCTTGCATCATGAATGGACTCGATAATTTATTCACTTACATTACAGTGGAAACCTCAAAATTTGAATTGTTTGGGAATGAATTATAACTTCAAATTAAGAGGATGCGATTTACAAAAAGGTGCATAACTGAACCTATGACTCATTGAATAGGCGTGTTCTATGCCTGTAACGAGCAACTCTCCCTTGCCCGTGTTCCATGTTGCTACCAGAATCACTATCAGTGTTAGTGTTGTTACATGTGCTGGCACTTCTTTCTCATCGTGGCGGCTCCTTCCTACTCCCAGAGCAGTGATTAGCATTGCTTGCTGCTTGAATGACACACATGCAGTACTTTTGTAATGCCTTATGGGGTTGTTTCGACTTCGAATTAATAGAATTGAACCAGTCAGATTCTACCAAACCTAAGAGAAAAAAATAACCTATCCTCTTTTATGAAAAATTTGAATAATCGAAGTTTGATTTTTTAGGCTTCTACTGCAGTGCATACCTTCTGCTAGTTTCATGTGAATTGATGATGGTTGACAAAAACAAATACAGTTATCACCATGATTCTATGTAAATCTATAAATTAATTCCTAAGGTCGTACGTTAGTTGTTGTTCATTTTGATTGAAAACTGATATGTCTCATTTGTTTTTTATGTTAAAAATACATCACTATGCTAACGTAATATTCTGCTAATTGATGAGAGATTTCAGATCATGGGAAATTCTAATTTTCTTGTACTGAATTACAGAATGGAATACAGTCAACAACTAGCAGACTTATATGTGATCTTTGAAACAATATTTTGTTGACAAATTGCAAAAGTCTGAGAACTTTCATAATGACGATTATATCAGTGTTTAATATTGGGATCAAAATTGTGTGAGATATGTTATAACTCTTGTTGCTCTGGACCTAAGACTGACTGCTAGTAATATAAATTATAATGAGTAGTGAGTTTACAAATACTGTATTCTATAAGTTCTGATTTTTAACCATTGTTAAATTACTAAACATGTATTAATAGTATATATCAACCAATGCATATACTTCGTGACTGTAATCCTTACAATTATTTTACATTATTGAGCAATATTCTTTTTATGAAGTAGTTATACACCGATTAATTATTATGGGAAAGTAATCCAAGTCACCAAAAGCTCAGGACAGTTTTATTACAAATTTACCTTATAGATAAAGACAGAGATAGCTACAGTGAAAAGAAAAAAATGCATTTTTCTCTCATTATTTATTCCTAGATCCTAGTGAACCGTCCCATCCTAGGCAGTACTTCCTTTGTTTACTTCTCTGTTTTAGGTGGTTGGTAAACTAGTAACAGCAGCACTGATCATTTGAAGTTTAAATACAGCTTTCTCTGACTTTTGATCAAGGTAATAGTTAATAAAATGCCAATTAAATGTTTCATTCTGAATTTGACACAATTTATTTCAATGATTGGTGGTAAGTTACAGACAGTGCTTGGGCTTCATCAATATTAAACAATGTGCAAATTGAATGAGTTGATATGTTCTACAGTCCAGAGTGTTTTACTGTACCTCCCCAATCATCTCAGAATTTATTGTGTAAAGCAAATAAAATAGAACACAGAGATTGGCTTTTAGGATGTGAAAATGTTATAACCACATTTGCTTCACCAGAACTTTCATGTGTAACCTTTGGGATTCTTTTTCCAACCCCTCTTTAAGAATTAATATTGCAGAGATATACCAGTCTAGACAAGATCATACCATTCCTTATGTAATTGAAGAGCTTGTTAGAGTGACACAAATGTCACTTCAGCAATGCGATTCAAATATCGTTTTGTCAATTTTTTAAGGAAAATATTTTGGATCCAATATTTGGTACTCGTAATCACCCTGTTATCAACTACTGTGTCTGCAAGCAAATTATGTTGAAAGTACCAATTAATTTCATTTCATTTTCTGTCACTCTCACTGAATGCTGTGACAGACTATGTATACCCATTTTCTAGTCTCATATTTGCCTGTAAGCATTGCCACAATAAAATGTTGAAGACACATGTTAAAATCATGTATGTATTTAGCCTCCCTAGGTATTCATACCTTTTTATAATTTATGTTCTCCTCTCCTCTCTCACCCTCCCATGTGGGGAGTGAGAGGACGGTGGAAGAGAAGTGTCAATATGAAATTAAATGAAAACACAAACAATTGAAGATGGTTTAACTTTAATCTTTTAGATCATTTCTGCAAATATTGGTTGTATGTTGTGCCTTCACGGACATAAAAATTTAGAGCATAAATCAAAAGATTTAAAAAAAAAAAAAAACCAGGATAAAACAATCTCTCTCTCCCTCTCTCCCTCCCCTCTCTCTCTCTCTCTCCCTCTCTCCCCCCCCCCTCTCTCCCTCTCTCCCCCCCCCCTCTCTCCCTCTCCCTCTCCCTCTCCCTCTCTCTCTCTCTCTCTCTCTCTCTCTCTCTCTCACTCCCTCCCTCCCTCTCTCTCTCTCTCTCTCTCTCTCTTTCTTATAATTATAGACACACAAATATAAAATATCACAGACATAAGCATTATCATTCTTTGGAATAAGACATTAACATTCATTCATAAACAATTACCGTATTCGCTCCAATAGTAGCGCCGGGCGCGTGAAAATGAAGAGGGGGGGGTGCGTCTAATGGCATGTTTTGGATGACTTTCTTCAAAGACACAGTGCCGCCGTCGCCGCCGCCCCTCCCCCCCCCTCAAGTTAGTTTTAGAGTGCCATGGTTGGGTTACATTGGAATTCGGTCTAGGCCACGTGGTCAGAGACCAAGCCTATTGTATAATTCTCTCATTCGCTCACCGCACGTTTCGTTCCGTTCATTTCCTCTTCAAATTGCTTTGCAATCAACATGTCAACAACAAAACGATCATTCGATACTGCTTTCAAATTGAAAGTGGTAAAAGCTGCAGAGGATCACAGCAAACACTATGCTGCCAAGCTTTTTAATGTGAACAGGAGGAGGGTACAGGAGTGGTGTGCGCAAAAGGAAAAGTTGCAGAGTCTAACACAAAGTGGTCGGCTAAGTGATGCAAAGCGTCGTAGACTGCAAGGTGGTGGCAGAAAGTGCATTAACGAGGACATAGACAATGCAGTATTACATTGGCTTCAAGAGCGACGTGAAGCTGGAGTGAGAGTGACTGGCAAAGCGCGAGATCGTGAGGAAGAGCTTCAAAAAGTGTGGCATCTCCTGCTCACTGGATGGGAGTGAGGACCACCTCTTCAACGAGGACGATGATGGTGATTTCGAGGGATTTACCCCCCTGGAGACCAGCTTGGCCGATGACAACCTAGCCAACAGTACATCTGTTGTTGACACCCGCCAACTTGTCCTCAGTGAGGAAAGTGAAGAAAGCGACGCGTCATTCGAGTCCGATGACTACGAGGACTGCAATAGTCCAGGACATTAACCTCAGACGCCTTAGTACTGACTTTGACATCCCCAATTTGAGATGACAATTGCAGTATCATAGTCATTCATTGTTTACATGTGTTGTCTGTTGTTATCATCAGATCTATCGCTTAATAAATGTTTTGAGTTTGAGTTTAATAAGAATCTTTTGTTCTCGAAAGTGGTGTTTTTTAAGTGTTGCTTGGATGGGAAGGGGGAGGGGGGGGGGGGCGTTTATTAGAGATGGCGCTACTAATGGAGGGAATACGGTATATTCCCTCTATGCTTAGATAAGCATTACAATGGAGTGCAAGCAATATATAGACACAAATATAAAATATCACAGACATAAGCATAATCATTCTTTGGAATAAGACATTAACATTCATTCATAAACAATTATATTCCCTCTGTGCTTAGATAAGCATTACAATGGAGTGCAAGCACAAAAACATGTATCTTTCCATAAATCATTATTTAGGCACCAGATGAATATAGCTCGTATGAATTAGTACAAGATATGTGTATGTGAGATATTCTTTCTATGAGGAAGAAAGGGATTTTGGAAATGAAGGCACCTCTAAGCACTCAATCAAACTATGCAAGACGTTGAAAGCAATTGTTGCTTATCAGACAAGCACTCCATGACTAATTCACTAATAAATTTTCGCTGGTTATCACGCAGTAAAAATATGAATTTCAGACGCGCACCTCTTAGCACTTTTAGTGAAATGAGCATTTAGAAGGATGTACAGACGACAGGAGATTCACAAATCACACCATAGGTTTAAAATCTAAAGAGATGATTGAATGGTTGAATTGTGACAACACATCTCGAATCTCTTTTGTGGCTGCAGGTTACACAGAGAGCTGGATTAGTTTGGAGTCTTGCTTCTGAGATTAAGTATTTCCAGATTCCACACACCAGTAAATAACACTTCGAACTTGCAATGTTAATTTCTTAGCCTTCATCAAAGAGAAGCATATTCTTGCCAAAAACAGGATGGGGGCCAGAAATTTTCACTTTTAGTTTGTTCCTCTAAAGTCCTTGGTTCATCCCAGTTGTGAAACAGGTAGCACACTGGTCTACCAGATTTAGATGTCCAAGGTGTTTGTGCATATGTGATTGTACGAATGCCTCTTCATCTTCACAGATATGGTAAGCCTCAAGGAACTCATTGGTAGAAGTTGGCACGACGAGATCTTAGGTCGTTAAGGTCTGGATAGAGCCCTGAAAAAATACGAAAACGAGAAAAGAAAATGGAGAAATGACAAATAATACACTGCAGCATTCTCAAATTTCTTACATTATAATTCTTAATAGTCAGATGTCTAGAAAATAAATCTTTAGTTGAAAAAAAAATCAGCATTTGATTAGATAATCAGACATATAATTCCATAATATGTCTGTGTAAATGCTTAAGGCTCTTACATGAAAATAATTAGACCAATTAACATACTAAATGCACAAATAATGCAGATGAGTGTAATACTAAGAACATATTAATTAATTTGACACTGTTTAATGTTGTGAGGTATTTGGGACAATAAGTCCCCACACACATAAGTGGCACAACCATGATGAACATAAGTTACTTCTCTGTAGAGGTATACCTTGTTGAGGATTGCTGCGGGTCCCGTATCTCACACTCTCCTCCATAGCTCGCCTGTACTGCTCCTCTTCGTCATAGCCTCCTGAAACATTTACTTCAAACTGAATCATCTTCTTAGCAAGGCTAGGAATTCAAACAGGTTAATTAGTAAATAGATTTTGAGCACAGGAAAAGAAAATTGGAAAGTAACAGAGGAAAAAAAAAGAAGAAAACAGACTGGGCGGTGCCAGCCTCATTTTTTTAGTGTTGTCATTGATTTTTAATAAAAATTTGTTTCCCACAGTTGCTCCAACACCCCTTAGCTCTCCATCCCTATGACTCTTTCTCTACAGTAAGACTAGAGGGGAGAAACTTTCTTAATACTCTGTGGTTAAGGACCAAAACCTGTTATTGTTCAACAGAGAGTGTGAAAAGCACATCACTCAACAATGTCCCACAGAAAGCTGTTTGAGATATCTACCTTTCTCTTAATTTGTTTGTTAACTCAACCCCACATTTAAATCGTCTGCCCTCACCCGTATGGACCACTATATTGTGTAACTATATCGCCCTTCATCACCCGTTTCCTTTCACTTTCTTTCTTTATAACCACTGGAAATTTCCTGCAAACCTAATTTACGTTTAGAGGACACTTTAGACTTTGTTTTGGTTATTTTGGTTTCGTTTTCAGACTAGATATAGAGATCTAAAAACACCCTTTAAAATTGGGGTTTTTTTTGGCCTAGGCTAGATTTAAACTTTGAATTAGAACAGATGATCACCTGAACCATCTCAGGGATGCTCCAGAAACTGTTTATTTTGGTTATCTACATAGTTATCTCTACAATCAGCATAAAATAATGCTTGAGATCAAGAGTCAGATTGTGATGTTGAGTTGGTGGTGAAGTGAGATGTTGATGGTGAAAAAACTGAAATGGTGATGGAGTCAGCTTGAAGTGAAGGAGAAGTCTTAGAAAATTGGTTTACTATCATAAAACCTGTTTTATTTAAAATTCAAGACCTCTAATTTTTTTATAGTTTATTTCATAATCCTATGCTATTTTGTCTGAGTGTAATATTTTTTTAAATGCATAGATCTATTCTTTATATGGAGTTACGTCCTTTCTCTTAGGGTCAGGGCTTTACTTGAGCTGGAGTTACTTAGGTTGGGTTGAGTTAAAATTTTTCTTTTTTCATGTGAAAGTGAAAACCAACCAAATCTACAGGACCAAGTTTGTTTCTTCTCAGCAACTCACACCCTTACATACATGACTGTACATATGTACTGTACACAGAATTCTCAAAAAACTTACCTGTATATCTATCATAACTTGGGTTCTGAGAGGGCACAAAGCCGTTGTTGTTGTTGTAGGCTTCAAACCCAATGTCATTAGGATCCATTTCTGGAGCACTCGGTGTGGCCGCCCTGTAGCCTCGATAGGATGGCGAGGGGCCAGGGCCAGCTGCCCACCCAGAGGCGCTGCCATAATTTCCTCCCTGGTGGAACCTAGGACTTCTGCGGCCTGAATATTGTGACCTCCAACCTCGGCGCCATCTTGAGAAAGTTGAGGCAAAGAACCCACTGTTGTTTTCATCATCATATTCATCACTGCTGCTGGAGTCATGCCTCTGGCTTGGTCTCGGAGAGTCATCTGAAAGGTGAAAAAAAGGGAATTTGCAAAATATGCAGCCTATTTTGAATGAAGATCTTCAAATATAAAAAAAAAATAGAATACCAGGCTTTCGGTTCTGTAGTGACATAGAAAGACTTTAGATTAAGACTAGGACTGACTTAGTTTAAATTGTATAAAGGGCTGCCAAACCAAAATATTTTGCTTAATGGTGCTTTCAACCAAAGAAAAACAATTCGACGAATATTTTCATTCTCATTAAGAGTGGATGGGTCACAATTTTAATTTGGGGTGCAGGTCTTTGGTAGACTGACGCCACATTCCCATCATTTTGTTTTCCCACAAAGATGAATCCATGCTCCAATTAATAGCAGTCTTTAAGTTTCAAACAGAGATTCCATTACTTTTCCAAAACCTTGAAAAAAAAATTGAATAGGAAGCACCCCCACCCACCTTCACCCTAGCCATTCCTTGTTATTGACTAAGAAAATTGTGTATTTGTATGAAAGCGAGTAAAACCCACAAATTTAAGTAAACCAAAGAAATCTGTCTCTTTCCACATTACTTCAGCATGCTACAGATAAATTAATCAATTAGGTGCTCTGCTCTTTAGCGTGCAGGCTATTATGACCTCCCACCCATCTCTATAGTCTATCCCTTGTCACTTTTAATCAATGTCTCGCTCTACTACTATTACTTCAGCCCCTTTGTGAGTCGACTCAACTTCTTTTCTCTTTTAATCAATGTCTCGCTCTACTACTATTACTTCAGCCCCTTTGTTAGTCGACTCAACTTCTTTTCTCTTTTAATCAATGTCTCGCTCTACTACTATTACTTCAGCCCCTTTGTTAGTCGACTCAACTTCTTTTCTCTTTTAATCAATGTCTCGCTCTACTACTATTACTTCAGCCCCTTTGTGAGTCGACTCAACTTCTTTTCTCTTTTAATCAATGTCTCGCTCTACTATTACTTCAGCCCCATTGTTAGTCGACTCAACTTCTTTTCTCTTTTAATCAATGTCTCACTCTACTATTACTTCAGCCCCATTGTTAGTCGACTCAACTTCTTTTCTCTTTTAATCAATGTCTCACTCTACTATTACTTCAGCCCCATTGTTAGTCGACTCAACTTCTTTTCTCGTTGGTTTTTTCCTTTGATCGTTCCAGTTGTCACAAGAACTGCTAGTTTCTCTCTTATCATCACATGGTATTTTCATGTGTGATCTTGTTGTGTCAAAACAAGAAAACTCTAGCTAATGAACTGACTTACCAGGTTGTACAAATATATCCATTAAAAATTTCAACGGGCCCTTGACGTACGCCAGACCAACAAGTATTCCTGCCAGGTGCCCTGTGTGAGGAAAAATCACAACAGAACTTAACAGAGAGAAAATGTTTTGTGCCAACTCAGGCTTTAATAAATTTAAGCTAGAGATATTTAGAGTATGAAAATTTCCATATTGTTTAACACGAATTACTTTTGTTTTCACAAATGATTTCAAATCATGCATCTCATCATCGCAAAAAATAGAACAGAAAGTAATTTGTCAAAACCTTCAAAATTAGTGAGAGAAAAAGATATTAAACAGCTTAATGTATTGGGATTCGCTCAGTCATCTTCTCTCCCAGTGTTCACATTATAGAATTTAAAACAAAAAAAGCCCTGCAGAACAAATTTATCATGCTTGACTCTAAATGTTTTAACAAGACTGACCAACAAACGAAGCGTTTGGAGTGACGATTTGGATAAGAAGCAGCTCTGCCCAGAAGATGTACTGGGACGGTATCGGAACGATACCCAAGAGGTAATGTCTTCCGGTAGGATAGTAGTAGTTGGTCAGGACTTTCAAGGCAAAAAGGACACCTGCAAGAGGCAATCAAAATTAGAAAAATAGACTCATGAGTATATGTACAACTAAGAGGCGATCAAAATTAGAAAAAAATAGTAAATAAAATAATTATACATACTTGCAAATATCTTTTATGTTTGGGGATGGCAAGAAGAAATAAATTTAATACGATTCACTAAGAATGAACTCCTGATATCTGAAATTAAGGATGAATGACCAATATAAATTTTGGGAACTGTTGTGATCATGAAAAAAATATGAAGTTTAATTATGGACAGAAGCTTTTTTTTTTAAATAATTTTTGACAGAACTTAAATTTTTACTTGCCTGAGAAACCAACAGCACAGGACGTGAGATAGCTTTGGCTGTTCAGGACCTCGCTCAAGGCCACTCCAAGACCAACATATGTTACGCCAGTAAGAGCTGTGAAAACGGCCGTCAGGTAGATGAAGTAAGGTGTGCCGAACCTTCGCTCCAGGAGAGAACCCTTGTAGAGCAAACTCACCATGTTGAAGTAAAGGTGCATGTCATCTCCATGGAAAAATTGTGCAAGGATGAGACGTCGCCAGTCCTGATGGTGGTAAACTGAAAATATGATATAATTGAAAGTTGTTTCAAATAGGTGTTTCCCCTTGTGTCACAGTTACACTCAACCAGCAATGATGGTGCAAGATTAAACTTCAAACTTTGTAAAAGATAATTCTGTTTTTCCAAATGCTTTAAGATATACATTTATCATTTTACAATTTTGAGTATCTAGTTAATTCCATTTCTTTGACTTGCATTAAGAATCCATGATCTGTGTAGCAGAGTTTGTACAGCAGAAAGATGGCTTAAGTAATTTAGAGATCGGAATTTCAACTATTAAGAATTCATACCCTCAAAACCGCTAGATACGCTAAAACTATTACATTTTTTAAACAATTTTAATACTCTGAGGTGCCTAAATGAAAGACATAAAAAAAAAATTATACCAAAAAGGGGAAAACCAGATATTTTACAAATAATAATTAATTTAAACTCTTTTCAATGCTTTTTATTGAGCAATTGACTGAATATTAACTCAACCCCGCTTTCGACCTTTATATTGGGTATCTATATCGCCTGTCATCGCCCACTGACTTTCACTTTCTGAGTGTCTTCTTTCTTTCCTTATAACTACTGGAAATCTCGTGCAAACCTCATTTACGTTTAGAGGACACTTTGACTTTGATTTGGTTAGTTTAGTTTCATTTTCAGACTAAATTTAGATTTAAAAATGCGGTTCGAAATTGACTGTTTTTGTCCGCGATTTCATGGCCTAGGCTAAATCTAAACTGTGAATTAGGAGGATGATCACTTGAATTATCTCAGGGATGCTACAGAAACCATTTATTTTGGATATCTGCCCAGTTATCCCTACAATAAAATAATGACCATTGTTCATTTGAGATCGGGAGACAGATCACATGATCTTGAGGTGGTGGTGAAGTGGGAAACTGAAATGGTAATGGAGTCGACCTGAAATGAAGCAGAAGTCTTAAAAAATTGGATTACTGTCATAAAACCTTGTTTTATTAAAATTCAGCACCTCTAGTTTTTTTTTTTATATTTATTTCATAATTTTATCGTGTTTTGTTTGATTATAATATGTTTTTAAATGTATAGATCTATTTTTTGTACGGAGTTTCAACCCTTCTCTTAGGGTCAGGGCTTTACCTGAGCTGGAGTTACTTAGATGGGGTTGAGTTAACTATTCTTCATGAAACAGCACCATTGTGGATCTTCACAGATCTGGGTACAAATGATTTTGAAAACATCAGTACCCTACTGTTTCATAACAAGTCTTTCAGAAAATGTGTATGGGGTTCCGAGTTAGTTCTGCTCATAACCTGAAATAAAGGGATAATGTCAGAACTAATCCGTCTTCTTTCTCTCTGGTAAACTTATGTCATGATTTGGGTGAGGAGTCAGCCTGTTGGTAGAGAATGAGATTAGACTCTAGTAGTAGTGTGGTCGATTCCTGGCTTTCTGACCCACTTGAACCCAATTTTTTACTGAAGAAATTATTCGGGCATCTGAAGCTTTTTGAACAGTCTATGAGCTTAAAGAAAGTGCTTTTTCCCCTCACAACAATGTGGTTAATATTAGGATATTTATATACCAAAATGGTTGCCCTTAAGTACAAGTATTTTAATTCCCTATTTTTTCTTAACTTTCTCATGTTATGATCTGATGAAATGAAGTGACCTACCCAGATATGAGCTGATACACACACTGTTGGCAGAGCGGAAAAACTTTGGTACAAAGTCCAAGAAAATGGCTGACTGGCCAGCAATTAAGGCCAGAGTTGCCGGGGGGACGTGCTCGAGACCAAAGCTCATCAGCTGTGCCCCCAGTAGCAAGACCCCCAAATTGCCTCCGCCTCTCCTTCGATTCATAACCATGGTGGATGCCTTTGACACTTCCTTTAGGGGACTGTAAAACAACACTTGCGGACCTGAAGAACATTAATAGAATTTAAAACAGACAAATAAAAAAAATTTAATCAAAAACAATTAAACCAGAATATTTTCACCATTCTGTCATATTTTCATTCTGATCAAGAGAAGATTATCTTCAATTAAATTGCTAGAAAGTGTTGGTTCTCACCAACACTGAATATGATTTCTAATTTTGATGCTAAATGGATTAGGAAAAAAAAATCTAAATTTTAAATATCCTCTAAAGATCTTGATCTAGATGTACTACTATTATGATCTGGAGCTAAAAAAAAAAACTATTCTTCAAAAATTTTATGATCTACAATCTAGATACTTCTACTATTACTAGATCTAGATCTAGATCTAGTTCTAGATCTAGATTTTAGATCTGGGCCTTGTCTAGATCTCAGTCTTATTTCTTGATTTGACTTTACCTTAACTTGATGGAATAAAAAAAATATATCTTGAAATGTCTCTTATCTTGATGTCATTTCTGGTTTGGTGAACACATTATTTTGATGGAGATTTATAAATCTTACGAAGTTCCAGTGTTTCAAGGGGGCCGCCATATTGTGACGTACCCGAGAAGTAACCAATCGTTGTTTTCATAGACGTGGCCTAGAGTTGAATTGAAAGTAAAAAAATGTTCTCGGGTGTCTCACCTATTCTTGGAACTTAGTGGAGGGTAAAATTTTGATGATTCACAGGTTAAACTCTAAGTTGCATCATAAGGAGATCTAGATAAGTTAAATTTAGCAAAAGTATTTTAACATATAGGTATGATTTTTCCCTGTACACGTGTATTTATTAATGCTAATAAATTTGCGCAGCTCCCCCACAAAAAAAAAAAAATGGAGGTGTCGATCCTTGCCTTGGTCTTTGATTTAGAGCGAAAACGGTAGATCTATCTGTTATGAATGGTATATTTTTAACCATTATATATAGTTCGTTTGTAGGTTAGATTGTTTGATACTCCTGACCCACAACAAGGTGATTTCAGGCCTTTTCTGAGCACCAATGTAGCCCCCGTCAAGAAGGGCAGAACTGGGGGGGAACACGTCACAAACACTGCAACAGACTCAGTAGGTGTTAATCCAGAAAATAATAAAAAAAAAAAAAAAAAAAACTCGAGGTATCAGTGTTGACATTCCAACACCATAACAGTTCAGTTGTAGTACAGGATGAGCACATGTAATCAGTAGCCAAAGCGGTTGTAGATTCTTGTAAATTGTAAACATTGCAGCAGCAGTGCATCCCATAGTGGAGGAGGGAGAAACAGTTAATCAATAAGTAGTAACCTATGTAGCAGTAGGCAAACAAGTCATACATAGCAAACCATTACAAGGACACAAAGGTAACATGTTTGTAAATCAATGATACATGTTTATTATTTTGGGTTGTAAGTAAATTGTTTGTACATCAATGATATATGTTTATTATTTTGGGTTGCAAGCAAATTGTTTTTACATCAATGATACATGTTTATCATTTTGGGTTGTAAGTAAATTCTAAATTTTAGGGAAATCTCTTGATTAAAAAATTGGCATAAGTTTATGAACTTTATTATCCATTTCATAGAAGGACAAAACATCAGTTCAACCTTTCTGGACTACAGTCTGAAAAGTGGATCATACATTAAATGCAAGTTCGGATTCGCAACTTCACAATTCCTTAGAGACTGTTCAACAGGATAGATTCGATGTAAGCTGCTTCTGAAGTGGTGATGTATACTGCGTAAACATGGTAACTGAACGAGACAAATGTCTTCATGGATTTTTTTTTTTAATTGCCATAAGTACACAGCAAACAAGTTAATTAAAATCTGAACTTTTTAGAAGAGTGAGTTTTCACATATGAGACAACCAACTTCGGTTCAATTAGGGTTTTAAACTGTTGAAAATTTGATTCAGAGCATATTAAAAGATTAACATATTATTCCCTTTCTTTGTTTGAAATGTTATTTCCATTAAGTTCATTTACTGGATATTACGACTCATTTGAGATGGAAGACATTTGTCAACAGTTGGCAGGGCTGTATTTCATCCTCTCCTCAGCTCACTATACTCCTAGAAATTTACTCAACAGAATTTTTTTTCACCTAAGGCTACCCCGTGGATGAATACTAATAGTAGTTAATAGTTGAGGCAACTAATAGAAAATTTTAGCAGACTCAGATTCAACTGATTATTTTTTATGAAGCTCAAGTTAAGGAAAATCAATAAAAAGTTATTTGGGCTTAAGTTAAATAAAAGTTATAATATTTTTTTAGGGATTTGACTCAAATGTAGACAATTTAATTTGCAATGATTGAAAATGCACATTTTCTTTCAAGTGTATTAGTTTTAACACTAATAGCATAACATGTTAACAGTTTTTTTGTGTATTTCAGATATCTGGCCTTCTTCTATCATGAGGCAGCTTAAAGGGAAAGTGAAGGAGACTCGGAAAGAAAAGAGGGAGCGTAAAAATGAAAACTTGGAGAATAAGAAAAATTTGTGGCGAATTTTTTTGCCGGTAATGGGTGTTCTGATAGCTCTTCTAAGTTTTTTCATTTACGTGAGAACCAGACCAAAGGAGATTGTGGTGTAGGATATTGAATGTGTGGAAGGAGAATTTTTGTCCACTTTCTCATGTCTGAGTAAAGCTGAGGAAGATTGGCTGTTGGTTGCCATATGTAGTCTGCCTATAATCAGATTTTCAAACTGGTGGCTTTGAATGAAAAATGAGGTTTGCATACCTTGGCAATGTCACTTTCCTAGTCACTATAATACTACATGTATTGTGTCTTTTAATGGTCTCACTTTACATACAGAAAGTTTTATTTATTCATCATATAAACAACACAAATATGAAATTCCATTTTTCAGTCATAAAAAACTTCATTTCGTCGTAAGCCTTTTCCACTTTTTTTTCAAATATTGTGCTGATAAAATTAAAAAAAGCATTTTATAACTTTTTTTTTATGTTTATCCTGGTTTTGGTCGGTGGCAAGGAGAAAATACGTCTTAAAGCATAAGCAATATTTGTAATGTGTGCCTTATTCAGGATAGTGCACAGATTTTCTAATCAACTTAAAGGAGTGCAGTTCTTATTGCTGTAGCTGTTCTTTGTTGTTTTTTCAAGTTACATTTTAGACAATGCCAACTGAATAATCGCAACTATTTTCTTCAGGTATATTTTCACGTGACAATTTCTTTTATTACCTTTATATGTATTATTATGAATCATTGATGCATGGTCAATCATTGAATCAAAAATGGTAAGGTGCATCGAACTGCTGGTATATAATTACAGTTTATTTATATTTAAAGCTGGATATTTTGGTTCTGACAGATATTTTTTTTGGTTTGCCATGTCAGTTTTTTTTTTTTGCTTTGTATTGTCTTTTATATAAAAGCTTGCTTGTTTAATTCAAGAGTATATCAAACATTAGCATTCCACTTAGAGCTGTTGCATTGATTGGTTTGGAGCTAAACATGGCTGATAGACCCCCAAGTCCAATACAGTAAGAGTTTTTGTTTCGTCTACATTGAAAGCGTCCATTCCTAGTGCCATCTTATGTAGAGGATACATTGTACTGTACACATTAGATGCATGAATTTGTAATACTTTGACTCAATTGAGTTTTAGATGCTGTGTATTATATACATTTTTTTCTGTTTTCATATTATTTATTCATTGTGCAATAATTTAGAGATAAAGGTTTTTACCCCTTCGGTTGTAGTTGTAAGTAAAAATTTTTACCATATTTTGAAGCGGCACTTGTAACAAAGTTTCTATATTGTTAAGTCTTGTTTTAAAAAGATGAATTCTTTTAACAAATCTTAGGAGAAATATATTTTCTCTGCCAATGTATCTGTTCATTTTGAGACAGACTGAACTTAGGTCATGAAGCATTTAAGAAACTCTGATTTATGTCACTCATTTTGAATATTTTTTTTCCTCTACTACAGGATTCTGTAATGTATTTATCTATTAAACAGATTCCAGAGCTCTAGGGTAATGGGTCATTTTACTTGTTTAATTTTTGCACTTGTGTATCTTTGTAAAGGCCTACATGCTATGAAGTTTGAGGACTTTTTAATATTTCATTTTCTACAATAGTCAGGGCTGACTGAGCTATGTAGAGGAGGCTCAGTGTTTACGAGAACAGTTTTTGGTTTATAACTTGTGACCTTGTTTTCTCTAGAAGTGTGTTTGTCCTATTTTTTATCACCAGGACTGAAAAATAATTATCTAATTTACAGTGTTGAGAAACCTTTTCTTATGACTTATTTTACACCAAGTTCTTTGGAGTTTAAAGAATTTATACACTTTGAAGGGTATAGATTAAGGAATAAAAAAAAAAGATCAAGTAACAATACTTCAAATGACTCATACCTACATATTCATGAACATGTATATCATATTGACCCAAAACAGGGTTCATTAATTTTATTTACAAATGTCATTTAAGAAAGGAAGCATCGCAATAAGAAGATCCAAGTGTTCCCAAATGGTTTGAATGCCTCTGTTCATTGAGAACTATAACTTCTGCAATCTTTCCCCCCCGCCCCCACGTTGAAAGTGCTAACAGAATTGAGAGTACGGTATTTGGACACTAATTTTCTTGTGGACGGTTTACATCAACTGAGAGATTATACATGTACAATGTTCGTCCGAGTGTGCCATTAATTGATCTAGTCCTGCATTATCAGCTCGTGTTTCTTTTTAGTATGAGCGAGTGGTTTAAAAGTTTTTACAATTACATGTGTATTCAGTTTACTTCTTGGTTAGTTAGAGTGAGTGATAATTTTATGTTTCTGTCCCACCATAAGACATTTGACGACTGTTAAAGAGATTTGTATTACATCCATTGGTTTGTCAAGACTCTGTGGTATTATCATGTTAAAAGAGAAAAGACTACCCCCCCTCCGGTACCCATGTGACATTGTTTTATGTAAATTGACCATCACCCTCCATTGCCTCACATTTTTCACTGACTGTTATTTCTTCCCTTTGAAGACGGAAAATAAATCGAAAAGTGCAATACGTATGACCTAAAAGAAGTTTGGTTATTTTACATGTATTTGTTTTAAGTTGTTACTATTTATGGATAGACCCATACATCTGTAACTCATGATGTTAGAGCTACGCTTGTCTCCGGATAAACATAAGATCTTCCGGAGGCTTCAATAGCTTGTGTTTAGGAGATGCGGGTTTTTATAAAAAGCAATGCAGGTAAACAAAAATGATATATTATTAACAGAAAAATGCTAGGTTGCTTCCCTTGATTATCTAGACTTTGTGCGTGGGCAGTAGGACGAGATGCAATGTAATCTTGCTGTTTCTATAAAACTCTGGGTCCTGCTTGACTCGATTCAACCTCACAGTTTGTTTCCAATGAATAGAGAATAGATTTATTGTTTCAGATGTTTTACATAGATCTAAACTGCGGTGAAGTCTTGAAAAAACAAATAACGACAAGATGTGGATACATATCTACTGCAATGGTGTTCCCCATGCCGCGGTGTGAGGGAATGATATTTCACAGCGATTGGAAACAAAAAGGTTTTGTTCACAGTGCTTCGCTGAATGCAGAAGAACGCGCTGGCAGAGCTTGCAAAAATAGAACTCCTTGCCCTGAGGTAATTGAGAGCCATTCTTATACATGAACTCAGTGTGACGATCTCTTCCGTTTTACTGGTTATCTCTACCGATTTCAAAGCGTTGCGTTAAGGCGGTGATTTCGTCACAGCCTGCATTTATCTGGCGTGTTATTATCCGGAGAGGAGTAGACTACTGTATAAGAAACACACTGTTTGATTACAAAAAAAACTGAGCTCACTGATCTCACGCCATAAAAGTCTCCTCCAGGTAGGAGCGCCGGGTAGCTGTGGGGTAAGTGACCCGCCTAGATATCGCAAGTCGCGCGATGTCTTCGCGGGTTCGAGCCCAACAGTTATCTGGTTGGTGAAGTTGGGGCCTTCATCCTTTTTAGTTCCGCCCTGCCTTCGAGACGGGAGAGGCGTTTTGCTACAATTTACTGTATATATAAAACGCCCTCCGGAAGTTGAAGTATATAAAATCCAGAATTATTTTAATTTATACAATTATAGTCTTTTCATCATTAAAAAAAAAATTCCCTGCCTGCTATGACGAGAGAAACGTTTGTAATCTTTGTAATCCTCATGTTATTGTTGAGAGGTTTGATGAAAAAATGGATGGCATATTAGGTATTTAGAGTGTAACGTCTTTTTTCATTAGCCACAGCTGTGTTAGTAGAATGCTCGGGTGGCGCTATGGAGGTAGAGCACCTGACTCGAAGCCCTGTAGAGTCATGAAGAGTTTCTCGATCTTCAATAAACCACTGGGACAGAAGGCAGCGGGTTTGAACCCTACACCTATAGGTTATTGATTGGGGTCTCAGCCTTTATAAGTTCGCCCTGCCAACCACTGGGACATAAGGTAGCGGGTTTGAACCCTACACCTATAGGTTATTGATTGGGGTCTCAGCCTTTATAAGTTCGCCCTGCCAACCACTGGCACATAAGGTAGCGGGTTTGAACCCTACACCTATAGGTTATTGATTGGGGTCTCAGCCTTTATAAGTTCGCCCTGCCAACCACTGGGACATAAGGTAGCGGGTTTGAACCCTACACCTATAGGTTATTGATTGGGGTCTCAGCCTTTATAAGTTCGCCCTGCCAACCACTGGGACATAAGGTAGCGGGTTTGAACCCCACACCTATAGGTTATTGATTGGGGTCTCAGCCTTTATAAGTTCGCCCTGCCAACCACTGGCACATAAGGTAGCGGGTTTGAACCCCACACCTATAGGTTATTGATTGGGGTCTCAGCCTTTATAAGTTCGCCCTGCCAACCACTGGGACATAAGGTAGCGGGTTTGAACCCCACACCTATAGGTTATTGATTGGGGTCTCAGCCTTTATAAGTTCGCCCTGCCAACCACTGCACATAAGGTAGCGGGTTTGAACCCTACACCTATAGGTTATTGATTGGGGTCTCAGCCTTTATAAGTTCGCCCTGCCAACCACTGGCACATAAGGTAGCGGGTTTGAACCCTACACCTATAGGTTATTGATTGGGGTCTCAGCCTTTATAAGTTCGCCCTGCCAACCACTGGCACATAAGGTAGCGGGTTTGAACCCCACACCTATAGGTTATTGATTGGGGTCTCAGCCTTTATAAGTTTGCCCTGCCAACCACTGGGACATAAGGTAGCGGGTTTGAACCCTACACCTATAGGTTATTGATTGGGGTCGCAGCCTTTATAAGTTCGCCCTGCCAACGACGGGGGCATTTTGTTACATATATTTATACAAACAGCCTTGCGACAAACAAAGTATCCGGGTAATTTTAAATAAAAAATGGCAAAAGTTTTACCTACTCGGATGCGTTTTAAACTCATCATTGACTCCAGTAGACAAAAAATACATTTCAGGTGCTGTTACTATTACCTGAAGCCTCGTTATTATTATTATTATTTTATTACTAAATTGTATTTTTTTTGTTTAGAAATGGGTGACCTGTTTAGGAAACTTCGCACTTTTAGATATGTTTAGAGCTGAAGGCCATTTGTGTATTGATCGATCCCGAGGCTACACCTATTTTAATTTTTTTTTTTTTTTTTTTTTGGGGGGGGGGGGGAACAGAGAGTCTTATTTTCGTTGTAGAGGAGATCTGAATCTAGTTGTAGGTCCAGATCTAAATTATGTAATATTAGTTCATGAAAAAGCGGAAATAAAACAATAATCATTAGCGCTCACTACTGTAAGAATAAGCTTTGGGCACGAAATGTGATAACTTATAAGCTACACATTAGGTGTGTATTCTTTTTTACCACATTAACAGTGCCGGAAAATAAAAAGTACGGTATAAAAAATTTTTACGTCAAAGATGGTCTAACTCTAAGTGAAATAACTGCGTTATTTTTTGAGTGTCATTAGTGAGCAGCAGTTTTTTTCCCTTCAATATGAAACGGTGGAAAACTAGGCAACGTAACTTTACGTAATATCAAGGGCTATAACTCCTAAAAAATTTTTTAAAGATATTTATTGTACATCTAAATAAGAGATAATGAATGATATTATATAGCAAATTATATTTTGCATATATATATATTTCCTTCTCATATTTGTCATCATGCCTATAATTTTATATAAACTTCTAAAAAATACACATTAAACGATTAAATTAATTTAGCATGGATGACAAGGTAACTCATTTTTCTCCTTAGTCTTCACCCTTCAAAGCGTATAAGTTCTGTGAACTGGTCATGGGAAAATGTTTCTCAACACCATAAATTAGATAATTATTTATCAGTCTCATTTCTATCTCTGTCTCTTTCTCTTTTCTCTCTGTGTCTCATTTCTATCTCTTTCTTTTTTCTCTCTGTGTCTCATTTCTATCTCTTTCTCTCTTCTCTCTGTGTCTCTTTTCTATCTCTTTCTCTCTTCTCTCTGTGTCTCTTTTCTATCTCTCTCTTCTCTCTGTGTCTCATTTCTATCTCTTTCTCTCTTCTCTCTGTGTCTCATTTCTATCTCTTTCTCTCATTTCTATCTCTTTCTCTCTTCTCTCTGTGTCTCATTTCTATCTCTTTCTCTCATTTCTATCTCTTTCTCTCTTCTCTCTGTGTCTCTTTTCTATCTCTCTCTTCTCTCTGTGTCTCATTTCTATCTCTTTCTCTCATTTCTATCTCTTTCTCTCTTCTCTCTGTGTCTCATTTCTATCTCTTTCTCTCTTCTCTCTTTCTCTCATTTCTATCTCTTTCTCTCTTCTCTCTTTCTCTCATTTCTATCTCTTTCTCTCTTCTCTCTGTGTCTCATTTCTATCTCTTTCTCTCTTCTCTCTGTGTCTCTTTTCTATCTCTTTCTCTCTTCTCTCTGTGTCTCTTTTCTATCTCTTTCTCTCTTCTCTCTGTGTCTCATTCTATCTCTTTCTCTCTTCTCTCTGTGTCTCATTCTATCTTTTTCTCTCTTCTCTCTGTGTCTCATTCTATCTTTTTCTCTCTTCTCTCTGTGTCTCATTCTATCTCTTTCTCTCTTCTCTCTGTGTCTCATTTCTATCTCTTTCTCTCTTCTCTCTGTGTCTCATTTCTATCTCTTTCTCTCTTCTCTCTGTGTCTCATTTCTATCTCTTTCTCTCTTCTCTCTGTGTCTCATTCTATCTCTTTCTCTCTTCTCTCTGTGTCTCATTCTATCTCTTTCTCTCTTCTCTCTGTGTCTCATTCTATCTCTTTCTCTCTTCTCTCTGTGTCTCATTTCTATCTCTTTCTCTCTTCTCTCTGTGTCTCATTCTATCTCCATCTCTCTTCTCTCTGTGTCTCATTCTATCTCTTTCTCTCTTCTCTCTGTGTCTCTTTCTATCTCTTTCTCTCTTCTCTCTGTGTCTCATTCTATCTCTTTCTCTCTTCTCTCTGTGTCTCATTTTATCTCTTCCTCTCTTCTCTCTGTGTCTCATTCTATCTCTTTCTCTCTTCTCTCTGTGTCTCATTCTATCTCTTTCTCTCTTCTCTCTGTGTCTCTTTCTTTCTCTCTTCTCTCTGTGTCTCATTCTATCTCTTTCTCTCTTCTCTCTGTGTCTCATTTCTATCTCTTTCTCTCTTCTCTCTGTGTCTCATTCTGTCTCTTTCTCTCTTCTCTCTGTGTCTCATTCTATCTCTTTCTCTCTTCTCTCTGTGTCTCATTCTATCTCTGTCTCTCTTCTCTCTGTGTCTCATTCTGTCTCTTTCTCTCTTCTCTCTGTGTCTCATTCTGTCTCTTTCTCTCTTCTCTCTGTGTCTCATTCTCTCTCTTTCTCTCTTCTCTCTGTGTCTCATTCTATCTCTTTCTCTGTTCTCTCTGTGTCTCATTCTATCTCTTTCTCTCTTCTCTCTGTGTCTCATTCTATCTCTTTCTCTCTTCTCTCTGTGTCTCATTCTGTCTCTTTCTCTCTTCTCTCTGTGTCTCATTCTATCTCTTTCTCTCTTCTCTCTGTATCTCTCCCATTTCTCTTTGTGTATCATGTCTATCTCTCCATCTTTCTCTCTTTTCTATCTCTCTCTCTTCTCTTTGTATCTCTCTCATTTCTTTTTGTGTATCATGTCTATCTCTCCATCTTTCTCTCTTTTCTATCTCTCTCTCACTTCTCTCCGTGTGTCATTTCTATCTCCCTCTCTCTCACTCTCACATATATATTTCAAAGTCAGGAGGTCATGCCTTCTATATGATTATATCTTTTCAACAAGCCAATGAATATTCCTAAAGTTACCTTTATCTCGCTGTTTATATTTTTCGTGGGCATAAAAGAATGAAATCTTAAACCGGAGTGAATTAAAGCACGCATCAAGAACGCAGTCCTGCAGTAACAGCCTGAACAGCCTGTAGAGACTGTCCAAGTCTCACTCTGCAGGATCTCAGATCAAAGAGAGCTGTTGTTTCTTGGGATGTTACAATGTTTCTCAGTGTTAGAGGAAACACCTACAGATCTCTGGCGTCGCTGCATTAAAATCCCCTTAGGGCACACAATGTGCTAGTCGTGGGGTGACAAATGAATGGAATATTGTACTATCACATTCTGGTTTTATACACCCCGAAATCTCATGCTGTAACTATCTTCAATAATTTTGCCTCGTCATTCTTTAAAAAATCATACAAAGTACAAATCTCATTGAAAAGCCTTGCGTGTATGTGCACGTGACCGTTTTTTTTTTACCCAGTCCCAGCCACACTGGTGTGGCGCAGTGATCAGAGCGTCTGATTTGTATGCGCTGCACAGTTGGGTTCGATTCCTGTCACAAGGACAGGTTTTGCCGTCATGTCGGATGATGAGGTCAAAGGTGAAAACTATCGATCACAAAATCAAAACCTGTGTGATTGTATGTGGGGGTAGTGGAGACGAGAGAGAGACAGAGAGGGAGACATACACACACACAGAGACAGACAGAGAGAGAGAGAGAGACAGGCAGGTAGAGATAGAGAGAGAGGCAGACAGAGAGACAGACAGACAGACAGACAGGCAGGCAAGCAGAGAGAGAGAGAGACAGACACACACAGACTGACAGACAGGCAGAGAGAGAGAGAGAGACAGACAGACACAGAGAGACAGACAGAGAGAGAGAGACAGACAGACAGGCAGGCAGAGAGAGACAGACAGACAGACAGGCAGAGAGAGAGAGACAGACAGACAGGCAGGCAGGCAGAGAGAGAGAGATAGACAGACAGGCAGGCAGAGAGAGAGAGACAGACAGGCAGGCAGAGAGAGAGAGACAGACAGACAGACAGGCAAAGAGAGAGAGAGAGAGAGATAGACAGGCAGGCAGACACAGAGAGAGAGAGACAGACAGGCAGGCAGGCAGAGAGAGACAGACAGACAGGCAGACAGACCGACAGGCAGACACAGAGAGAGACAGACAGACAGACAGAGAGACAGACAGATAGAGAGAGAGA
This sequence comes from Elysia crispata, assembly GCA_033675545.1. Taxonomy (NCBI): domain Eukaryota; kingdom Metazoa; phylum Mollusca; class Gastropoda; family Plakobranchidae; genus Elysia; species Elysia crispata. Next base: position 57,015 of record JAWDGP010006658.1, read on the forward strand.
CAGGCAGACAGAGAGAGAGAGAGACAGACACACACAGACAGACAGACAGAGAGAGAGACAGACAGACACACACACAGACAGGCAGGCAGAGAGACACAGACAGACAGGCAAGCAGAGAGAGAGAGATAGACAGGCAGGCAGGCAGAGAGAGACAGACAGACAGGCAGACATACCGACAGGCAGACACAGAGAGAGAGACAGACAGGAAGACAGAGAGACAGCAACACACAGACAGACAGACAGACAGACAGGCAGACAGAGAGAGAGAGACAGATAGACAGAGAGAGACAGACAGACACAGAGAGAGAGACAGACAGACACAGAGAGAGACAGACAGACAGACACACACACACACAGACAGACAGGCAGAAAGAGAGACAGACAGAAACAGAGAGACAGGCAGACAGACAGAGAGACAGAGAGACAGACACACACAGACAGACAGACAGACAGGCAGACAGAGAGAGAGACAGAGAGACAGACAGGCAGACAGAGAGAGAGAGAGAGAGAGACAGACAGACACAGAGAGAGAGACAGACACAAAGAGAGAGAGAGAGACAGACAGACAGGCAGACAGACAGACAGGCAGACAGAGAGGGAGACAGACAGGCAAGCAGAGAGAGAGACATACAGCAGACAGAGAGAGAGACAGACAGACAGGCAGACAGAGAGAGAGAGACAGACAGACAGGCAGACAGAGAGAGAGAGACAGACAGACAGGCAGACAGACAGACAGGCAGACAGAGAGGGAGACAGACAGGCAAGCAGAGAGAGAGACATACAGCAGACAGAGAGAGAGACAGACAGACAGGCAGACAGAGAGAGAGAAAGAGAGACAGACAGACAGGCAGACAGAGAGAGAGAGACAGACAGACAGGCAGACAGAGAGAGTATAAACAGATAAATTAATTTAGTCTACGTGATATGGAGAGTTTTTGGATGGTTTTTTCTTTTTTATTATTTCTGAGGGCACGTGGACTCTGGCCAAGGGGGGGAGGTTGAGGGAGAGAGAGGGAGCGGTGGAGAAGGCAGCCTAACAGACAAACAGACTGACATGTTGAAGAGAGGGATAAATGGACAAATTGACACGGAGCGGCAGAGCAACCTTGAGAGTCAGAAAGACATGCAGACGAATTAAAAATATTATACTTTGATTACGCTGTTTTCTTGATAAAACAACAAAGAAAATAGCACAATATAAAAAAAAAAAAAAAAAAAAAAGCAACACCACCAAAGATCACATTTTCCTCCTCCTAGACTTCTAAACATTTTGTCCCCCTACGGCTATAAGCTACACAATGCGCTTGCTTCATGTCCAACATTTCAGTTAAATGGGCCGTTTCCCCTGGAGTGTTTTACTGTACACAAAGAACCCTACACTCGCCTAGCTGTTCCGTGTGCGATCTTTCGGGAGATGTAAGGCATGATCCAATGTAGAATTGTTTTATTTTAAATGAAGCTCGGTATCTTACATAAACCTGGAATGTCATTAAGAGACAGAGATTCTCTTTATACCATTCAGAGATTTGTATTTTGTTTGCAGTCTGACTCGTATTTCAGATTCTGCTCACGTGATGCACAAGACTGACATTGCGTAACCCCAGCGCCTCTGACCAGCAAATGTCATGGATTGTGGCGGTAAAGATCTAGTTAAGTTCCAGGACTTTATATAAAGAGACGACCAGGCCTGGGTTAACAGTTACATACACGTTTGTTGGAGGAGAAAGTCTTAGCACACTTCACTCAGGCTACTTCGAGATAGCCGAAAGTCATCCGAACAAGTTCTCAATATTTTGATCTTTTTGTTTTTGCCGGAAAGTTTCGCGAATCCGCTCTACGCTACGAGTGGTGTTTGTGGCCGAGAGAGGCAGAGCTGAGAATGGTGGGACTCCAGTGGATGCTGGTCGCCGCCCTGGTTACCATGGTGACGCTCTCTGCTGCTGGGCGATCTGGATCTTGGGTAATTATGTGCTCTCTGGTCTAACTCTGCAGCGGTTACCATATTGGTATTAGGAGGTTTCTCATGTTTTAGACTGGACTCAAATTAGGTAGAACTGTAGCCGCCTCAGCATAAATACATAAAACTTGTCGAAACATTGGTACAGTAGAGGGCTAAGCAGTAGTAATGGTAGTAGTAGTAGTAGTGGTAGTAGTAGTAGTAGTAGTAGTAGTAGTAGTAGTAGTAGTAGTAGTAGTAGTATAACACTAGTAGTAGTAGTAGTAGTAGTAGTAGTAGTAGTAGTAGTAGTAGTAGTAGTAGTAGTAGTAGTAGTAGTAGTAGTAGTAGTAGTAGTAGTAGTAGTAGTAGTAGTAGTAGTAGTAGTAGTAGTAGTATAACACTAGTAGTAGTAGTAGTAGTAGTAGTAGTAGTAGTAGTAGTAGTAGTAGTAGTAGTAGTAGTAGTAGTAGTATAACACTAGTAGTAGTAGTAGTAGTAGTAGTAGTAGTAGTAGTAGTAGTAGTAGTAGTAGTAGTAGTAGTAGTAGTAGTAGTATAACACTAGTAGTAGTAGTAGTAGTAGTAGTAGTAGTAGTAGTAGTAGTAGTAGTAGTAGTAGTAGTAGTAGTAGTAGTAGTAGTAGCGTCAGCAGCAGCAACAGTAGCAATACCCGGTGGTAGAAGTATCTAAGTCAGTTTAATCTAGCGGAGGCAAACCAGTGCAACTACGCACAATAGTTAGTCGAGTCTCAGGAAGTTCCCAGCAGCAGGAAGTTCCCAGCAGTGGTTAAAACTAATCTAGAGCGAAAACGGTGGAGGTATGACTATGAGGGCCGCGAATCGTCTGTTTAGAAACGATTGTAACTTTTGTCCTGTTGGCTGGACTACTACTGTCAGAACCATTCAGACGTCTAGCTTATGGCGACGATGTAGCTAATTTGAGGGAAGATTCTGTTTTTATTCTATCGCAAACAAGACCAAAAATTTGTCTAAAACTCCAGAAAGGTGGACTTTTTAAAGACAGCTGTGATAAAAATAATATACCACAAACTTATAGACATTTCTAACGTTGAAATGTTAAACTACTTTGAGTAAATCAAGGCTTCCTGAATTAAATCAAAAGTTTGAAAAGTTTCATGTGTTGTATGGTTTCACAGAGACGTGGTAATAACAGACGTGTTGAGGCGGCTGTTGAGAAGGTCGTGAAGGGGGTGAAAGGTCGACCTAAAGGTCAGCTGTACTCGTGGGACCAGCCGCTTAGTGGCTCGGGGACGGTCAAGGTCAAGGCCTTTGTGCCGGAGTGAGTACTGCACGGTCTGTACCAACAGCTGGACATCAAGAAAGGGGATACATAGTGATCATCTAGGACTGTTCAAGTCCATCTCTCTCTCTCTCTCTCTCTCTCTCTCTCTCTCTCTCTCTCTCTCTCTCTCTCTCTCTCTGACTCTCTCTGTCTCTCTCTCTCTGTGTCTCTGTCTCTTTCTGTCTCTCTCTCTCTTTCTCTTTCTCTCTGTATCTCTCTGTCTCTCTCTCTCTTTCTCTCTCTGTCTCTCTCTCTCTTTCTCTCTCTCTCTCTGTCTCTGTTTCTGTCTCTAAATCTCTGTCTGTCTCTCTCACTCTCTCTCTCTCTCTCTATCTCTCTTTCTCTCTCTCTCTCTCTCTCTCTCTGTCTCTCTCTCTCTCTCTCTCTCTCTCTCTCTCTCTCTCTCTCTCTCTCTCTCTCTTTGTCTCTGTCTCTAAATCTCTCTCTGTCTCTGTAACTCTCTCTCTGCCTTTGTCTCTAAATCTCTCTGTGTCTCTGTCTCTGTCACTCTCTCTCTGTCTCTGTCTCTCTCATTGTCTCTAAATCTCTATCTGTCTCTGTCTCTGTCTGTCTGTCTGTCTCTCTCGCTCTGTGTGTCTCTGTCTCTGTCTCTATCTGTCTGTCTGTCTGTCTGTCTCTGCCCCTCTCTCTGTCTCTGTCTCTTAATCCCTCTTTCTCTCTCTCTTTATCTCTCTTTCTTTCTCTCTCTCTTTTTCATTCTCTCTCTAGCTTTCTCTCTCTTTCACTCTCTTTCTCTTTATCTCTCTTTCTCTCTCTCTCACTCTCTCTCTCTCTCTCTCTCTCTCTCTCTCTCTCTCTCTCTCTCTCTCTCTCTCTCTCTCTCTCTCTCTCTCTCTCTCTTTCTCTCTCGATTGACAGATCTATGAGTTGCGGATAAAATTGATACGCCATTGTAACATACAAATTCCTGAGATCTTGCCAACAAGTTGATCCTCATTTTATACCGGAGAGCAGTGTGCAGACGCACAACAAAAGCCTGTTGCAAGTATTAAACTGTTCAAACTCTATGACCCAGATTCGACCATCAGACCTGTGACCGGAGAGCTAGAGGTCCTGTACTGGACCACCACATCTAATGCCTGAACGCACTGAAGGCTACCGTTCTCTCTATGATTATATCTTTGCTTCAATCAATTTCCTGTTAAGAAAACTGTAATCACCTGCCTCTAGTACTCTAGTAGACATACTGGCCATGCTATTTGTGCGCCTGTGTGGAAACACGACTTTGAATGCGCGTTCGAGAGTTAACTTTTATCAAATGAAAACAGTAAATTGTTTTTTCTTTCCCTACCAGGGGCCAAAACGTGGTGTTTGTAAGCACGTCTGCCAACTCCCGCGCCCGCCTTCTGCCCAGTCGGAATCTTTACACTTTCAGTGAAACTCCGGGTGGGGAGAATGACAAGGTAAAGGTTGGAGATAAACGATTTATACAATAAAGCGACTAGTTCGTAACACATAAAGATAAATAAACAATTTTTATCTAGGAGTGTGAAAAGTATAACGCAGTGTAGATTTTAAGTGTGTTTTGCAAACAGCAGTATTCCGACGTATCTGTATTTCATATTTGAACTGTTTCATTTAAAAAAAAAATTAAAAGTGAAAAAAAAAATAGACAAAAGGGCAGATAATTATGTCTAGTTACGTTTGTACAACGGTGTTTACATGCAATTCTAAATTCATAAAGAAAAGTTTCTCTAGTTTTTTGTTGTCCTCTCTCTCTCACAGCTTGTGGTAACTAGAGTGGCGAGGTTCTGTCTCAAGCGAAGCACAGCTCTCACTCTAGAGGGGATCGTTCAACAAGCCAGCGAATCGGAAGTGAGTTGTTGCATTCACAGATATTTTACTATACTATTCGTCATAATATATTTCGGGAAAACCCATTATTCTTACGTACCCGTATTCATGAATTTTTGACCAATGTTCTGACTACACAGAACGCAACAGATCAGGTTGGTAATAAAAGGATGTGCATTGTTTAATGAGCTTTTTGCATTTAAGCCATGCACATCAGTGAAAACAGTATTACATAAAATCGTCTTTATTATTATTATTATTAATTATTATTATTATTATTATTATTATTATTATTATTATTATTATTATTATTATTATTATTATTATTATTATTATTATTATTATCTTCTTTTCTTTAAGCCTTAGATCTTCACAGTGAGAAGACGATAATCGATCTATAACGAGTTTTTGAAATCTGTTGTCCGTGGACAACCACTCGAGATACTCGCTCATTAACCCTGGTTGTCATGGTTGTCATGCTTGTTGTATTCCAGACCACTGGGACGTCTGCTCCTCTCGCCCAGGTGGCCGTGGACGGCACTGGTCAGTTACTGGACAATGATGCGGTGGAAGACCTGTTCAACCTCCACCCCGCCCTCCGGCTCTTCTGCAGACGTGCCCGCGTCCTAGATGTCGGTAGGTTGGGGGAGGTTGGGGCAGGTTGGCGCAGGTTGGGGGAGGTTGGGACAGGTTGGGACAGGTTGGGGGAGGTTGGAGGAGGTTGGGAAGCGCTCATATGCAGTCTAGCTGCGACAAAAATTCTCAGGTTTCGCAGACGCCTTACATGCCACTGATCACGAGTTATAATGTAACTGCCGTGTCGGGGAAATACATTATCTTCTCAGACCTCACTTAAACTTTCTCGCCCATTAAGTGTGAGCATACAGGTGGTACACACACTACAACGCGCTGACAGTGGGCTGAATTAGTACCCAGTACCATCTGTCTAGGCAAATGGTACTGATGAGTACACAGTAGCGTTAGATCATCTCTAGCAGCCATCATGTAACCCATGCGTAACCGCTACGTTCCCTGTAAAGGGCGAACATGTTTGTGAAAAGCGATTATGCTACGTTCCGCTAGGTAGGAGAAATTTATGCAAATGGTGTCCGTCTAAAATTAGTACAAATGCACCGTCCTAGTCTAGCTAAAGGCCCGTTAGCATCGTCTACGAAACCTCAGAAATTTTGGGGTTTTTTACTGTTTAGTTTCTTTACTCCGTGTTTACCTCTGACTCGTACAAACTAAGAAAGCGGAAGCCGCATCTATCGCTGACGTTATTCTACAACACTAGGACTTCACTACCAGACCAGCAGAGTTCCGCTAGGCCGGCTTCTCGAGACGATAGTCCTGTGGTATTGTAGACGTCACAGAAGTTACAGGCATGCCGAGTGGGGGAAAACATGTCTTTATGTGTGTTCTAATAAAAATAAAATTCCTCCATTAATTCTAAAATCAACATCTTAAAAATGAAAGAAAAGGAGGTGAAGAAGAGTGTATGGTGCAAGAAAGAAATGGAGACAGAGAGAGAGGGATGGCAGACAGAAGACAGGTTAAAAGAATGCCATGCTTTCTACTTATTGCTTTCAGTGCTACTGTTGTTGTTGTTGTTGTTGTTGTTGTTGTTGTTGTAATTCCTATTGTTATTATTTTCTGCATGATAGTGTAAGCTAAAAGCGGCTATTTCATTACTTTTTTTAATCTGTATTAACTACCTCAAAACTAAAAAAAACCAACAGAAACTGATATGTATAATCAACTTCGGATAATGGCAAGATCGATCAATTTCTTCATCAATTTGTTTGTTATTCAAAGACCTTGACATTATGTAAATCTTCAAAATTCTTCTCCTTCTCCAGAGAGCTCTTCAACCTATGAAGGCGCCACGAGAAATGTTCAGACCCTCACTTTTGATGAGGAGCTGTCAATCAAACTGCGGCAAGCCACGATCAAAAGCAGACGCAAATTTAACTGATCCCGGCGACCTTGACCTCTGGAGAGAAGGCAACCACCACCCGAAAGGCCATGTTTTCTATATTTGACATCAGAAATTCTTAACCATTATCATTTCGCATTTTTTCTTTTGGAAATAAAGGTAGCCATTGGCAATACTTTTAAAAATTCTTTGAGAAATGAATAATGTTAAATTTGGTTTTTGTTGATTATTCTGGTTTTTTTTTTTCATGTTAGTCTTGTCTAGTTCCAATTTTTTTTTTGTCAGAACAATCTCTCGAAATTATTTACGTAAATTAATGTTTATTAAAGACTGTGGAAATATTTTTGTATAATGGAGAAAAGTAATAGCAATAAATCGGTATTTTTCCTTACATTTAACACCGGTATGTCGCTTTGGCTTAGTCTACAGTTATCTGTATTAAGTAACTCATTTCAATTTCATAATTTTTTAGTGTTTGAGGGCCAAAAAAATAATATAATAAACAGACACAAATATGAAAATTGGATTATTCTTGCAGCTGTTTGGATGTATAATTATATTTAGTCGATGTGTTTTTAAGCTATTCAGAATAATTATTGCAATACAACACCGTCCCCTGTTCGAACACATACAAAGACACTGTGCTAGCGCGAGACCAAAACTTCCTCCACCTTTATAATCTCGCTTGTTGATAACTAGAGAAGACACTGTGCTAGCGCGAGACCAAAACTTCCTCCACCTTTATAATCTCGCTTGTTGATAACTAGAGAAGACACTGTGCTAGCGCGAGACCAAAACTTCCTCCACCTTTATAATCTCGCTTGTTGATAACTAGAGAAGACACTGTAGAAGACACTGTGCTAGCGCGAGACCAAAACTTCCTCCACCTTTATAATCTCGCTTGTTGATAACTAGAGAAGACACTGTGCTAGCGCGAGACCAAAACTTCCTCCACCTTTATAATCTCGCTTGTTGATAACTAGAGAAGACACTGTGCTAGCGCGAGACCAAAACTTCCTCCACCTTTATAATCTCGCTTGTTGATAACTAGAGAAGACACTGTGCTAGCGCGAGACCAAAACTTCCTCCACCTTTATAATCTCGCTTGTTGATAACTAGAGAAGACACTGTGCTAGCGCGAGACCAAAACTTCCTCCACCTTTATAATCTCGCTTGTTGATAACTAGAGAAGACACTGTGCTAGCGCGAGACCAAAACTTCCTCCACCTTTATAATCTCGCTTGTTGATAACTAGAGAAGACACTGTGCTAGCGCGAGACCAAAACTTCCTCCACCTTTATAATCTCGCTTGTTGATAACTAGAGAAGACACTGTGCTAGCGCGAGACCAAAACTTCCTCCACCTTTATAATCTCGCTTGTTGATAACTAGAGAAGACACTGTGCTAGCGCGAGACCAAAACTTCCTACACCTTTATAATCTCGCTTGTTGATAACTACAGAAGACACTGTGCTAGCGCGAGACCAAAACTTCCTACACCTTTATAATCTCGCTTGTTGATAACTACAGAAGAACTTCTTTTCTTCAATCAAAGCCAGCGTGGTTGCGTGGTTTCATGAGAAGTTTTCAAGATTTGAATCTGTCAATTAAGGCCAAATTATTCTGTCAACAAAGACTAGGCTTAATAAAATTGAGTCACATTCATATATATTTTAGCGGGCAAGTGAGATGAAGATATGAAAGGAGAAGTGAACGAGTAAAGAGAGAAATGCGAGGATAATAATTATCGGTGACGATAACAAACATTATGTCTTCGACGATTTTTACTGGGTTAAAAGTTTGTCAATTTTATTGTCTTATTTTTGCCTTTGGACCTGCAAAGTAAATTAATGATCTTGATATTTCGCAAAGAATTTTTTTTTTAATCTGAAGAAGAAAATTTCTAATTTATATAAATTGATCACACATAATTTAAAAGAAATTGTTTGTAGTTCTCAAGTTATCAAGTTCACAGTTTGTTAGGGCTCTGCCGCGTCTCCCATTTTCTCCTCGGGGAACATTTCTGCCACTTTGAGAATCGTTTGAACAAAGTGTTTCGTGTCTTGCGCACCGGAACACACGGGTTTTCCGTTCATGTAGAAGAAAGGCACCGCTGGGAACAATGGAAACGATTTCCTGTTAGGTTTAAGAGGGAAAAATGATGTTCCGTAGGACGTCTTTCCGGCTGCTTTACTATACCGCCATTATTCTTTAGGAATGGGTTTCGACAGAACGAAAAGTTCCTACGCATCTATTAATAGCATATATTTACCGCAATAGATATAGACATGAAAATATACGCTTGGAAAATTGTGTTATGATCTGTTTGTTTAAAACCTTAACATTTTCCCTCCATTTTCATAACTATTTTTTTTTATAGTAATAATTATGCTCCGTACTCTTTAACCACCAAACAAGGGTTCTCAGGTTGTTGTTGTTGTTGTTGTTGTTGTTGTTGTTGTTGTTGTTTTTTGTTTTTTGTTTGTTTTTGTTTTTTTTTTTGGGGGGGGGGGTTCTTTAGCAGGGATCACACAGCTCATGCTGTGGAGAAACGCTCCAAAACTACGGGACTTTTCTTAGCATCGTCGTTGACCGGTAAAACACCTAACTTAATCAGCTCCCCTCTGCCTGACGGGGGCTTTTTAAATGTACTATAAAGGCTGGAGATCGCCAAATACCGAAGAGGCCACATGAAAATTTCTTAAAATGTCTCCCCCCATACCCTCAAAATAAAAAAAAAAAATTTCAATGTTTTCACCTTGCACGCCCTGGTCCCGCCAAGACTGCGCCTGCGCTATGACCCTCTCCTCGTTGTCCGGGTTGTCCAGGAAAGCCTTCACCTCGTCCACGTCCAGCAGGAGTTCCCTGGCGATCTGGAGAAGGTCGTCCTGGGTCAGTTGCTGCCCTTGGGTGAAATGCGCCTGGGAGAGAGTGAGGGCCAGGTCAGTGGAGTGCTGGTGACGCTCTCCTGTTGGTGCTGCTGCGGTTGCTGATAGTATTGTTGTTGTTGTTGATGATGATGATGAGGAGGATAATGATGATTATGATGGTGATGGTGATGATGATGATGATGAATATTTCTCTTCTCCACCTTTCGCCTACCACTGTTTACTCTGTCTCTGCCTCTGTCTGTCTGTCTGTCTGTCTGTTTGTCTGTCTCTGTCTCTCTCTGTCTGTCTGTCTGTCTGTCTGTCTGTCTGTCTCTCTCTCTCTCTCTCTCTCTCTCTCTCTCTCTCTCTCTCTCTCTCTCTCTCTCTCTCTCTCTCTCTCTCTCTCCTTCCCCCACTAACCTCATACAGCTTGTCCGCCAGCTGACTTTGCATGACGTTAGGATAGTCGCCCTCGCGGAGAAACTGCCTGAGGGTCAAGGCCGGGACAGAGTAGGGCACGATGGGACACGAGAAGGTCAAGTCAATGTCGACCCCTTTGCACACCTCGCTCAGGTGTATGTTTCTGGGGAGATGGTTATCTTCAGCTTGTGTGATAAACTCTTGTATTATACTACGGCATGCGACAATCGTAGCTACGCTCAGGTGTATGTTTCTGGGGAGATGGTTATCTTCAGCTTGTGTGATAAACTCTTGTATTATACTACGGCATGCGACAATCGTAGCTACGCTCAGGTGTATGTTTCTGGGGAGACGGTTATCTTCAGCTTGTGTGATAAACTCTTGTATTATACTACGGCATGCGACAATCGTAGCTACGCTCAGGTGTATGTTTCTGGGGAGATGGTTATCTTCAGCTTGTGTGATAAACTCTTGTATTATACTACGGCATGCGACAATCGTAGCTACGCTCAGGTGTATGTTTCTGGGGAGATGGTTATCTTCAGCTTGTGTGATAAACTCTTGTATTATACTACGGCGTGCGACAATCGTAGCTACGCTCAGGTGTATGTTTCTGGGGAGATGGTTATCTTCAGCTTGTGTGATAAACTCTTGTATTATACTACGGCATGCGACAATCGTAGCTACGCTCAGGTGTATGTTTCTGGGGAGATGGTTATCTTCAGCTTGTGTGATAAACTCTTGTATTATACTACGGCGTGTGACAATCGTAGCTACGCTCAGGTGTATGTTTCTGGGGAGACGGTTATCTTCAGCTTGTGTGATAAACTCTTGTATTATACTACGGCATGTGACAATCGTAGCTACGCTCAGGTGTATGTTTCTGGGGAGATGGTTATCTTCAGCTTGTGTGATAAACTCTTCTATTATACTACGGCGTGCGACAATCGTAGCTAGGCTCAGGTGTATGTTTCTGGGGAGATGGTTATCTTCAGCTTGCGTGATAAACTCTTGTATTATACTACGGTATACCACAATCGTAGCTACGCTCAGGTGTATGTTTCTGGGGAGACGGTTATCTTCAGCTTGTGTGATAAACTCTTGTATTATACTACGGCGTGCGACAATCGTAGCTACGCTCAGGTGTATGTTTCTGGGGAGATGGTTATCTTCAGCTTGTGTGATAAACTCTTGTATTATACTACGGCGTGCGACAATCGTAGCTACGCTCAGGTGTATGTTTCTGGGGAGATGGTTATCTTCAGCTTGTGTGATAAACTCTTGTATTATACTACGGCGTGCGACAATCGTAGCTACGCTCAGGTGTATGTTTCTGGGGAGATGGTTATCTTCAGCTTGTGTGATAAACTCTTGTATTATACTACGGCATGCGACAATCGTAGCTACGCTCAGGTGTATGTTTCTGGGGAGATGGTTATCTTCAGCTTGTGTGATAAACTCTTGTATTATACTACGGCGTGTGACAATCGTAGCTACGCTCAGGTGTATGTTTCTGGGGAGACGGTTATCTTCAGCTTGTGTGATAAACTCTTGTATTATACTACGGCATGTGACAATCGTAGCTACGCTCAGGTGTATGTTTCTGGGGAGATGGTTATCTTCAGCTTGTGTGATAAACTCTTCTATTATACTACGGCGTGCGACAATCGTAGCTAGGCTCAGGTGTATGTTTCTGGGGAGATGGTTATCTTCAGCTTGCGTGATAAACTCTTGTATTATACTACGGTATACCACAATCGTAGCTAGGCTCAGGTGTATGTTTCTGGGGAGATGGTTATCTTCAGCTTGCGAGATAAACTCTTGTATTATACTACGGCATGCGACAATCGTAGCTACGCTCAGGTGTATGTTTCTGGGGAGACGGTTATCTTCAGCTTGCGAGATAAACTCTTGTATTATACTACGGCATGCGACAATCGTAGCTACGCTCAGGTGTATGTTTCTGGGGAGATGGTTATCTTCAGCTTGCGAGATAAACTCTTGTATTATACTACGGCATGCGACAATCGTAGCTACGCTCAGGTGTATGTTTCTGGGGAGATGGTTATCTTCAGCTTGTGTGATAAACTCTTGTATTATACTACGGCATGCGACAATCGTAGCTACGCTCAGGTGTATGTTTCTGGGGAGACGGTTATCTTCAGCTTGTGTGATAAACTCTTGTATTATACTACGGCGTGCGACAATCGTAGCTAGGCTCAGGTGTATGTTTCTGGGGAGATGGTTATCTTCAGCTTGTGTGATAAACTCTTGTATTATACTACGGCATGCGACAATCGTAGCTACGCTCAGGTGTATGTTTCTGGGGAGATGGTTATCTTCAGCTTGCGTGATAAACTCTTGTATTATACTACGGCGTGCGACAATCGTAGCTACGCTCAGGTGTATGTTTCTGGGGAGATGGTTATCTTCAGCTTGCGTGATAAACTCTTGTATTATACTACGGCGTGCGACAATCGTAGCTAGGCTCAGGTGTATGTTTCTGGGGAGATGGTTATCTTCAGATTGCGTGATAAACTCTTCTATTATACTACGGCATGCGACAATCGTAGCTAGGCTCAGGTGTATGTTTCTGGGGAGATGGTTATCTTCAGATTGCGTGATAAACTCTTCTATTATACTACGGCATGCGACAATCGTAACTACGGCAGTACTGAATAAAAGCTAATCTTAATAAAAGCTAATCTTTTATCTCGAATAATTTTCCTTCAACTTGACGCCATAGTTCATACGCCTGGCCTTTAAAATAAGGATGTGTGTGAAACATCAAGGAGATCGAGAAACGGAGAGGCTTGTGAGAACCACGAGAGATAGGGGTGGGGATGGGGGGATAAAAAGGAGGGGGGGAGAGAATTTATTTCAGACAATATTTGACCAGGATGCATCAGCATTAACAAACGGGGAAACATTCATAAAGGACAGAAAACTAACGGTCTAACCAAGAAAAATTCTAATCTTTCTTTTGATAGGTTGAGCCACAAGTTGCTTATTCTCTGTAAAGGCCTATTTCTGTACAGACTAATGTGCATGGTGTATAAGAAAACAAAAGTACCATACTACACGAACTGACTTTACTAAAGTCTGAGAATGACAATCTCTACTCTGCTTTATTATTTTTGCACGCCTATTTTAACCTAAGACTAACATGACGCGAATGCCTGTTATTATTTTCACACGCCTATTTTAACCTAAGACTAACATGGTGCAAATGCCTGATATTATTTTTGCACGCCTATTTTAACCTAAGACTAACATGACGCGAATGCCTGTTATTATTTTCACACGCCTATTTTAACCTAATACTAACATGGTGCAAATGCCTGATATTATTTTTGCACGCTTATTTTAACCTAAGACTAACATGACGCGAATGCCTGTTATTATTTTTGCACGCCTATTTTAACCTAAGACTAACATGACGCAAATGCCTGATATTATTTTTGCACGCTTATTTTAACCTAAGACTAACATGATGCGAATGCCTGTTATTATTTTTGCTCGCCTATTTTAACCTTAGACTAACATGGTGCGAATGCCTGTTTTTTTTTTTGCACGCCTATTTTAACCTAAGACTAACATGGTGCGAATGCCTGTTATTATTTTTGCACGCCTATTTTAACCTAAGACTAACATGGTGCGAATGCCTGTTATTATTTTTGCTCGCCTATTTTGACCTAACACTAACATGATGCGAATGCCTGTTATTATTTTTGCACGCCTATTTTAACTATGAATAACATGGTGCGAATGCCTGTTATTATTTTTGCACGCCTATTTTGACCTAATACTAACATGATGCGAATGCCTGTTATTATTTTTGCATGCCTATTTTGACCTAACACTAACATGGTGCGAATGCCTGTTATTATTTTTGCACGCCTATTTTGACCTAATACTAACATGATGCGAATGCCTGTTATTATTTTTGCACGCCTATTTTAACTATGAATAACATGGTGCGAATGCCTGTTATTATTTTTGCACGCCTATTTTGACCTAAGACTAACATGATGCGAATGCCTGTTTTTTTTTTTTGCACGCCTATTTTAACTATGAATAACATGGTGCGAATGCCTGTTATTATTTTTGCACACCTATTTTAACCTAATACTAACATGATGCGAATATCTGATATTAGTTTTGCACGCCTATTTTGACCTAATACTAACATGATGCGAATGCCTGTTATTATTTTTGCACGCCTATTTTAACTATGAATAACATGGTGCGAATGCCTGTTATTATTTTTGCACGCCTATTTTGACCTAATACTAACATGATGCGAATGCCTGTTATTATTTTTGCATGCCTATTTTGACCTAACACTAACATGGTGCGAATGCCTGTTATTATTTTTGCACGCCTATTTTGACCTAATACTAACATGATGCGAATGCCTGTTTTTTTTTTTTGCACGCCTATTTTAACTATGAATAACATGGTGCGAATGCCTGTTATTATTTTTGCACACCTATTTTAACCTAATACTAACATGATGCGAATGTCTGATATTATTTTTGCACGCCTATTTTAACCTAATACTAACATGGTGCGAATGCTTGATATTATTTTTGCACACCTATTTTAACCTAAGACTAACATGATGCGAATATCTGATATTAGTTTTGCACGCCTATTTTGACCTAAGACTAACATGATGCGAATGCTTGTTATTATTTTTGCACTCCTATTTTAACTATGAATAACATGGTGCGAATGTCTGTTATTAGTTTTGCACGCCTATTTTGACCTAACACTAACATGGTGCGGATGCTTGATATTATTTTTGCACGCCTATTTTGACCTAACACTAATTGGTGCGAATGCCTCTATTCGCTTCTATCGCGGTATCTAAGATCTTACGATTTTTTTCAAGACCTTGATAAGTTAAGTGTTTTCACCTTTTAGAGAAATTGACCTTTTTACCTGGGGTGCTCATGGTTGTTAAAGTCGGCGTTGGGCACGCCCTCTGGCGGACATGTGGGCCGCAGGAGAAAGGGAGAGAACTGTACGTCAAAGTTGAGTTTCTCCTGCAGCAGCTCCATGGCGCCCTCCAGGTTTCTCTTGCCGATCCAGCACCAAGGACACGTGACGTCGCTTATCACCAGGATGCGGACTGTCGGCTTCCGGGTCGAGAGGTCAGGGATCGTGTCACCCATCTGCGTCACGCTGTGATCCATGTTGA
>JAWDGP010006658.1:77500-80000 GCA_033675545.1 Elysia crispata
TATCGGTACAACATGCAGTGTTGATTTGACATTGATTAATGTAATCCTCTCTCTCTCTCTCTCTCTCTCTCTCTCTCTCTCTCTCTCTCTCTCTCTCTCTCTCTCTCTCTCTCTCTCTCTCTCTCTCTTTCTCTTTCTCTTTCTTTCTCTCTCTCTCTCTCTCTCTTTCTCTTTCTCACTCTCTCTCTTTCTCTTTCTCACTCTCTCTCTCTATCTTTCTCTCTTTCTCTCTCTCTCTCTCTCTCTCTCTCTCTCTCTCTCTCTCTCTCTCTCTCTCTCTCTCTCTCTCTCTCTCTCTCTCTCTCTCTCTCTCTCTCTCTCTCTCTCTCTCTCTCTCTCTCTCTCTCTCTCTTTCTCTCTTTCTCTCTCTCTTTCTCTCTCTCTTTCTCTTTCTCACTCTCTCTCTCTATCTTTCTCTCTTTCTCTCTCTCTTTCTCTCTCTCTATCTTTCTCTCTTTTTCTCTCTCTCTCTCTCTATCTTTCTCTCTCTCCCGTTCGCTCTCTCTCTTCCTCTTTCTCTTTCGCCCTATCCCTTTTACTCTCTCTCTCCCTTTCGCTATATCTCTTTCTCTCTCTCTCTCTCTCTCTCTCTCTCTCTCTCTCTCTCTCTCTCTCTCTCTCTCTCTCTCTCTCTCTCTCTCTCTCTCTCTCTCTCTCTCTCTCTCTCTCTCTCTCTCTCTCTCTCTCTCTCTCTCTCTCTCTCTCTCATGTCATTTTGACATAAGGAAGAAGCCATATAAAATCAGTAGGCCGAAAGCACGATACCAATCAATATATCATTATCAGCTCTTGATCGATTAAGTTTGAGGAACAGTGAACCTTTAAACCTGGAACTGATTCAAACCTCGCATTATCAAACTCGAATAAAGCTTTCAAGACAGATGGGCTGAAAATACAAACTATAGAAAAATAAAGATTACAATAATACTGTCGTTCATAACTTATTGAAATTTAGCTCATTTACCAGACGAAACTGCTCAATTTTCCTTGTCGATGTCGGGGAAATGTAGGGAAATTAGAAGTTGTAAAGTTTGACGAGTAATTCCACTTCCAGTAACAATACAGAAGTTTGCTGGAAGCGCTGAGTGAGCTATAGGTCTTAATGTATTCATGCTGAGTGAGCTATAGGTCTAAATGTATTCAGCCCTCAGTGAGCTATAGATGTCACTGTATTCAGCGCTGAGTGAGCTATAGGTCTCACTGTATTCAGCCCTCAGTGAGCTATAGGTCTTACTGTATTCAGCCCTGAGTGAGCTATAGGTCTTACTGTATTCAGCCCTGAGTGAGCTATAGGTCTTACTGTATTCAGCCCTGAGTGAGCTATAGGTCTTACTGTATTCAGCGCTCAGTGAGTTATAGGTCTCACTGTATTCAGCCCTGAGTGAGCTATAGGTCTTACTGTATTCAGCCCTGAGTGGGCTATAGGTCTTACTGTATTCAGCCCTGAGTGAGCTATAGGTCTTACTGTATTCAGCGCTGAGTGAGTTATAGGTCTCACTGTATTCAGCGCTGAGTGAGCTATAGGTCTTACTGTATTCAGCGCTGAGTGAGTTATAGGTCTCACTGTATTCAGCGCTGAGTGAGCTATAGGTCTTACTGTATTCAGCCCTCAGTGAGCTATAGGTCTAAATGTATTCAGCCCTCAGTGAGCTATAGGTCTTACTGTATTCAGCCCTCAGTGAGCTATAGGTCTTAATGTATTCATGCTGAGTGAGCTATAGGTCTTACTGTATTCAGCCCTCAGTGAGCTATAGGTCTTAATATATTCATGCTGAGTGAGCTATAGGTCTTACTGTATTCAGCCCTCAGTGAGCTATAGGTCTTAATGTATTCATGCTGAGTGAGCTATAGGTCTTACTGTATTCAGCCCTCAGTGAGCTATAGGTCTTAATGTATTCATGCTGAGTGAGCTATAGGTCTTACTGTATTCAGCCCTCAGTGAGCTATAGGTCTTAATGTATTCATGCTGAGTGAGCTATAGGTCTAAATGTATTCAGCCCTCAGTGAGCTATAGGTCTTACTGTATTCAGCCCTCAGTGAGCTATAGGTCTTAATGTATTCATGCTGAGTGAGCTATAGGTCTTAATGTATTCAGCCCTCAGTGAGCTATAGGTCTTAATGTATTCATGCTGAGTGAGCTATAGGTCTTACTGTATTCAGCCCTCAGTGAGCTATAGGTCTTAATGTATTCATGCTGAGTGAGCTATAGGTCTAAATGTATTCAGCCCTCAGTGAGCTATAGGTCTTACTGTATTCAGCCCTCAGTGAGCTATAGGTCTTAATGTATTCATGCTGAGTGAGCTATAGGTCTTACTTTATTCAGCCCTGAGTGAGCTATAGGTCTTAATGTATTCATGCTGAGTGAGCTATAGGTCTTACTGTATTCAGCCCTCAGTGAGCTATAGGTCTTAATGTATTCATGCTGAGTGAGCTATAGGTCTTACTGTATTCAGCCCTCAGTGAGCTATAGGTCTTAATGTATTCATGCTGAGTGAGCTAT
>JAWDGP010006658.1:85000-110000 GCA_033675545.1 Elysia crispata
AGCTTTTTATTTGAGTCAAGCTGCTGTACATACCCAGGCCCTAGATAGCCTATTAAACCTAGTATGTCTAAGCAACTCTTTTAGATTTTTTTTATACTTAGATCTTAGACCTAAGATAGAATCTAGATCTACATCTTCATCAGACAGTTTTAGATCTGCCGCCGCCTACATTGCGTACTTTCAGTTTCATTTCAAGCTGTGCTTACAGGAAGTAGTTCGCAAATTCACCTTTTTCTTATAAGAAAAAAATAATCTCATTTCAGGTGTTAATTGAAAAAAAAAAAAACACTATTTTGGTGGCAAAAAATATTACCTTCAAACTTAATGGCAATTTACAACTTTATGCCAAATTTGACATGCCTTGGTAGTCTAGAAATGTTCGCTTTGATAGTCTTCATTTTTCGCCTAGTTCCGTAATTATTATAAAAGCCTACTTTTCCACCCTCTATAGGCTGTTTCGTTACACACAAGGAGCACTGAACTCTGCCTTAGTTTCAAATGTGTACCAATAAATTATTTTCTATGTCATTTTGTACACAATCCCAAAAGGTCGCTTGGTTCACAGTGTCAATAGATCTATACATGTAGAAGACAGCTTGTTCAAGCATGATCTGTTTTGCTGACTTATTTGAGCAGCGGCTCTAAGTGAGCACATTCGCCATTGCTCAAATGGGCCTCTTTACTTCGTTAATACTAAAAGGAATAGAGATAAATAGGAGAGAGAGAGAGAGAGAGAGAGAGAGAGAGAGAGAGAGAGAGAGAGAGAGAGAGAGAAGAGGGGATGGGGTAAAAGTTGTGTGGTGGGGTTATTTTGCTTATTGAAAACTCTTGAGTAGTAGTAGTAGTAGTAGTAGTAGTAGTAGTAGTAGTAGTAGTAGTAGTAGTAGTAGTAGTAGTAGTAGTAGTAGTAGTGGTGGTGGTGGGAGAAGAAGCTGCAGCTGTTGCTGTAGAAGTAGTTGTAGTATTAGTAGTAGTAGTAGTAGTAGTAGTAGTAGTAGTAGTAGTAGTAGTAGTAGTAGTAGCAGCAGCAGTAGTAGAAGTAGTAGTAGTAGTAGTAGTAGTAGTAGTAGTAGTAGTAGTAGTAGTAGTAGTAGTAGTAGTAGTAGTAGTAGTTGTTGTTGTTGTAGTAGTAGTAGCAGTGGTACCAGTAGTAGCAGTAGTTATAATAGCATAGTAGTAGTAGTTGTAGCAGCAGCAGCAGCAGTAGTAGTAGTAGTAGTATCAGTAGCAGCAGCAGCAGCAGCAGCAGCAGTAGTAGTAGTAGTAGTAGTAGTAGTAGTAGTAGCAGCAGCAGCAGCAGCAGCAGTAGTAGTAATAGTAGCAGTAGTAGTAGTAGCAGCAGCAGTAGTAGTAGTAGTAGTAGTAGTAGTAGTAGTAGTAGTAGTAGTAGTAGTTGTTGTTGTTGTTGTTGTTGTTGTTGTTGTAGTAGTAGTAGTAGTAGTAGTAGTAGTAGTAGTAGTAGTAGTAGTAGTAGTAGTAGTAGTAGTAGTAGTATCAGCAGCTGTAGTAGACGTAGTAGTAGTAGTAGTAGTAGTAGTAGTAGTAGTAGTAGTAGTAGTAGTAGTAGTAGTAGTAGTAGTAGTAGTAGTTGGGCTAAGGGATTTTTATCCTTGTTGTAATAGATATAATACTTTTAAGAGTAGGCGCACTATCAATCCCACCTTCAATCTTTTTTTGAGGTAATGGAAGATATATTAGATAAAACTGCTTCACATTTGAAAGTTGAGACAAACTAAACCTATTGGTCCAAAACCAGGGATGTCTAACATTTAATGCAACATTAGCAAGAGTGGTTTATCTTATCACTGGTCCAAATCAATTCGCCGCTGATAATTTGTTTGTCTTGTTAAGCTAGGGTAAATGGAAGACCCGGCTTGTGTGTCATTCTATCAGTGTTTCCCGATAAAGTCCTGCAGTCTGATGACAGAGGACAATCATCTTAACTTATGCTAGAGCTACATCATGACCCTAGTTGGTCGTATTACTAATACTAGTGATGAAGATTTTAGACTTCCGGTAAAATAGTATTTCCTGGCAGACGTGAAGATCAGTCCAAACAGGAGCGAGCCAAGCTTCGAAACTGAGATAAGTAGACACGCGTGCGCCAGTGGTCATTATTGTCCTAGGCTTTAACCCCCAGTTTAAGCTGGTACCCATTTGGGTACGCGCGTGGCAGTGGTAATTATTGTCCTGGGCTTTAACCCCCAGTTTAAGCTGGTACTTATTTGGGTACGCGCATGGCAGTGGTAATTATTGTCCCAGATATTAACCCCCAGTTCAAGCTGGTACCCATTTGGGTACGCGCATGGCAGTGGTAATTATTGTCCTAGGCTTTAACCCCCAGTTTAAGCTGGTTCTCATGTGATCGACTTTGTTGCGTTGATCATGTGACCGATAGAAACCTCCCTTCAGGAAATAACCAGCCCCAGTTTCATGCAAACAGTGGAAGAATCAATGATTCATGTTTCAAACAGCTGAAAAACAAAATATCTTTATCTCGATGGATTAACAATCTAGCAGAGCATAGTTGTCCCGATAAGTGACAGAGAAGAGAGAGAGAGAGAAAAATAAAGAGAGAGAGGGAGAGCGAGAGAGAGAGATAGATAGAGAGAGAGAGAGAGAGAGAGAGAGAGAGAGAGAGAGAGAGAGAGAGAGAGAGAGAGAGAGAGAGAGAGAGAGAGAGAGAGAGAGAGAGAGAGATAAGAGACAACACTTCATCGATAACTCGACCTCGCGTCAGCAAAATAATTTTTTTTTCTCATCCTGGACCCATAGCGGCAGTTTTGTTGTAAATGATGAAGCAGTAAAATAAAGATTCAGGCCAAAGTTCAACGCACTCCATCGTCTGCTGTTTGAATTATGGGATATCCGTTTTGTTTGGCCATAGCGTCAGCTAAAAGCGTAAATTATTATAGTGTTCAAATAGCGGGCCTTATCTTTCCTATCATAAGATTATGGGATTGGCGCTCCTTTCCTTTGGGCTCCTTGTTAATGTGCTAGGTTGCTTTTTTTTGTTTTGTTTGGGGTTTGTTTTTCGTTTTTGTTGGCTTGTTTTTAGTTGTTTTTTTTTTTTTTTTGGTTAGCATGCAGCAAGTTGCCTTGGACAAGTGTGATTTTTCAACTGATTCAGGAATTATTTTGCCAGTCCCTATAATTCATTCTGAACCTTAGCAATATCAGTGAGCTAAAAAAGAAGATAAGTAAGTAATGACCACAGTGAGTGAGAGACAGACAGGCAGAGAGAGAGAGAGAGAGAGAGAGAGAGAGAGAGAAGGAAAGATAATGTAAATATCCGAGATTTAAGTAGTTAGACGAAGAATTTTAGATGGTGCTTGGGTGAGAGAAATCAGGAGAATTCCAAGGAATAATTGTGAACAAAGTGAGCAATAAGTGGATCTGAGAGAGGAAAAAACAAGAGGAGGAACAGGAATGTAAGCAAAAGAAGAGAAGGAGAGAGCGAGCACCAGAGATGGAGAGGTTGTGGATAAGCACAAAACAAACAAAAAAAAACGCTCCATTTTTTTAAGTTAAACACAGTTTTATTATTATATGAATGTGCATAATGCAGAGCATTGAGCTGTGTATACGGTAGTTGCCACATTTATTTCGCCGAAAGTTCAGATTTCGGACGGGTTCCTTCTTCAAAAAATAATCAACAACATAAGTATCAAAATAATCATTATGATGGCTAGGTAAGTTAGTTAAAGGAATTAGCTTTATAACTTTGAAAAAAAAAAAAAGGTAATCCAAAGACCTTGAATTCCATTCAAAACAAACATCCTCAAGAATTTGTTTCATAATGGCAATTGTAATATTCAAACATTAGAAAGTAAATGAAATTGAATAACAACCATAGAGCCTGACAACAAGCACAAGAGATTGAAACTCAATCTGGCCCCAAAATGCACTTGAACACCAAATACATTAATAAGTGTTTCCAATAAATTTTATATAAAATGTCAATTATATCACATTCAATCTTAAAATGGTTTTCTCTGGAAAGAAGAAAAATTCAATGCAAGATTTTTAAGCAACAGAAGACGCACCATGTAGTAGAAGTAGAGGGAATAAAGAGAAATATCTTTATAACCCCTCAAGTGGCAAGAATTAGACTGTTTACAATTATCATTGCCGACAAAGGACTTGAAAACTTTTCTGTAATTAAAAATGTTAAACTATTTAAATAAGAAAATGATGAACAAGTTGACATTACAATTAAGGAGGAAAAAAATTGTTCACATCTGGTTGAGAGCTATTACAACTCAGCCTTGAAGCAGTACACAAAACCAAACACCAAAAGCGCTTCGCTTTAAAGCCAAACTTATTTTTCCATTCTAAATCTACACATCTATATTTGTAATATAATACACAAAATATTTATCACACGCACAAACTGATGCTATTGGGTTAGGATTTCCTCCTCATTGTTTTGTTGCGATGGAGGAAAGACTGTTTTATTTTATGCAAAGTTTGTTGGTTTGAAGATCTTAATAATTATAAACATTGCATTCCATGTGTGACATAAACCAGAGTTATAGAATACAAAGTGAGCAGAAAATAATGACCAATCAAAACATGAGATGCAGCTCAGCTGGAATTTTGAGGTCCATGATATTTGTCTGTCTTCTTGATCTTGCCAAGCTCAATCAGGGCGTAGGACATGTCAAGCATAGTTTTCTTCACAGGTATGGGGTCGATGCCTAGAAGATTTCTCAACTGAAACAACCATCAAGAAATATGTTGTCGATTACAGTGTTTTACTGTACATGTATGTATTTCGCAAAGACTCAACAGAGAAACAAAATGTGAAGTGTCAATTGATTTGAGATGAAAGGGTATCAAGGTCTCATATCTAGGGTTGCCGCTGTTATGAAAAAACGTAACATACGCTAAAAATACCTTTTTCAATTTCAATGGTTGGTTTTGGGAGGGATGTTTTTCAATATTGCCTGAACAATCATAATCCAGGTGATCTACGACCCTCTTAAGGACACCAATAAACTTATTTCAGGCAAGGATAAAACCTGGACATGTCTGGCCATGGCAAAATCAGGAAGCAGTGGTCGACTTTTAGCCCGATATATCTAGTAAGTCATGTTTTGGTTTACAGCCAACAGACTCCTCTAGGTAAAATACACCAGATAGAAGGAGATTGTCATTTGACAATGCTTTATACCGTCCACCACATATGATATGTGTGGTATGAGCTAATTCTCAATGGTTAAACACCCAGAGTTCATGGATCTGAGATGATTAGTTTCACTGTAACTTACGTTGTCAGTGTCCATCACCTTGGGGTGCTCTCCCAGCGTTCGCAAGTCCTTCACCTGTTCACTAAAACAGCTTGCCATCTTCAGCAGGGGGTTCGGCATCTGTCGAACAGGGATTTTGTAGCCTGCAAAGGGAAAGGACATTAAACATGATGAAATGTTTACAACTCATTTGAAATTGAGATCACTGCCAGTCAAATTCAAGGCAATGGATTCTGAATCCAATGTTTTCAACAGTTTGCCACAAAACAAATGGGTGACGTGTTAGATTTTTGCTCTGGTCAAAAAAAAAACCTATAGAGAATTTCTCACACGAGTTTATTAGCAAATATCTTAGAATTGAACATTGGTCAAAACCCTTTGAAGACAGAAAAAAAAAAACTTCTTTCTTGGAGCAAGATGCTTCATTTCAGTGGATTGACTTGATACCAAATGTACTTGCTTTAAACCTGGGTGAGACGGGGAAATTCATTAAGAGAACCTTTACCAACGGCTCCTAGTGGAACTTAGCCAAGCCTACAGAGGAACTGCAGACTAGCTGTGTCAGCATACTACAGCCAAAAGATTCTTTATCATTTTCTCATTCTCAGTTAGAATCAACATAAATGATTCATTTCCAGATTCTTGTTGAAACCTATTTTTCGGTTTTAGTCATAGCCATAAGCAGTTGTATTTTATAAAGAGACATATAGAACAATAATACCTTTAAAAAATGGTTGTAAACTAGGTTGGTTTTTAAGTATTATTTTCCAAGGACCTGTTATTAGCTGATAATTTTAAGAATTTTGATTTGATTGGATTCATCAAGTTAGTTACCTTGTGGCCCAAATTATGATCAAGACATGAGGTTAGTTACCTTGTGGCCCAAATTATGATCAAGACATAAGGTAAGTTACCTTGTGACCCAAATTATGATCAAGACATGAGGTTAGTTACCTTGTGAGCCAAATTATGATCAAGACATGAGGTTAGTTACCTTGTGGTCCAAATTATGATCAAGACATGAGGTTAGTTACCTTGTGGCCCAAATTATGATCAAGACATGAGGTTAGTTACCTTGAGGCCCAAATTATGATCAAGACATGAGGTTAGTTACCTTGAGGCCCAAATTATGATCAAGACATGAGGTTAGTTACCTTGAGGCCCAAATTATGATCAAGACATGAGGTTAGTTACCTTGTGGCCCAAATTCATCTGATAAGTCCTTGACTAGGTCAGGGTAGTAAAAGTTTCCACTGTCCAAAAGAAATCGTTTGCCTGGAGGAGATAAAGAGGACAATCTTAAAACAGATATGATATCATCTGAGTTTGTCTATCTACATGATCATCTCTTTCTCTGTTTGTCTATTTGTCTCTTATTACCTTTCTCTGCCTCTCTGTCTCTTTCTTTCTGTCTGTCTGTCTGCCACACACACACACACACACACACACACACACTCTCTCTCTCTCTCTCTCTCTCTCTCTCTCTCTCAAAAATTAATAAGCTCAGAAGTTTACAAAACGTCTATGTTGTAGGACCCCCTGTACCTTTCAGAGTCTTACACAGTGACAAATTACAACATCATTTCCAGATCAGTCAGGCACAAATTAAAATCAAGACTGTCCTGTACGACTTCGTTTTACATTTTCTATGAAAAAACAACTTGACTTGAATTTGAACAACATGAATCAAATATATTGGGTCGTTAGGCTGACCCACTATGCACTTAAAGTAAAAAAAAAAAGAAAAAATTTAAAACTATCATTTGTATTTACCGATCTTTAGTTATGACAGAAAGCAAAAATGCAAAATTTTTGCAAGAGCAAGTATCATTTCATTAAGACAAAAGTACGTATAATTATGGAAGGAAATTTCAGAGCTCCTTATTTTTTAAGCATATGAGGCAGGAATAGCTACTGGCCAATCTTATTCTTAGTGCTTCCAGGAAAAGATAAATCTATAGACATGGCTATTTGTAAAGATGGCTTCACCTGCAGCATCAGGGGTCGTGAGACATCTAACGTGAGCTTCTGACACATCTCTGACGTCCACGCCATTGATGGTCAGCTTAGGAATCATGGCAACTTTACCCTCAAAGATTCCAACAATATTCTGTTAGTTTTGAAATAAAACGCCAAGAGAAATTAAGTACTGAAACACATATCATGCAAAAATTATATAAATTATAATTGTTTGCCAAGAAAGGAAAAAAAATGCCTTTCATGATACTGGTAGCTGTTTTGTCAGTCAAAGACAGCAAATGGATCAACCAATAATATCAGGGCAAATAAACTTGTCATTGTAGTCTATTTCCTCCAGGACTCTGTGTGAACATATTGAATAAGAATGCCAATGCAAAAAAAAAAAGACTTTAGTTAATTTTAAATTGTCTGCCCAAAATGTTTATATTAACTTTCCCTTCCTTTATTATAAAATTCTAAAAGGTTGAAAAAGTATTCGTTTTATGAAACGAAACAAAAGGCTACGTAAAATTTGTACAGGTTTTTAGTGAATAGAGGTGTCGATTAGAATGAAGAAAAAGCCGGTAGGCCTATCAGCGAATTGGCCGGAGCAGCAGCAGAGGTGTTTGTGGTGGTACCAGTGACGGTGATGAAAGTGTTCAAACATTTAAATATAAAAGTAGAACGGTGACTAGGATTAGCGATAGTACAAAATTAGACTTTGTAGCTATGCTATTTAGCTGTGATAATATTAATTGCAGTAATGTCAAGATGAGGAATACAGAGAGAGAGAAAGAGAGAGAGAGACACACACAGAGACAGGCAGACAGATACAGAGAGAGAGAGAGAGACAAAGACACACACACAGACAGACAGAGAAATAAGACAGGAAATAAATTTGCCAGAATAAAGAGGGAAAAAGCAGAGAAAATTGACCCACATCGATGCTTTCAGAGGAGTTGTCACTCAGAGGAGGACCGAAGATACCAACAGGCAAAATGGTGCAGAGACTGAACTTTTTACCGTCTGCAAAAAATTTTTAAATATTTAATTAAAAAGGAACTCAGAAAAGTCAAGATTCAAAATATTAACTTGTAACTACCCTGTAATTTAAATTGGACATAATCACGTGAAAAAAGCTGAATTTATTTAGGTAGAAAGAAACAAAAGAAAGAGGAACATAAAACATATTTAACCTTTTAATGCTTATACTATAAATAAAGGAATATTCTTACACAAAAGGAATGCAATAAAATGAATTTTCTGTATGATTATGTGACACATAATGTTCTAACATAATCAGAAATATAGATCTTACGAGGCAAATCTTTAACAAAGTCCCAAGCTGCCTTCTCTGCCAAAGTTTTACTCCTCATGTAGATGTTATTCTGATTTTCTGGGACTGACCAGTCTTCTCCAGTGAACGCTCCTTCTTTTCTTCCGCTCTCTGATTTATGGGAGAATGAGAGATGGTGTGTTATCAGTCAATGTATGCATGCCAGGCGAAACAAAGGCTGAAAAAGTATCTCATACGTCACCAACAGTGACAGGGCTGGGGAAGATACTTGTATCTCATACGTCACTAACAGTAACAGGGCTGGGGAAGATACTTGTATCTCATACGTCACCAACAGTGACAGGGCTGGGGAAAATACTTGTATCTCATACGTCACCAACAGTGACAGGGCTGGGGAAGATACTTGTATCTCATACGTCACCAACAGTAACAGGGCTGGGGAAGATACTTGTATCTCATACGTCACCAACAGTGACAGGGCTGGGGAAGATACTTGTATCTCATACGTCACCAACAGTGACAGGGCTGGGGAAGATACTTGTATCTCATACGTCACCAACAGTAACAGGGCTGGGGAAGATACTTGTATCTCATACGTCACCAACAGTGACAGGGCTGGGGAAGATACTTGTATCTCATACGTCACCAACAGTGACAGGGCTGGGGAAGATACTTGTATCTCATACGTCACCAACAGTAACGGGGCTGGGGAAGATACTTGTATCTCATACGTCACCAACAGTGACAGGGCTGGGGAAGATACTTGTATCTCATATGTCACCAACAGTGACAGGGCTGGGGAAGATACTTGTATCTCATACGTCACCAACAGTGACAGGGCTGGGGAAGATACTTGTATCTCATACGTCACCAACAGTGACAGGGCTGGGGAAGATACTTGTATCTCATACGTCACCAACAGTGACAGGGCTGGGGAAGATACTTGTATCTCATACGTCACCAACAGTGACAGGGCTGGGGAAGATACTTGTATCTCATACGTCACCAACAGTGACAGGGCTGGGGAAGATACTTGTATCTCATACGTCACCAACAGTAACAGGGCTGGGGAAGATACTTGTATCTCATACGTCACCAACAGTGACAGGGCTGGGGAAGATACTTGTATCTCATACGTCACCAACAGTGACAGGGCTGGGGAAGATACTTGTATCTCATACGTCACCAACAGTGACAGGGCTGGGGAAGATACTTGTATCTCATACGTCACCAACAGTGACAGGGCTGGGGAAGATACTTGTATCTCATACGTCACCAACAGTGACAGGGCTGGGGAAGATACTTGTATCTCATACGTCACCAACAGTAACAGGGCTGGGGAAGATACTTGTATCTCATACGTCACCAACAGTAACAGGGCTGGGGAAGATACTTGTATCTCATACGTCACCAACAGTGACAGGGCTGGGGAAGATACTTGTATCTCATACGTCACCAACAGTGACAGGGCTGGGGAAGATACTTGTATCTCATACGTCACCAACAGTGACAGGGCTGGGGAAGATACTTGTATCTCATACGTCACCAACAGTGACAGGGCTGGGGAAGATACTTGTATCTCATACGTCACCAACAGTGACAGGGCTGGGGAAGATACTTGTATCTCATACGTCACCAACAGTTACAGGGCTGGGGAAGATACTTGTATCTCATACGTCACCAACAGTGACAGGGCTGGGGAAGATACTGGTAGGTTCTGTCCTGCCTGTAGTTCAATCTTAAAGACTTCCTATTGCTCGGCTCCGAATATCTCAGCCTATGCCAAATCCTTGCTACAGGAGTTCTCAAATTTTTATCAACACAATAACTAAAAAAACCTTCCTGGTTTAAATGAATTAGAAAACAATAAATAACGACATTTTTTTTATAATTATGCAATAAAAAAAATATTTTAAAAACTGTGACATCTACATTTTCTCAATTTTTGTTGTTGTTCCCATGCCCACAGATCTAACAGATAGAACTGCTCAAAATGTACTGCACATCTATTTTCATGAAATGCTACATAATTTTTTCTGAATTCCAGAAGCTGGATATTGTCAGATGCGCCCAAATTTTCATCATCATGGCGTAAAACCTAATGCAGAACGTCCTACTTACAACTCTATCTACAACAGAGCTAGACAGAATAACTACATATCGTCAGAAGAACCCATAAATGTATCAATCACCGTAGAGTAAGACCTTTAAGAATTAGCTTCCTACCTACAATCTCACCTACAACAGCAGAGTAAGAGCTAGTTACGACAAATAAATATCATGAGGAGCCATACATGTATCAGTCACCATAGCGTAAAACCTAGTTCAGAGCTTTCTACCTACAATCTCATCTACAACAGCAGTGTACGAGCTAGTTAGAACAACTAAATATCATTAGAAGGACCTAAAAAAAAATTACTTCACAAATTTCTACTGACAATTCTACTTACAACCTCACCTACAACAGCAGCATAAGAGCTAGTAAGGACCACCCTCTCTACAGTCCCAGCCTCTGAGGCTGCTCTAAGGACGGTGAGTGATCCCTCCACTGCCGGCTTGATCAGATCATCCGGGTGCTTCGGCTTCCCCATGTAGAAAGGACTGGCTGTGTGCATCACGTACTTGCAGTCCTTCACAGCCCTGGAAAGGGCAATAATTTGGAAGTTACTGAGAGCCCTGGACAGGGGAATAATGTGGAAGTTACTGAGAGCCCTGGACAGGGGAATAATGTGGAAGTTACTGAGAGCCCTGGACAGGGGAATAATGTGGAAGTTACTGAGGGCCCTGGACAGGGGAATGATAAGGAAGTTACTGAGAGCCCTGGACAGGGGAATGATAAGGAAGTTACTGAGAGCCCTGGACAGGGGAATAATGTGGAAGTTAACGATAGCCCTGTAAGAGGATTGACGATGGAATATCCACTTTTGTCTTCTTTTGCTTCAGCCGTAATTTTATTTTACTGTGTGTTCAAGCAGTTTCTCAGGGGAAATCAATTAAAAAGTTGTAGAATGATGATGATGTTGAGAAGGAAGATGTTTGTGATGATGATTACAGTATGTGTATTATGATCTTCTGATCTAGAAGTACATTTATCTACATATATATATATATATAAAAAGTCTGGCTTCTCCACATCTCAACTCACGCTGGCCAACTGTCAGGTTTCATGAGATCGGCCTCCACCAATTCTATCGGATATTTTGGATCCGAGCATAAGTTGTACAAGTAGTCGACCTTTTTCTTGTTGTTCAGACTTCGGACGGTTCCCCTCACACGGAACCCTTGTTCCTGGAGCTTCTTGCAAATCCATGAGCCGAGGTAGCCCGAGGCTCCAGACACGAGAACCACTGGAAGAAAAAAAAACAAGTAGGCTCAGTTAGAAAGCTTCACTAAAACCTGGTTCAAGACACAATGGAAAAGTACTTCAAGGTGAAAGTCATGAAGCTGTGTGAAAGTTGGGAGAAAAGACTTCATCAAGCATATCATGAGGAAAAAAAATCATCTTTGCAGAGAGGCAGACAATGTTTTTTTTTTTTTTCAGAAATTTGAGATATGCCTTCTTTAATATCATTATTTTCAGTTTTTTCCATTTAAGGCTAGAGGTGACAGCCCTATGAGTTTGATAGCAGTTATCCTAGTATAGGATAGAGTGTATGTTACTTCTTTGAGAAGGTCAAGTCCTTAGTGATTTGGAGAATAAAGTCACGACATTATTTCCCCTTAACAAAAGCTCAGAGTCTGGTTCTAAACAGATTGTTTAAATAAAACATTAAAGATGACTAAGAATAGACTTGTTCTCGTTGAGCTGTTAATATTAATGTACCATTCGCGTCGAATCAGAGAGGTACTAAAGACCAGCATCCACTATTCTAGGTGAATCAGAGAGGTACTAAAGACCAGCGTCCACTATTCTAGGTGAATCAGAGAGGTACTAAAGACCAGCATCCACTATTCTAGGTGAATCAGAGAGGCACTAAAGACCAGCATCCACTATTTTAGGTGATTCAGAGAGGTACTAAAGACCAGCATCCACTATTCTAGGTGAATCAGAGAGGTACTAAAGACCAGCATCCACTATTCTAGGTGAATCAGAGAGGTACTAAAGACCAGCATCCACTATTCTAGGTGAATCAGAGAGGTACTAAAGACCAGCATCCACTATTCTAGGTGAATCAGAGAGGCACTAAAGACCAGCATCCACTATTCTAGGTGAATCAGAGAGGCACTAAAGACCAGCATCCACTATTCTAGGTGAATCAGAGAGGCACTAAAGACCAGCATCCACTATTCTAGGTGAATCAGAGAGGCACTAAAGACCAGCAACCACTATTCTAGGTGAATCAGAGAGGCACTAAAGACCAGCATCCACTATTCTAGGTGAATCAGAGAGGTACTAAAGACCAGCATCCACTATTTTAGGTGAATCAGAGAGGTACTAAAGACCAGCATCCACTATTCTAGGTGAATCAGAGAGGTACTAAAGACCAGCATCCAACAGAATCAAAACCCTCCCGTTCCTGACCCTTCAGCTTTAGTTTAAGAATTTCATCGAAATATTGCCTAATCCTTTTGCTAACTGTAACATTGCTTTATCCTTTTCCTAACTGTTATAGTGCTTTATCCTCATGCTAACTGTAATATTGCTGAATCCTCTTGCTAACTGTAATATTGCTTTATGATTTTGCTAACTGTAATATTGCTTTATCCTTTTGCTAACTGTAATATTGCTTTATCCTTTTGCTTACTGTAATATTGCCTAATCTTTTTGCTAACTGTAATATTGCTTTATCCTTTTACTAACTGTAATATTGCTTTATCCTTTTGCTAACTGTAATATTGCTTTATCCTTTTGCTTACTGTAATATTGCCTAATCTTTTTGTTAACTGTAATATTGCTTTATCCTTTTACTAACTGTAATATTGCTTTATCCTTTAGCTAACTGTAATATTGCTTTATCCTTTTGCTAACAGTAATATTGCTTTATCCTTTTGCTAACTGAAATATTGCTTAATCCTCTTGCTATCTGTAATATTGCCTAACCCTTTTGCTAACTGTAATATTGCTTTATCCTTTTGCTAACTGTAATATTGCCTTATCCTTTTGCTAACAGTAACTCCGCTATTGCTTTATCCTTTTGTTAACTGTAATATTGCATTATCCTTTTGCTAACAGTAATACTAACTTATCTTTTTGCTAACAGTAACTCCGGCATTGCATTATCCTTTTGCTAACTGTAATATTGCCTTATCCTTTTGCTAACAGTAGCCCCGGTATTGCTTTATCCTTTAGCTAACTGTAATATTGCTTTATCCTTTTGCTAACTGTAATATTGCCTTATCCTTTTGCTAACAGTAACCTCGGTATTGCTTTACCCTTTTGCTAACTGTAATATTGTTATATCCTTTTGCTAAAAGTAATACTGACTTTTCCTTTTGCTAACATTAACTCCGGTATTGCTTTATCCTTTTGCAATATTGCCGTATCCTTTTGCTAACAGTAATATTGCCTTATCTTTTTGCTCACAGTAATATTGCCTTATCTTTTTGCCCACAGTAATATTGCCGTATCCTTTAGCTAACTGTAATACTGCCTTATCTTTTTGCCCACAGTAATATTGCCTTATCCTTTTGCTAACAGTAATCTCGGTATTGCTTTATCCTTTTGCTGACTGCAATATTGCCGTATCCTTTAGCTAACAGTATTATTGCCTTATCTTTTTGCCCACAGTAATATTGCTTTATCCTTTTGCTAACAGTAATATTGCCTTATCCTTTTGCTAACAGTAATCTCGGTATTGCTTTATCCTTTTGCTGACTGCAATATTGCCGTATCCTTTTGCTAACAGTAATATTGCCTTATCTTTTTGCCCACAGTAATATTGCTTTATCCTTTTGCTAACAGTAATCTCGGTATTGCTTTATCCTTTTGCTACCTGTAATATTGCCTTATCCTTTTGCTAACAGTAACATTACCTTATCCTTTTGCTAACATCAATATTGCCTAATCCTTTTGCTAACAGTAACATTACCTTATCCTTTTGCTAACATCAATATTGCCTAATCTTTTGCTAACTGTAATATTACCTTATCCTTTTGCTAATATTAATATTGCCTAATCCTTTTGCTAACTGTAATATTACCTTATCCTTTTGCTAATATTAATATTACCTAATCCTTTTGCTAACTGTAATATTACCTTATCCTTTTGCTAATATTAATATTGCCTAATCCTTTTGCTAACTGTAATATTACCTTATCCTTTTGCTAACATTAATATTGCCTAATCCTTTTGCTAACTGTAATCTTACCTTATCCTTTTGCTAACAATCTTGCATTATCCCTTTGCTAACATTGGGCTTGTTAGAAGATAAGGTCCCGCCCCCCAAAAAGGCAGACATTGCTAGAACAGCATTTGAAAATGGAAAGCAGGCCTCAGTACGTTTTCGGGCCTCAGTACGTTTTCGGGAGCTTGTAGAATATTATTTACTTTCGAAATAACATCGGCTCAGATATCGCTATCTACAGTACCACCCTCCTCACCCCCCCCCCCCACTAACACTAAGAAAAAAAAATTCTTCTTCGCCTAATATTTAGGTCAAAACGATTTGACCAGGTCAGAGATGTTACAGTTTTTCATCTCACCCGGAGTCCAAAGTAATGACTCAGTGTATCCATCACATAGCGTCTGGTTCGACCTTTGGCCTAGATCTATATTTGGGTTTAATGCTCCTGCCAAACTCACGCCTCTCAAGTGGGTTTAAAACAAAACAAAATTTACAAATCAGCTTTTTTTTTTTTTTTTTTTGTAAAGTATGCTTTTGACATTATATGCCATGACTAAATTCTTAAGTTGTTTTTTTTTTTAGTTTTTTTTTATTTTATTTTATTTCCCAGAGTTTGCGCAATTCTCAAACTGCGTAACACAGTCGAGCACTCATATCAATTATTCCAGCTTATCTTCAAACTATATATATATATATATATATATATATATATATATATATATATATTTTTTTTTTTTTTTCTATTTCATATTTCTAAGCTAAAAAATCAAAATTCGCAATTGCTGAACTTTTCAATTTTTTCTGAGATTATGAATATTATTTGTACCGATAGCAATAATGATTTTTGTTTTTGTTGTGTTTTTAGTTTTATTTTATTTTATTTTTTTTTTTTTGTAACATATATCAATCAAAAAAAAAACTCGAAAATACAATCATGCGTTTAGTAGTCAGTGATTCATTTATTTTCTTTATTTCAATAGGCCTAACCGAACATTAATTTTGTTAGGATTTTTTTTTCTGTCATTGTTTCCCAGCGCTGCTGTTTGTTCTGAACCAACAGGTATCATGCTCCATCTTGCTATCACCTCGAGTGGTGGCAGCAAAAAGCAAGCTGCGTGATTAAGTTTCAGCAGTGAAACCGAGGCCAGAAAAACAAAAAGAAGCTCATAAATATGAAGGTCGTTACCATCATGACCTGATTCCATGCACACACACACACACACACAAATAATGAAATTGCCGAATCAAATCAATACCAAAGAGAAGCATTGAGAGCGGCAGAGAGAGAGAGAGAAGAGAGAGAGAGAGAGAGAGAGAGAGAGAGAGAGAGAGAAAGAGAGAGAGAGAGAAAGAGGAAGACGTAAAAGAAAGAAACGGAAAGACTAGACAAAAAAGAGGACCAAAAAAAACCTTATAAACTAGGAGTGTGTGGGCAAAGTAAGAAGGGAAGAAGGGAAAGTTGAGAAGAGACACTGCCACGAGAGAGAGAGAGAGAGAGAGAGAGAGAGAGAGAGAGAGAGAGAGAGAGAGAGAGAGAGAGAGAGGAAGACGTAAAAGAAAGAAAGGAAAGACTAGACAAAAAAGAGGACCAAAAAAAAACCTTATAAACTAGGAGTGTGTGGGCAAAGTAAGAAGGGAA
Organism: Elysia crispata; assembly: GCA_033675545.1. Taxonomy (NCBI): domain Eukaryota; kingdom Metazoa; phylum Mollusca; class Gastropoda; family Plakobranchidae; genus Elysia; species Elysia crispata. The sequence continues at coordinate 101,432 of JAWDGP010006658.1, forward strand.
GAAGGGAAAGTTGAGAAGAGACACTGCCACGAGAGAGAGAGAGAGAGAGAGAGAGAGAGAGAGAGAGAGAGAGAGAGAGAGAGAGAGGGAGAGAGACAGAGAGAGAGACAGAGAGAGACAGAGAGAGAGGGAGAGAGACAGAGAGAGAGAGAGAGAGAGAGAGAGAGAGAGAGAGAGAGAGAGAGAGGGAGAGAGAGAGATGTAATCAGTGGTAATCCAAATAGATAAAGGAAAAAAGCATTTATAACTTGGTTTTAAGCAAAGATTCAAAGGTAGTTTTTCAACACTCTTTGTGTATCAGTAGGAAGTCTAAGACAGCAAAGATTCAAAGGTAGTTTTTCAACACTCTTTGTGTATCAGTAGGAAGTCTAAGACAGCAAAGATTCAAAGGTAGTTTTTCAACACTCTTTGTGTATCAGTAGGAAGTCTAAGACAGCAAAGATTCAAAGGTAGTTTTTCAACACTCTTTGTGTATCAGTAGGAAGTCTAAGACAGCTTAGGCTTGTGGTAATAGGCATATGATTTGAAATAATTTTACAAAGGGATAAATAGAAAAAAAAACAAAAAGAGCCCGCATGGCAGCCCCCCCAAAAAGTAAAGGAAAAAAAAAACGGAAGAGAATAAAAAAGAACAAGCATAAAATAAAGACTGGATAAAAACAACAACCACACGATAGTATAAAAAAAATCCGACGTAATAATCACCATTTTACTAGATCCCAGTAGATCCTATATTAAAATTAACATCATTAATTATCACTATCATAACATAAATCATTTTAAATTGAATCTTTACGTAGCCACCATATATGAACCACATATGCATGATCATATTCTGAACCTCAGAAAAAAAAAAGTTAATGCAATTGTGACATAAAGTTCAACAGATAAACACTTGCCTTTATCGTGGCTTCACCAGTCTCGTAAAACATACAGTGAGCTACAAAGTTCAATAAGCTAATTAAATAAAAAAAAAAAAAATGGACGCAAACAGGATCAGCAAGTTGCAACTTTGCAAGCGGGAGAATGAACTCGACCTATAGTATGCAGATCTAGATCTAGATTTGTTAATTTCGTTTCTCCATGATCTAAATCAAATTACTGTGCGTTAAGAATTGCAGGGTGAATTGATAACATAAAGTACTTACGATCACCAGACATATTGCTTGATGTTGCGTAGCTACACACACGAGATGCAGGTCTAGATCTAGAACTGATGGGGTGAGCAAGGTCTAACTTCACAAGCGATCTCTGAAAAATCACACGTACAACTGAAGTAACCATGGATTAGCAATCTTTACATTAAATCTTAATTTATGCAGAATGTCAACGATGTAATGTAGATAGATTACAACAGCGAAGTGAAATAAGAAATAGATTGGTTCTCAAGCTGCATTCATTTTAAAAAGCAAGTAACTAAAAAATACGCACCGCTTTATAAGAAAAACCGAAATAGCAAAAATATGAGGCTCAAAGCCCAGTTTATGACAATAATGGTGATCTGTCTTTTTTTTTCGATCTTAGGCCTAATAAATTCTTTCTGAAACGAGAATGCAAGTCACTGGCCGCCTTCCTCTCTCTAATCCACGACAGTGCATGAGGAAAACAGTAAGCTTGGCAGCAGTTTCACCACCACCACCAGCTGCAGCAATGCTTCGGTGAACTTTGGGCTATTTAACAGCAAACTCCAAAAAAACCCGTTTTCTGTGGCGAAAGTCCCAGCGCTTGGCCTATTGTATCTCGCCGCGATCGCCTCTTCGCTCCATTAACCCGTGCGTGCCAACTCAGTTCTGCTGACTCACTGTGGCTGGTCGAACTGCGCGCTGAAACCGAGTAGTGAAGGATTTCGAATCGAGTATTCCTTGTCTTTGTACCGCTTAAATTCAGCTAACTCATTGTAGTTATTCGACATTAGTCGTTTTAAAATCGCGCAACATACGATTTCGATTGAAATATTCCTTTACTCGACCTTGTGTGAAAAATTTAATGGTAATTCTGCTCTTATCCTTAGAAGAAGTAGTAGTAGTAGTAGTAGTAGTAGTAGTAGTAGTAGTAGTAGTAGTAGTAGTAGTAGTAGTAGCAGCAGTAGTAGCAGTAGTAGCAGTAGTAGTAGTAGTAGTAGCAGTAGTAGCAGCAGTAGTAGCTGTAGTAGTAGTAGTAGTAGTAGTAGTAGTAGTAGTAGTAGTAGTAGCAGTAGTAGCAGCAGTAGTAGTAGTAGTAGTAGTAGTAGTAGTAGTAGTAGCAGCAGCAGTAGTAGCAGTAGTGGCAGTAGTAATAGTAGTAGCAGTAGTAGTAGTAGCAGTAGTAGTAGTAGTAGTAGTAGTAGTAGCAGTAGCAGCACTAGTAGTAGTAAGAGCAGTAGCAGCACTAGTAGTAGTAGTAGTAGTAGTAGTAGCAGTAGCAGCAGTAGTAGTAGTAGTAGTAGTAGCAGTAGCAGCACTAGTAGTAGTAGTAGTAGTAGCAGTAGTAGCACTAGTAGTAGTAAGAGCAGTAGCAGCACTAGTAGTAGTAGTAGCAGCACTAGTAGTAGTAGCAGTAGTAGTAGTAGTAGTAGTAGTAGTAGTAGTAGTAGTAGTAGTAGTAGTAGTAGTAGTAGTAGCAGCAGTAGTAGCAGTAGTAGTAGTAGTAGTAGTAGTAGTAGTAGTAGTAGTAGTAGTAGTAGTAGTAGTATTAGCAGCAGCAGCAGCAGCAGCAGCAGCATGGTTGCTGTTTTTGTTGTGTTATTTAGAGGAAGAAGAGGTCGCGGAGAGGGGGCGGAGAAGGAAAGGTAAATAGAACAAAAACAAAGTCCTAGGAGAAAAAAAGAGAGAAGAAAGTTAGAGGAGGAGGAGAATGAACAGGAGTAGGACGATAAATGCTTTTGATGGTTAATTTTCTCCTCCCTATTTTCACTGTGCATCCTAATCGCTTGGCGGGGACCCGCCTAGACTTAGGAGACTTAGTTTTATCGTCAAATAACCGATGGATGCCAGTCTTTCTCATTTGACTGGCTGAGTCCTGCTGTTTAAGGGAAGAAGAAGAAGAAGAAGAAGAAGAAGAAGAAGAAGAAGAAGAAGAAGAAGAAGAAGAAGAAGAAGAAGAAGAAGAAGAAGAAGAAGAAGAAGAAGAAGATTACAATAATTCCATTTATGCTCTGCCTGTATTGAGTTAAAATATTACACAGAAACCCTGCTCACCCACAGCTTTCTATCTTGGATCCACTTAAAAACCACTTAGATCTATAATTTATATGCTTACGTATTTCGGGTATATATTCGGATCTACCGGGTTCGAATAAACTACTTACAGCCCGATATTCCGGCATATAAACCCACCACACCTTCGCCGGCTATAGGACAAAAACTGTAACGAAATATCGTTGCGTTTTATTACACTAATGTCTCCTAAGCCTACGTGGTTTTGGGGTTTTTTGAATACCACTGCTCGGGGCAGTGCGCTCTCGTATAACGTAAAGAATTGAATGATACTGTGGGTGTCATTTTGGCTGGTGGATCTCAACAAGGAGACAGATCTATCACAGTTTTTACATTGACAATTCTATAAGACAGTTTACTGATTGCTTTAGAATGAAGGCCCGCACTCTTTCTTCCCACCCACCCCGTTATCCGAAATTGCTTGGTCATTTATTCTTATTTATTTATTTTTACTTGCTTATTTATTTATTACCGTATTAATTTCTTGTTGTGCTGACCTTTGGGACTAAGACTAAAAATTCACACCCACAAAAAAGTGCCAAGAGGTGCGTAACACATGTTAATGAGGACACGTTTTTTCCTCAATTTGTGGTGCGCACCGTCTTACGGGACTTATTCCTTAAAGTAACATGAAAATAAATGTTCAATAGATAATTTATGAAAAAAAGTTTGGGAGTTTTCAGAGATAGTTCACTGTACTTTTTGACAATTTATCTTGCTTAATACAGGGAAAAAATCACTGGCTTTCTTAAAAGGCCATCATAGTTTTTTTTTTTTTCCTAGGTCCTTTTTATGGTATTGTTAAAAACGGTATAAAAGCAGTTCAAAGTGTGCCACAATAAAGTCTGATGATAGAGAATCAAGTATTGTCGGTTTCATAGAAGCAGTTACGAATATTTGTAGCTGATTGTCAAAGTCCGTAAGGGTATGTTTTCCTGATAACATATTGTCCTTCACCTCCCAGATGTACTCAATCTTGTTGATGTGGGGGTTTTTTATGTTTCAATTAGGAAATTGACTTATGCATGATTGCCGTATCTTGCTTTAAATTCTTTTTCTGTATCGTGTTGATTGCTTGTTTCCTTTTGTTTCACTCTAGCTCTGTAAACAACGCATCTTGCCAACAAATTGCTGTTGAGAAAGAAATCCTCACTCTTTCTACTGTCAAGAGATCTTCCTAGAGGTTAGGGGACACAGAAACCAAATCAACAAGCTCTAACGGTATTATGTCTACATTTTAAAACTTTTGAAGTATTAGGAGCATTTTGAGGGACCACGAATCACATTTTAATCAAAGCTGGTCAGAAAAGATTAGCGGAACATGAAATTACAAAGCGAAATGTTCGTAGTTTCTAAATGTTTCTGATTTTTCATCGCTCTGTAATTCCCATCTACGAATGGAAGAAGACAGTCAAATCAAAATATTTGATTTCATTACATTTATTCACAAAAACCACAGGATTGTGAATTTATTTTACATAAAAATATTTACTCACATTAACAGCAAAACTCCATCATATACATCAGACCCAACAACATCTAGAATATCATCACATCAAGCATACTTCTTTTAAGGCAAGTGATCAATATTTTCCAAGATGGTACACATAGCAAAATAATACAATGCATTTCTACACATCAGGCAAGAATTAAGAAATCTCAAAGAAACTAAACAAACCAACGGTTTAGGAATAATATTTTGTCTCCTCCTACATAAAGGTGACATACAAAAAAAGTTAAAGTTGTGTTTTTTGATAATTTGAAAGCACAAAGTTTTCTTATGGTTTAAATGAGAAAACAAAAAAAATCAGACTGTTAATGAAATAAATTGCGTTGTGAAAATCATTTGCTTTCCTTGCTTTGGATAATGAATACCTGGTTAAAAATTCCTTAAAATTAAAAAAAGCCTTACAAATAATATAAGAACTAAATATCAATAATAATAATAATAATAATAATAATAATAATAATAATAATAATAATAATAATAATAATAATAATAATAATAATAATGATAATGATAATAATAATAATAATAATAATAATAATAATAATAATAATAATAATAATAATAATAATAATAATAATAATAATAATAATAATAATAATAATAATAATAATAATAATAATAATAATAATAATAATAATAATAACAACATTGCACAAAAAGTATTGTTTACCAGAACCAAAACAACATTTAAACTGAAAAATGGATTTTGTGGAGATTTTCAAGACATCAGAGAAAAAAAATGAAAGCACAAGTCAATTTTGATAAATTCGAGTATTACAAATTACCAAACTAACGTTAATTGCTTCATCAATTGTAAGAAATTTTGCTTGAAAAAATCCTATATGGAGAAAGAAACACTTGTCTAGTAATTCTAATCTAAAGCAGCTTGAACTTAGAAGGTTTCACTTTTAAACTTTAGTCTCCTAAGCAGCTCAGCTTCCTGACCAGTGGTACAAGTTGAGACAGATCTATCTGAAGCATGACGAGCAACTAACTTATATCCCAGCAATATCTTCCAAAACATAATCAATCATACATGTAATGATGTATTGTACAACAAGAACAAAGACACTTCTGCATGAGTTGATAATCTTTAGGAATAATTTTTTTTATATTTTTCATCATTCATGATTTTTTTTTATTCAATTTTTTCTCTCATTCCAAAAAAAAAAAAAATGAAAAAAGCATTCCTGCAAATTATGGTAAAGAAACTGGTTGATCTATTCTATAGAGGCGAATGTAAGTTTCCAACAGATATTATACAGACACTATAGGAATTGGTACACATGAATAAATTACTGTGATGAAATTATATACTAGACATGGTGAAGCAATCAAAGTATCTACTACACAAAAGATACAAGAAGGAAAGATGCAAGAATAAGACTGGCAGTTGTGGGTTTTTGTTTTTTTCTTCACATATTGAGAAAGATGGTGATAATAACAAATAAAATATCCCTGAGTGTGTTTTATTTCAATGTCAGTGACACTTGTATTACGATGTGAAACATGGAATGTACATGTATACATATAACATGTTTTTCTTACAATAGTGGATGTTGCTGATGTTGATGATGATGATGATGATGATGATGGCGGTGATGATGATGATGATGATAGCGGTGATGATGAAATAATGATATCAGTAGTGGTGGTACAATGCTGATTATCATAATGAGGAGGGACATAATTGGTGATGGAAATGGAGATGAGTTCTAACTATGATTAATGTGATAATGATAATAAGGATGATAATGATGATGATGATGATGATGATGATGATGATGATGATGATGATGATGATGATGATGATGATGATGATGATAACAGTAGTGGTGGTACAATGCTGATGATCTTTATGAGGAGGGACATAATTGGTGATGGAAATGGAGATCAGTTCTAATGATTTATATGATAATGATAACAATGAAAGGGAAAGGAATAAGATGAAGAGGAGAAATATTCACCTAAGGCAACGATAAGTATTGAGAGAGATCATAACAATATTGGCAGCTTTTCATTTCAGTAACTGCTTGTGCAAAATTCATAAATTATGCCAACAATTATTTTATATACAACAAAACATATTACAACAATTAAGAGATGCTCTAAACAATCAGTTAAAAGTGAAATAATCTTGATCTTGATCCAGTTTGGATGGACAAAATTCCCTCTCTAAACACAAAAACAAGAAAATCTTTATGACTATGCAATTTAAATAATAGTGTTACAACATTGTTACAACATAAATTGCTCAAGTACCAGTCAAAAGTCTAAAAATTTGGAGCAATGTTTAGCTGAGAAAATCTGTATGGGAAACAATTGAAGTTCAATAAAAAAAAAACTCCATAAAAATGAGATGGTCGAGTCATGTGGCAGTAACTTAATACTCTGTTTCAAGTTTTAAAGCTACAGACGGTAACACTTAGAAGGTTGAACTCAAATGTTTTGGACCTGGTAAAAACAGCTCAAATTCCTTATTGGTTTTCTAAGAAGTGCAGATAAAGAACAATGTATTTTCTGAACTGCTAAAACGATCATAATTATGAAAAATTAACAGAATCCTCTTTAGGAACATCAAATTTTGAAGAGTCAAAAAACAAATTTTTTTTATTTTATTTCTCGATTCAAATTTAAAAATGGTTCCCAAAACATGTTTCTACTTATTAGAGTTGTGGATAAGTTGAGAAAACACAGGAAAGACTGAGGGTCCTATAGGTCTATTATGTACATACAATACAGCACTGCTGAGCATACAATGGTATAAACAAAACTTAAACACAATAATAGTCACAAGTATTTGAACAAGCAGAGGCACTAAAAAAATAGTTTTGAATTTTAAACAGACACTATAAAGCAGTTGGAAAGACAGAATAAATTCGATGCCTTTCCATTTATTTAAAAAGATAGGTGAAGAAACCTGTGTAAATCAATGCATCAATTTTGCTATCCATCAAGTTCTAAATATACACTGATTAAAATAATTTTTATAGAAATCTTTGAAAATTGTTGTTTATTAAAATCAAAACCAATGACCTTTTCTTAATCAATTCTGAAGTGAACCAATAATTATCTACATGAATAAAGGACCCACAATTTGGCTGGAAACGTATCAAGTAAGATAGAAAACTAAGATTGAAGATTTTTATTTTGGAATTTGTTTCTTGCTAAACATCACATCATGTTACCCATTCCAGTCCACACTGGTTAAGTGAGATGTGCGGATCTAAGCACCAGTAATCAGATATACCCTGTCCACTGCTGAGTTATCTAAGGTCTCGTTTGGCAGAGCACAGCTCTTAATCCAAGACACAAACTTTCCACAATAGCTGTTGCGGTTCAGCTTTTTGACAGGAATTTCAGTGACAGAGCCCTAACCACCACCGTGGGTCATGGGACCTTATGGTGCAACAATCTACAAAGCACAAGAAGCATTGATGAGAAATTCAATGAGCGCTCGTTTATTTTGGAAGAAAATCCTCTTTTGCTTCATTGCTGATATTTTTTTCGAGCAATTCTCATGGCATGCTATGGCTCTTATAATGCGAGTGATTCTCCTGAAGTTAAAAGAATACAGAGGAAGAAAGGACATAGGGCCAGCCCCAAGCTTTCTGTTTCGTCATTCTGCGTCAGATGATGAAATCAGTCATGCTCCCATGTGTAAGGATTCCAACGCCTCTGTCAGAGCTCTTGTCAGGGTGTCATGGAACTGTAACGTCATGTTCCAGTCACCTGTGACTGTTCCCACTTGGCAGAGTTCCGAGAGCACAGCGAGACTTCCGTCAGACAGAACTGGAAGCAGCAAGTGTCGGGGCCGCCTGAAGACAAATCATCTTAAAATTTTATTGGTTGAAACAGGTATGGAT
>JAWDGP010006658.1:115000-127500 GCA_033675545.1 Elysia crispata
AAAGTAAAACTGATATTACCGAGATTACCACTAACAAAGTAAAACTGATATTACCGAGATTACCACTAACAAAGTAAAACTGAGATTACCACTAACAAAGTAAAACTGAGATTACCACGAACAAAAGTAAAACCGAGATTACCACTAACAAAGTAAAACAGAATGTCTCGAGCATACTTATATAAATCTATCCAACTTATGGATTTTTCGCAGCGCTCTAAATTTTACATATCAACCCATCCTCCATTTTTTTTTTTGGATTTAATGAACTAACCATCCTCACCGGTGTCCGTGTTGTTTTCTCTCCTGAGACCAACCACAAAAGGTTTTTGGTCCGAGCCCTGCCACTGCCGGGGCGCCATCACAAGGCTGGAGGAATTGGCCGACGAAAGGCCATAGTTCAAGGTCAGAAGGTCAGCAGCTTGATCAGCAGAAATGGTTTGGCAGGGAATGGACGGGCGCCATATGCTAGCCTCATCTGGAGAGAGAGAGAGAGAGAGAGAGAGAGAGAGAGAGAGAGAGAGAGAGAGAGAGAGAGAGAGAGAGAGAGAGAGAGAGAGAGAGAGAGAGTTTAAATTCGATTTATTTTCCTCCGGAAAATGAAATATTTTATAAGAATAAACATCTTGCTGTGGTACTTAGACAAATGAACATAAAAATTCGTATTATTAATCATCCTTCGAGAGTATACGAATAATCACTTGAAGTATAATACAGTAATCAAAATCAGCAAATGTAGTTTGAGGCATAATTCCCTACAGCATCTCACAACACAATTATGCACAACAATACTCAATGGTTTGAGACGGGTCAAGGGGTCAAGTCTGACCTATTGCAGGATCAACGGCGGAGGCATAAGGGACGTAACTTGAGGAGTTCAGTCCTCTTGGAAGATCAAAAGTTGTGTCCCCTTGGTGCCAGTACAGCAGAGCAGCTTTCACACCGTACAGCTCACAGTTCCGGACCTGTTGGGGAGGAGATATGGTCAATCAGACTTGATCAATGGGATAGAGGGGGATGATAATGATGATTATGATGATGAAAGTGATAAAAATGATGATGATGTTGATGATGAAAATGGCCAAGGTGCTGCTGCTGCTGATGATGATGATGATGATGATGGTGGTGGTGATGATGATGGTGGTGGTGGTGATGATCATCATCATCATCATCATCATTAAGGTGATGAAAGTGATGATGATGATGATGATGGTGGTGGTGATGATGATGGTGGTGGTGGTGATGATGATGGTGGTGGTGGTGATGATGATGGTGGTGGTGGTGATGATCATCATCATTAAGGTGATGAAAGTGATGATGATGATGATGATGATGGTGGTGGTGATGATGATGGTGGTGGTGGTGATGATGATGGTGGTGATGATGATGATGGTGGTGGTGATGATCATCATCATTAAGGTGATGAAAGTGATGAAGATGATGATGATGATGGTGGTGGTGATGATGATGGTGGTGGTGGTGATGATGATGGTGGTGATGATGATGATGGTGGTGGTGATGATCATCATCATTAAGGTGATGAAAGTGATGAAGATGATGATGATGATGGTGGTGGTGGTGATGATGATGGTGGTGGTGGTGATGATGGTGGTGGTGATGATCATCATCATTATGGTGATGAAAGTGATGAAGATGATGATGATGGTGGTGGTGGTGATGATCATCATCATTAAGGTGATGAAAGTGATGATGATGATGATGATGGTGGTGGTGGTGATGATCATCATCATTAAGGTGATGAAAGTGATGATGATGAAGATGATGGTGGTGGTGGTGATGATCATCATCATTAAGGTGATGAAAGTGATGATGATGATGATGATGGTGGTGGTGGTGATGATCATCATCATTAAGGTGATGAAAGTGATGAAGATGATGATGATGATGGTGGTGGTGGTGATCATCATCATTAAGGTGATGAAAGTGATGATGAAGATGATGATGTGCCACATTGGTGTCGAGGGGATAGTAGAAATTAAAGATGGATAACAATGGAGGGAAGGAAATAGAAAGAGAAGAGAGATCATACAAGAGAAGACTGAAGGTGCAGTGTTATTATCGAATAAATCAAGTAGAACTCCTCGACCCTGTTTGCAGACTATGCAGCATAAATTTTTTTCTCTTCATCTTGAAAACTGAGTGCAGCACAAAGACAACCTGACATTCCTTATCAGAGCCTAATCTAAGTTTGTAAACTCTCTATGGAGGTCCCCGGCTTGTTCAAACTTCGCATGTAATCTCTGGCAGTAATTAGAGACCAGGTAAGCTATTGCAGGTGTGTGTGTTTGGGAGAAAAGAGGAAAAGGGAAGGATGGGGGTGGGGGGGGGGGGAGAGTTGTAACTTGATCCACGTGAAGACGAGATGGCTGGCAGGAATGTTGACAAACGGTCACGTCTGCTAGATCTATAGGAGAAATTGAATGTGGGACAGATCCTCCCATGCAGGGTTTAAACACCGCTAGATCAGAATCTACTAGTCTAATCTAGACTGAGATTTCAAAGAAAAATTGCTTGGTATAGCACACGTTTGAGCGTACCACTGCGGCGTTCTACTTTGGAAACGCGTCAGATTTCCTGCTCCATGCTAGTGGGAGAAGGATTAGTGCGAGTAAAAACAAACGTCAAGTAACTTTCCGACGATCGTAAACGGAAATATTTCGAACAGGCTTAGATTCGTCGTAAAGTTCTTACGCATGTGTTACCAGTCCACCACCGGCTGTGATGACAATATGATCATCATTTTCCCAAATCATCGACAGCCGAGTTCGGTTTTTTAATGCAGTGTTTCAGTCTCCTTAACAATTTGGTTTTACTTTTCTCCCTTTTTTACGGCCTTATTACTCGTTTTGACGTCTGTAATAATAACATTCCTGACAGGAATTTTATTTTTTTTTTTTTTAGCTTATCAGATCTTAGCGCAGGTCTCCAGTAAACGATCCCAGGACACCATCTCACATTTCACCATTTCACTACCGATAGGAAAAATAATATAGCTGGAACTAACTTGCCTTCGGATGTCTTGTCGTGTGTTTGAAGTAAATCGAGATTAAAGAGATGGGCTTAGGATTCTACGTGTGAAGCTTTACCCTACATGAAAGACTATCAGAACACTGTTATAATTATTAAAAAAAAAAAAATAACGCCAGCATATCAGTTTAAATCGTAAAGTCTCTTTACGTCATGAAATCTCGCTGAAAGTCTAAGAGTATCATGTGGACGCGCTTTATCAACATTTTGAATAGTCGAAGACTGGGCTCGAAATCCGCATTGGATCCCATGGCCCACAGATATGAAGGCGAGCTGGTAGCCTCCTGCGCCACATGCAGGCGTGTCCTGGTGGAGATGATACACAGGAGGATGCCGGGTGACTCTGGCATGGAGGCTGTCGTCTGCTGCTCGCAGCTCCGTTATGTGGAGAGATGAGGCTCATGTCCTGTAGCTTATCTTTCGTCGCCTAAGTTACCCCGGAGGGTCTTACACGGGGAGATAGGGGGATAATGAAACCTGAGGAAGGAGGGATCTGGTGAGATGGCGTGTTTACACCTCAGGGATTATCTCTTGGGCTGGAGGGTTATCACGGATTGTTGACATGGGCTTAGGTTTGCCTCCATTGGGGATGTGCTGGTTAGCATCGGAAATTCCCGGAAAGACGATAGAACATAATGGTGGTGGCCATTTTCTAAGGGCACGATCATTGAGATGCGGGCATGATCCGACCGGTCTAGGACCAGGGGATATACGAGTTGAACAGTCGGAGGAAAAATTACTTTCCAGGCCTGTAAGATTAGGTTTGATTAGAGAGAGAGAGAGAGAGAGAGAGAGAGAGAGAGAGAGAGAGAGAGAGAGAGAGAGAGAGAGAGAGAGAGGGAGAGAGAGAGGGAGAGGGAGAGAAAGAGAGAGAGAGAGAGGGAGGGAGAGCGAGAGCGAGAGAGAGGGAGAGAGAGAGGGAGAGTGAGACAGAGAGGGAGAGAAAGAGTGAGAGAGTGAGAGATAGTGAGAAAAAGAGAGAGAGCGATAGAGAGTGAGAGAGAGAGAGAGAAAGAAAGAGAGTGAGAAAGAGAGAGTGATAGAGAATGCAGTGAGAGAGAGTGAGAGAGAAATAAGGGGGGGGGGGGGGGGGTAGGAAGGATGTAAGAATGATGCTTGAGTCATCAAAAAATAAAAATAAGAAGAAGAAAAAAAGAGTATACAGAAAACAAGAGCTGGAGAAAGAAAATATGATCACAGAAAAAGGAGTTACAAGGACTGACAAAAGGATGGACAGAGAGAGAGAGAGAGAGAGAGAGAGAGAGAGAGAGAGAGAGAGAGAGAGAGAGAGAGAGAGAGAGAGAGAGAGAGAGAGAGAAAAGCCCGCTGGAAAACATGGTGGGAAGTGCTACTACTGGGTAAGGGCTGACGAATGCCGAGCCTAGCTAGAGGAATGCGCTGGCCAAATAGTTCACAGAGATAGTAAAAACGTGGAGGAAATGACACGCTTACGACGATATCATGTGATTATAACGTGACCACAATGTTATGTAGATTAAAGACATTTTTCTCCTCGATTCTCTAACAGCTTGTTATGTTCTATTTCTCTCTGAATAGCGGTAAACACAAAATCTACAGGATTACTGACAGCAGATTGGGGGTAAACGCCATGTCGTAACAGCAACCACTGGAAATTTCCTGGCTGCTCTGATATTGAGGATTATCTTCTGAGATACATTAGCGGCGGAATTATGCGTTGATTGCCGTCTACAGTCTCCAACTCAGCTCACTGAGCTCAACTGGGAGTTTCGCTTTCATAGACATGGCGGCTTGGGGAAACAAGATCTTGACATCTAGAGAGTTAACGGGGATTTACGGCCTGTGGAATTACGGTCGTAAAGTGCTGTCTGAGCTATGGCTAAAGTCGTAAAATAGAGGTTCTCAAACCTTATCTATTGCAGGCCAGCTTGAGGGAAGAGATAGTTTTTATTTTGCTTCTAGACCGTGGGCAAAAGTTCCAAACAGTCTGTGGAGATGATGGAAGCGAAAGGCTTTGTTACAAACGAGCTATCGGCTCACAGATTTCAATGGCGCTGGAATTGGAAAATTGTTACTTATGATTGTAATATGTAATAATTTGAACAGCACTTGAGGCAATGGAGGAAGCAGAAGTTGTATAAAAAAAAAAGAAAGAAAGAAAGAAGAAAACAGCAGTAGCATTTTCTAACTAGCAGGTAAGAGTCCAGGTATTAGCGTTGGCTGTAAGCGCCTGATACCGTGTGTCCATTTGGAGGCTTAAGGAGACAGTGAATCACAGTCTTGAATATAGAGCTTTCCAGAACATGACAGGAATAACTGGAGGAGAGACGCGTCTTGAAACCGCGCATACACAGACTGGCGTGTGAAATGTAACATCGGAGAATAAGAGGAAGAAAATTACAACATTATAGATACAATAGAAGGGCAACATAGAAACAAATGTTTGAGAACCCCTGGAATAAAATTTATACTGCTCTTTACTGCATGATGAGGCGACACCGCAGAGATTCTATCGTCATCGATTTTATAGAGTTGTATTTGGGTAGTATGGAGGCAGAACAGGGCCAGATAACATACAGTCCGTTACAGTCCTGGCAGAACGAAGACACGTTCATGTGTCTAATCAGGTCTTAAACTGAGAGATACAACGATTCATTAGATTAAAACCTACGACAAGGCATTTTATGTTTATTATCACTGAGGCTGTTGCAAGCTAAAATGGCGGGCCTCTTTTATCATGGACATATTGTAAGCTAATCGTTGAAGAAATCAGGACGGTTTGGATTGTAGGCGAAGAGAGAAAGAGAGAGACAGAGAGAGAGAATGAGAGAGAGAGACAGAGACAGACAGAGAGAGAGAGAGAGAGAGAGAGAGAGAGAGAGAGAGAGAGAGAGAGAAAGAGAGAGAGAGAAGGTTGAAACTGTAAGCAATTATCAAATGACTTAGTAAAGACACGACTATGATAACAGGGAGTGATCAACTGAAAGTTTGGAGACAGGAAGACATTGTGGACACGAAGATAAGCTAATGGCGGGCGGAGTAATATGATTGTTCAGCAACACTGGTTTATAGACTGGAGGATTGATCGATCGACTGATTGATTGATTGATTGATTGATTGATTGTTGTTCACGTCCTCTGGGACAAAGCGAATAAAGAGGACAATGAAAAAAAAAAAACAAAAACAAAAAAAAACGAAGGAACTTGGTGAGTGGGTTAAAGAAAAGCAGAGAAAATAGGAACGAATTTGGAAAACGGACATCAACTCTTGTTGTGTCTGTGCTATAATCATGGCAGGGAAACCACAAGACGAGCTGGCGATATAACTGCCACACTCCCAACATACACAACACTGGCTGCAGCCATGAGATTTCAGATCTCCGGTTCGGTCTCCTCCCAAAGCTGGCAGTACATGGGGAAGTTTGCAGACAGGGTTAAGAGGTATTTAACCGCTCTCAATCATTGTCACAGAAAAAAAAAATAGGAAAGAAAGAATGTTTTTCTGTCATGTGATTTTGATTATGGTAGAGCAGATAGAAACACAGGTGAAATAACACAGTAAATTGAAGTCTTAGCAGTGGTAGGAGGAAGTGGTGGCAGTCAAGCCTGGTGTGGTAGTGATTTATCGTGGTCCTAGAGATGGTCTTAGCAATATTAGTTATCAGCACAGTGTTCAGCAGCAGTAGAGAGAGAGAGAGAGAGAGAGAGAGAGAGAGAGAGAGAGAGAGAGAGAGAGAGAGAGAGAGAGAGAGAGAGAGAGAGAGAGAGAGAGAGAGAGAGAGAGAGAGAGAGAGAGAGAGAGAGAGAGAGAGAGAGAGAGAGAGAGAGAGAGAGAGAGGGGGTGACAGTTGGGCATCAGGTAGACAAACAGGGAAAAACAAAGAGTCACTGCTGAAGTTGCTGCTGAAACTCTAAATATTTATGCGTTTATCTCCCCGTACTGCTGCTGCTGCTGCTGAAACTGCAGAAATTATCGCCGTTCCACAAGAATTGTGAGAAAAGACACCATCCCAGCAGCCTGCACAAACCAATGATGCTAGAGCACCTCACCAGATGTGGAGATTGGAGAGAGAGGGAGAGAGAGGGAGAGAGAGACACACACACACACACAAACAGAGACAAAGAGAGAGAGAGAGACAGATAGAGATGTGACACCATGTTATGGGTGACGGCTCTCCGTCAACAATCCCAAGTCACTGAAGTTTACACGTGACACACAGCTCGGGCGACGGGCGTGTTGTGTTTGTCTCATTTCTGCCACCGACTGACAAGTTTGAGGTCTGGGAATCACAGTCAGGATGGTCTGGTTTTTTCTTTTCACAACACTCCCCCCATCTTTTTTTATACCTGCTTACCCACATGCATGGTAAATTTTTAAAATTTTTGTTCTCTTTAACAATGAAAATTCTAATTGGATTATGAAGGTAACGAAGATAGCAACGGCGATGTAAAAAAAAAAATAAAAAAAAGATGATGTATGACAAAATTCATTTCGATGAGTATCACAACCAATGGCTCTTCGATAATTTTCCTGAAATTTTGGGATATAGGGACAAATCTTGGAAACTCCTGAATCTGGCAACAGAAAAAAAAACTACATCCCCTACTAAGATAACAACAACTTGACCAGGTCTGACCGGTTAAGATGTGGGGAGTTGAGCTATGATCGCCACAGCTTTCAAAATTGTAAAATATTAATAGCTCATTCTTAAGGAATAACACCGGCTATTTGTGTGTACCAAGTGATATTTGATATAATCCTTCTATTACAAAGGCTCATGATTCCTTAGATCGAAATGAAAAAGAAAGGTTGTTTTTACCCTGGGGGATGAGGCGTTAAAGCATACGTTCTATTCAAAAAGCAGGTTCTGAACCCAAAAACAATAAGATAGCAGCGCGAGCGCTTTGACCCACAGCCACTGTATCGATCTCTTCTTGGAGCCCGTGACCAACGTTCAGACAGTGTGTCCACTCACCTTTTCGGCCACAGACAGACTGCCCATCCTCATGAGCAGGACGCTGCCGTGGAGGTCAACTCCCAGAGAGGTGAGGACCAGGAGGTCAGTCTCCCTGCCCAGGTGGGCATACACCAGCCGACCCTGTGGAGAGGGGTTTCAGCATTTGTCAAGTTTTATTTATTTTTTGGTTCTTTAATTTTGATATAAGCCTATTTGAATGAAGATAATCTCGTACTTTTGATAAGACTCATGGTTTTCGTATTTTAACGGAATTTTCTATTTAACGACATGTTCTTACAATGTATCTGGAAATAAAAAGTGCAAAGAAAAGCATTCCTAAATTTTTCACACACAGAACTAATTAGTACTGCCATACTGTGTTTCGCGGGTGGTATTGATTACTGCCGTAAGTGACATTTTTTGCGAAATACGTTTTATTGCATAGTTATATGCACCAGGCCATGGCGCGTTTTTCTATCTGGGTTCTGAACCTCTAGCTTTAAAATTGGCGCCCTAATTCAAGTTTAAAAATTAACCGTATGTACATTGTTCAAAAAGTGTCTTTTGATTACAACTGTAAGGGCACTTACGGCTGTATACAACTGCGTTTCCTTCTCAGCATCTGGAGACAATAGGCGAAAACTGCTGTAAGTGCGCACTTACGGTTGTACACAATAACAATGTACCACAGACAGAACATTGGTTACAGTCGATAAATAACACTTACGGCCTCGGTTTCTTTTACAACAGCAATAACTTAAAATTTATTGTTTATGTTTCATTTATCTCATGAATTGTGTCACTGTATTATGGATCACGAGTGTATCCATTGTCAGGTTCAACTAGATTCACAGGTCAGTCTTTTGTATGCGGAACTAGTGCTACCATAATCTGATACTTCCTTATACCAGGATAGACTCTCTCGTGGTCGTTGTTCTATTTTAAAATTTAAAAGCCAATAGAATGGGGAAAATAATATGTTTTATATTTTGAAAGCCAGTAGCTTAAATAGAAGACCTAACACCATGTTTTGCGGTCACGATCGTAATCTTATCTCGTTAAGATCAATTTTTATTGTCATGTTTCAATGTTACCACTTTTGTCTGTTTTGTTCAAAGACATAGAAGGCCTTTTATGCTCTTTGAAGAAGCCTTGAAAAGAGTTGACAAATACTCCATTCTGACATTGGGATCTTCCACTCCCCCATACCTGTAGAGGTGCAGTCTTTATTTTTTATTCACATTCTAGAAACATGGATGGGATTGATTGTGGGGATAATAAAGCAACTTTGATATCGCATTTGACATATGGTTCCAATCTTCCTCAAAAATCTAACAAGCTCTCTTGCAATAGCTGATCAGTATGAACTCACTCCACTCAGTATAACAAGCATACCAGAATCTACATCTATAGTCCCACCTAGAGATCCCGTAGAATCCCTGCTGCTGTGTCAAAAGTTGGATAACATCGATTCAGACTCATCCTCTGAAATTCCACTTGCAATTAGTAAACATTTCGCCGATTTGGTCAACCAACAGTGTAGTGTAAGATCTAAGACAGACGCTCATAAAGAGGGAAGCCCAAACGTTTTTGAGAGAACTTTTCGTGGCTGTGTTTTCCGATGAGGACAGATACGGTCACATTTCAGACTCAGATGGCGATGCTGATGAGACGTATTCATGCTCCCCCAAAAGTGAAGAAGACAAAGCGTTTCGGCTTTGAGCAATTCACCTCACCACCCTCCCCACAGTCCCCAGGCCAATACTAGTTCTGCAGCTAGGACCTAGAGATGCTGCAAATAGCACCACGATATCTTTCGGCGACAGCTACATTGGGGACAGTTCTCTCATTACACCAAGTCCTTTGTAGGCTGCAGGCTCTATTGTGGAATCACCATCCCATGTCCAGACCTCTGCCCCTTGTGACACAACCACGTGACTGGAGACAACAGAGGCAGACTGACAACTTATTGGGGGTTCAATGTTGTTAAACACAAATGGAATATTAGTGAGTTGTATAAAACCAAGAAAGATAAACCTCCAGTTAGAGCAAGAGCCATAAAACCAGGGTGCGGGGAAGTTTGCAGATTTAAATGTCATACAAATATTAGCTCTGATAGAGAATTCATTACCTTAAGCTCAAAAGATCCGAATAAGGAGTGAAAGCCCTAATGTGATCAACATGTCACATGACTATGGTGAGTCTGAAGACAGCTGGTTTAAATTAGACTTTGGCGGAAAGGAAGAAAGAACCTGGTAGTATCCTATGCTAGAGCAATTGATTTAAAGCCAGTATGTATATGAATACATACAACTTGATGAGCAAAAGCGGATCTTGATGATCGGTGTAATAAAAATCTTGTACCTCATGTGCACCATGCGTTCTTTAAAGTACTGCATTCAGTATCATATCTACATTTCCCATGCCTCTGAAAAGACAGTGTGTGTGACAGTGAAATGAAGTGAATTTTATTATCAAACGATGGAAAGTGTGTGCATTTTTTTTTCTTGTGTAAATGTTTAATATTCTCATGGCTCGAGGAAAAATAGTTGATGAAGCAGTACAACTTCAATGAGTGTGTTCTTTGTTATAATATCAAGATGATAAAATTGCATTTTACTTAATTTGTAATGTTCTGAGCGTTAACAAGGGGAGTGGGGGGAGTAAGAGAGAGAGACAGATAGATAGATAGATAGATAGATAGATAGATTGATAGATAGATAGATATATAGATAGATAGATAGATAGATAGATAGATAGATAGATAGATAGATAGATAGATAGATAGATAGAGAGAGAGAGAGAGAGAGAGAGAGAGAGAGAGAGAGAGAGAGAGAGAGAGAGTCCTTTTTTCATATACTGAAATTTGTTATGTTGATGCAAAGTACTATTTCGTTATTTTTATAAAAGTTATTTCTTTGCTACAGTTGAAGTTTTTCTTCTAGGAGTGTTTCCCTCTTTACACGAGAGAGTGTCTTTAAATGGTTGGTATTTAGATGGCCTTTAAGCATTTCAGATGCTTCATTTTGAAATGCAATAATTTAAGTTATTATAGTTTGCAAGATCTGTTAATTTGATTGATGAACTTATTATATCAGTGCACTCCGCAAACTTCAGTTATCCAAGAAAGATATATTCAGTATTATTTAGGATCTTTTTAAGAGCATTAATTTTATATCGCAATAAAATGTATAGCATCAGAACAAATAAGGTGACAATGAGGATAAAGGAAAAACCAACAGTCAACTGAAAACTAAAACCCAAACTGATTGCATACAACCGTAAGTGTTTAACAACTTAGTACAAAAGTCGTCGAAAGTATAGCTCAGGCTGATTTAATACAACCGTATGTGCTCTTACGGCTGTAATCAATGACGATACTTTTACTTACTCCCACCGTAAGTGCACTTACAGTAGTAATCAAAAACTATTTTAAACATTGCAAGTGTTGTATGTAAACTATCTCAAAAAGCCAATACGGTAACAGAAAAATGAACACATACAATAATCCGTAATGAGAAAGACAGCTTTGTTTCCAATGCGCATTAAAATCGGTGAAAAATTAACGAAATGGGGAAGTTTTTTGGTCCTCCTGTAAAATTTGCAAAATGTCACTTACGGCAGTAATCAATACCACCCGCGGTTTGCTTCAAAACATACTTCGTAACCTATCTTTTTTGTTGCTGTTCTTTTACATTTCGTTTTACTTCATCAAATGGCACTTTTCTGCGTGTTTGCATATATATGTGTGTGTGTGAAAACGAAGAATCGGAGGTCAATTACTCAATTGACTTGAACTCTGACATCTAGAGGATGGCAGCAGATCGTCCCAGCATACCCCAAAGTTCCCGATTCAAGTTTTTAATAGCGTCACATCCGTCTCACCTCTGCTATACCGGAAGGAGAAAACGCAACATGCGGAAATTTCCAGTCATCAGCTGGGGAATCCCCTTGCTCACTGTTGGTTCTCCCAGAATTTTCTGCGCTGCCATTGAGGAAAGCGAGGTTACTCTCGAACACAAAATGCCGCAGGGTCGAGCCATTAGTGTACAGAACCTCAAGCTCGTTGGGGCGCACGGGGTCCGGTGACGTCACGACAACCTCATACTTTTCCACGCTCACGGGACCAATCCTGAAAACGATACATAAAATAACAAAAATTAAAAAAAAAAAAAATGGATTGAATATTGAATAAAGGTTTGAAATGATACAAACATTTTCTTAAAGCTTATTAGTATTTACTACCCTACGTGCTTTACAGTTTTTGACTTTTTTCTTGAGTTGAGGTTATGGTGAATTATTATGGCGGTTGGGGTAAGATAGAGAAAGAGAGAGAGAGAGAGAGAGAGAGAGAGAGAGAGAGAGAGAGAGAGAGAGAGAGAGAGAGAGAGAGAGAGACAGAGAGAGAGAGAGAGAGAGACAGAGAGAGACAGAGAGAGACAGAGAGAGAGAGGCAGAGACAGAGACAGAGAGAGAGAGAGAGAGAGAGAGAGAGAGAGGGGGGAGGGAAAGAGAG
>JAWDGP010006658.1:132500-230000 GCA_033675545.1 Elysia crispata
CAATGAAATCATATTTCGCTGGGCTTTGATAAAGAGCTGTCATGATTTATGGTCGGAGTGCGGGGTGGTCCGATAAGGCCGCTACAGTGACTGTTGTATATATACGACGATGAGCGTAGAACTTAAAATATTGCCTGAAGTAGGGCTCTCTCTCTCTCTCTCTCTCTCTCTCTCTCTCTCTCTCTCTCTCTCTCTCTCTCTCTCTCTCTCTCTCTCTCTCTCTCTCTCTCTCTCTCTCTCTCTCTCTCTCTCTCTCTTTGTCTCGATCTCTCTCTCTTTTTCTGTCTCGCTATCTCTTTCTCCGTCTCTCTCTCTCTTTCTCTCTCTCCCTCCCCTCTTTCTATTTCTGTCTCGCTATCTCTCTTTCTCCCTCTCTCTCTCTCTACTCCTCCCCCTCTCTCTATCTCTCTCTTCCTCCCTCTTCTTCTCTCTCTCTCTTCCTCCCTCTTCTTCTTCTCTCTCTCTCTCTCTCTTCCTCCCTCTTCTTCTCTCTCTCTCTCTCTTCCTCCCTCTTCTTCTCTCTCTCTCTCTCTTCCTCCCTCTTCTCTCTCTCTCTCTCTCTCTCTCTCTCTCTCTCTCTCTCTCTCTCTCTCTCTCTTTGTCTCGATCTCTCTCTCTTTTTCTGTCTCGCTATCTCTTTCTCCGTCTCTCTCTCTCTTTCTCTCTCTCCCTCCCCTCTTTCTATTTCTGTCTCGCTATCTCTCTTTCTCCCTCTCTCTCTCTCTACTCCTCCCCCTCTCTCTATCTCTCTCTTCCTCCCTCTTCTTCTCTCTCTCTCTCTCTCTCTCTCTTTCTCTGTGTGTCTCTCTCTCTCTCTCTCTCTCTCTCTCTCTCTCTCTCTCTCTCTCTCTCTCTCTCTCTCTCTCTCTCTTTCTCTGTCTCTCTCGCCAAATCCTGATGGTATAATCTACTCAACTCTGTGTGTAATGCAATCGAAGCACTCAAGTAATAATATCAAACAATCGTTCAAGTAATCAAAAAAAAAAGTAACACATTCAACTAATCGATTAAAAAAAAATAATTAAAAAAAATGAGAAAAGACCTCTTTGACCTTTAACCTGGAGAGGTTACAACTCGGTGCGCACCATCTAGCACCCACACAATATCTTTGGTCGGGCCCTCAACCATCTGGCAAAGATCTCGATCATTCTGTGATCCAGTCTTTCAGGGCAACAGTTTCCGTCAAGAGCCGTGGTAAATCATAACTAACAGTGCTTCGGACACAGAATCGGAAATACTAGCACGAAAGCTTTTCGATTGAAACTGTCATGTAGATCACACCACAACCTTTACTCAGCCGGTAGCCTGCGGGGCTGGGCTAGATCTAGATCTATCGCCGTCAATGCTACACAAAGAATCACTTCAGAATTATTCCAAACCAAACACCAGTAAAGGGTCCCCCCTAGAGCTCTAGTTGGATCGTGAGAGGAAAGAAAAAAAAAGTTGTGTTAGCTTATTACATAAAATGTGGGTCAGGTAGAACTTTGAAAGAAAAAAAAAAAGTTGTGGGTTTGTTTTGCTGATGACAAACATAAGCAATGTATTTTAGGTTGTTTAGGAATTTGTGAAGAAGAGAAACCATTTTATGATGTAAGCTCCAAGCACATAAATCTCACCACAGTTCAACAACCTAGTCTAGAGAAGCATAAGATTTCAAACACAGCGATGCAATGATTTATACGAAATTAAAACAAAAAGTTACTACTCTGCTACTCTTTCAAAAAAAAAAATTACATAAGAAGTGCCTCTAAGCCAATATCTAAAAAACATCTTTTGACAAGGAGAATCTTTTTATCTTGATAATATATTTCGTTTGATGGTGTGCATCACAAATTGTTTAAAAAATAAAAAGAAAGAAATAAACAGTTTAAGACTGAGGCAGGAGGCATAATATAACTCATATCCAAAACCATGGATTTCAAGATTTTATCTTTAAAGTTTCTAGTTGGTCTTGTATGGAATGTATTAATTGATTGAAAAATTTCCACAAGAGCAAAGGTTATCCAAAGGCTTTTAATATAGGGATTTAAACTTAGAGGTAAGACAGTGGAGGACTTTTGAAACAGAAAAACACTAAGTAGCTTAGTACTGACAAAGTCGGATTAACGAACCAAATTCGTGACGAGTCCCCAGTCTCATAGATCTAGGTCCAGACCTGAAGCCAGATCGATTTAAACCTTATTTATTCGATTCATTCTGTGAATTAGCCAGACTCGCAGTGATTCCTTTCATCTCTGACAGATCGAAGTCCGTTACGATAAAATATTGAGGAGATCTTGAGAGAGTGCACCCGGCTTAGGCCCAGTGTTGCGAGGCTCTACACGTTTCCGTATCACAGCTGGGAGTTCTGGTACACGATTTTTGTTACTTGATAGTCGGAGAACATTGGAAGGCGTACAGAGAAACAGGTGTGTTTGTATGTTTGTTATGGCGAAGCAAAATAAACAGCATAGAACTCCTAACTTATTCTGCGTGTGTGTGTGTTTGTTATAGCGAAGCAAAATAAACAGCATAGAACTCCTAACTTATTCTGCCTGTGTGTGTGTTTGTATGTTTGTTATAGCGAAGTAAAATAAACAGCATAGAACTCCTAACTTATTCTGTGTGTGTGTGTTTGTATGTTTGTTATAGCGAAGTAAAATAAACAGCATAGAACTCCTAACTTATTCTGTGTGTGTGTGTGTGTTTGTATGTTTGTTATAGCGAAGTAAAATAAACAGCATAGAACTCCTAACTTATTCTGCCTGTGTGTGTGTGTGTTTGTATGTTTGTTATAGCGAAGTAAAATAAACAGCATAGAACTCCTAACTTATTCTGTGTGTGTGTGTGTTTGTATGTTTGTTATAGCGAAGTAAAATAAACAGCATAGAACTCCTAACTTATTCTGTGTGTGTGTGTGTGTTTGTATGTTTGTTATAGCGAAGCAAAATAAACAGCATAGAACTCCTAACTTATTCTGTGTGTGTGTTTGTATGTTTGTTATAGCGAAGCAAAATAAACAGCATAGAACTCCTAACTTATTCTGTGTGTGTGTGTGTGTTTGTATGTTTGTTATAGCGAAGCAAAATAAACAGCATAGAACTCCTAACTTATTCTGTGTGTGTGTGTGTGTGTGTTTGTATGTTTGTTATAGCGAAGCAAAATAAACAGCATAGAACTCCTAACTTATTCTGCGTGTGTGTGTGTGTGTTTGTGTGTTTGTTATAGCGAAGCAAAATAAACAGCATAGAACTCCTAACTTATTCTGTGTGTGTGTGTGTGTTTGTATGTTTGTTATAGCGAAGCAAAATAAACAGCATAGAACTCCTAACTTATTCTGTATAGAACTCCTAACTTATTCTGCCTGTGTGTGTGTTTGTATGTTTGTTATAGCGAAGTAAAATAAACAGCATAGAACTCTTAACTTATTCTCTGTGTTTGTTTGTGTGTGTGTTTGTATGTTTGTTATAGCGAAGTAAAATAAACAGCATAGAACTCTTAACTTATTCTGTGTGTGTGTGTGTGTGTTTGTATGTTTGTTATAACGAAGCAAAATAAACAGCATAGAACTCCTAACTTATTCTGTGTGTGTGTGTGTGTTTGTATGTTTGTTATAACGAAGCAAAATAAACAGCATAGAACTCTTAACTTATTCTGCCTGTGTGTGTGTTTGTATGTTTGTTATAACGAAGCAAAATAAACAGCATAGAACTCCTAACTTATTCTGTGTGTGTGTGTGTGTTTGTATGTTTGTTATAGCGAAGCAAAATAAACAGCATAGAACTCCTAACTTATTCTGTGTTTGTGTGTGTGTTTGTATGTTTGTTATAGCGAAGCAAAATAAACAGCATAGAACTCCTAACTTATTCTGCGTGTGTGTGTGTTTGTATGTTTGTTATAGCGAAGCAAAATAAACAGCATAGAACTCCTAACTTATTCTGTGTGTGTGTGTGTGTGTTTGTATGTTTGTTATAGCGAAGCAAAATAAACAGCATAGAACTCCTAACTTATTCTGTGTGTGTGTGTGTTTGTATGTTTGTTATAGCGAAGCAAAATAAACAGCATAGAACTCCTAACTTATTCTGCGTGTGTGTGTGTTTGTATGTTTGTTATAGCGAAGCAAAATAAACAGCATAGAACTCCTAACTTATTCTGTGTTTGTGTGTGTGTTTGTATGTTTGTTATAGCGAAGTAAAATAAACAGCATAGAACTCCTAACTTATTCTGTGTGTGTGTGTGTGTTTGTATGTTTGTTATAGCGAAGCAAAATAAACAGCATAGAACTCCTAACTTATTCTGTGTGTGTGTGTGTGTTTGTATGTTTGTTATAGCGAAGCAAAATAAACAGCATAGAACTCCTAACTTATTCTGTGTGTGTGTGTGTGTTTGTATGTTTGTTATAGCGAAGCAAAATAAACAGCATAGAACTCCTAACTTATTCTGCCTGTGTGTGTGTTTGTATGTTTGTTATAGCGAAGCAAAATAAACAGCATAGAACTCCTAACTTATTCTGCCTGTGTGTGTGTTTGTATGTTTGTTATAGCGAAGCAAAATAAACAGCATAGAACTCCTAACTTATTCTGTGTGTGTGTGTGTGTTTGTATGTTTGTTATAGCGAAGCAAAATAAACAGCATAGAACTCCTAACTTATTCTGTGTGTGTATGTGTGTGTGTGTGTCTTTGTATGTTTGTTATAGCGAAGCAAAATAAACAGCATAGAACTCCTAACTTATTCTGTGTTTGTGTGTGTGTTTGTATGTTTGTTATAGCGAAGCAAAATAAACAGCATAGAACTCCTAACTTATTCTGTGTTTGTGTGTGTGTTTGTATGTTTGTTATAGCGAAGCAAAATAAACAGCATAGAACTCCTAACTTATTCTGCCTGTGTGTGTGTTTGTATGTTTGTTATAGCGAAGCAAAATAAACAGCATAGAACTCCTAACTTATTCTGTGTGTGTGTGTGTGTTTGTATGTTTGTTATAGCGAAGCAAAATAAACAGCATAGAACTCCTAACTTATTCTGTGTGTGTGTGTGTGTTTGTATGTTTGTTATAGCGAAGCAAAATAAACAGCATAGAACTCCTAACTTATTCTGTGTGTGTGTGTGTTTGTATGTTTGTTATAGCGAAGCAAAATAAACAGCATAGAACTCCTAACTTATTCTGCCTGTGTGTGTGTTTGTATGTTTGTTATAGCGAAGCAAAATAAACAGCATAGAACTCCTAACTTATTCTGCCTGTGTGTGTGTTTGTATGTTTGTTATAGCGAAGCAAAATAAACAGCATAGAACTCCTAACTTATTCTGTGTGTGTGTGTGTTTGTATGTTTGTTATAGCGAAGCAAAATAAACAGCATAGAACTCCTAACTTATTCTGTGTGTGTGTGTGTTTGTATGTTTGTTATAGCGAAGCAAAATAAACAGCATAGAACTCCTAACTTATTCTGTGTGTGTGTGTGTGTGTTTGTATGTTTGTTATAGCGAAGCAAAATAAACAGCATAGAACTCCTAACTTATTCTGTGTGTGTGTGTGTTTGTATGTTTGTTATAGCGAAGCAAAATAAACAGCATAGAACTCCTAACTTATTCTGTGTGTGTGTGTGTTTGTATGTTTGTTATAGCGAAGCAAAATAAACAGCATAGAACTCCTAACTTATTCTGCCTGTGTGTGTGTTTGTATGTTTGTTATAGCGAAGCAAAATAAACAGCATAGAACTCCTAACTTATTCTGCCTGTGTGTGTGTTTGTATGTTTGTTATAGCGAAGCAAAATAAACAGCATAGAACTCCTAACTTATTCTGTGTGTGTGTGTGTTTGTATGTTTGTTATAGCGAAGCAAAATAAACAGCATAGAACTCCTAACTTATTCTGTGTGTGTGTGTGTGTTTGTATGTTTGTTATAGCGAAGCAAAATAAACAGCATAGAACTCTTAACTTATTCTGTGTGTGTGTGTGTTTGTATGTTTGTTATAGCGAAGCAAAATAAACAGCATAGAACTCCTAACTTATTCTGTGTGTGTGTGTGTTTGTATGTTTGTTATAGCGAAGCAAAATAAACAGCATAGAACTCCTAACTTATTCTGTGCGTGTGTGTGTGTTTGTATGTTTGTTATAGCGAAGCAAAATAAACAGCATAGAACTCCTAACTTATTCTGTGTGTGTGTTTGTATGTTTGTTATAGCGAAGCAAAATAAACAGCATAGAACTCCTAACTTATTCTGCCTGTGTGTGTGTTTGTGTGTTTGTTATAGCGAAGCAAAATAAACAGCATAGAACTCTTAACTTATTCTGCGTGTGTGTGTGTGTGTGTTTGTATGTTTGTTATAGCGAAGCAAAATAAACAGCATAGAACTCCTAACTTATTCTGTGTGTGTGTGTGTTTGTATGTTTGTTATAGCGAAGCAAAATAAACAGCATAGAACTCCTAACTTATTCTGTGTTTGTGTGTGTGTTTGTATGTTTGTTATAGCGAAGCAAAATAAACAGCATAGAACTCCTAACTTATTCTGCGTGTGTGTGTGTGTGTTTGTATGTTTGTTATAGCGAAGCAAAATAAACAGCATAGAACTCCTAACTTATTCTGTGTGTGTGTGTGTTTGTATGTTTGTTATAGCGAAGCAAAATAAACAGCATAGAACTCCTAACTTATTCTGCCTGTGTGTGTGTGTTTGTATGTTTGTTATAGCGAAGCAAAATAAACAGCATAGAACTCCTAACTTATTCTGTGTGTGTGTGTGTGTTTGTATGTTTGTTATAGCGAAGCAAAATAAACAGCATAGAACTCTTAACTTATTCTGTGTGTGTGTGTGTGTTTGTATGTTTGTTATAGCGAAGCAAAATAAACAGCATAGAACTCCTAACTTATTCTGTGTGTGTGTGTGTTTGTATGTTTGTTATAGCGAAGCAAAATAAACAGCATAGAACTCCTAACTTATTCTGTGTGTGTGTGTGTGTTTGTATGTTTGTTATAGCGAAGCAAAATAAACAGCATAGAACTCCTAACTTATTCTGCGTGTGTGTGTGTTTGTATG
This sequence comes from Elysia crispata, assembly GCA_033675545.1. NCBI lineage: Eukaryota > Metazoa > Mollusca > Gastropoda > Plakobranchidae > Elysia > Elysia crispata. The sequence goes on from JAWDGP010006658.1 coordinate 139,509, forward strand.
TTTGTTATAGCGAAGCAAAATAAACAGCATAGAACTCCTAACTTATTCTGTGTGTGTGTGTGTGTTTGTATGTTTGTTATAGCGAAGCAAAATAAACAGCATAGAACTCCTAACTTATTCTGTGTGTGTGTGTGTTTGTATGTTTGTTATAGCGAAGCAAAATAAACAGCATAGAACTCCTAACTTATTCTGTGTGTGTGTGTGTGTATGTTTGTTATAGCGAAGCAAAATAAACAGCATAGAACTCCTAACTTATTCTGTGTGTGTGTGTGTTTGTATGTTTGTTATAGCGAAGCAAAATAAACAGCATAGAACTCCTAACTTATTCTGTGTGTGTGTGTGTGTTTGTATGTTTGTTATAGCGAAGCAAAATAAACAGCATAGAACTCCTAACTTATTCTGTGTGTGTGTGTGTTTGTATGTTTGTTATAGCGAAGCAAAATAAACAGCATAGAACTCCTAACTTATTCTGTGTGTGTGTGTGTTTGTATGTTTGTTATAGCGAAGCAAAATAAACAGCATAGAACTCCTAACTTATTCTGTGTGTGTGTGTGTTTGTATGTTTGTTATAGCGAAGCAAAATAAACAGCATAGAACTCCTAACTTATTCTGTGTGTGTGTGTTTGTATGTTTGTTATAGCGAAGCAAAATAAACAGCATAGAACTCCTAACTTATTCTGTGTGTGTGTGTGTGTGTGTGTTTGTATGTTTGTTATAGCGAAGCAAAATAAACAGCATAGAACTCCTAACTTATTCTGTGTGTGTGTGTTTGTATGTTTGTTATAGCGAAGCAAAATAAACAGCATAGAACTCCTAACTTATTCTGTGTGTGTGTGTGTTTGTATGTTTGTTATAGCGAAGCAAAATAAACAGCATAGAACTCCTAACTTATTCTGTGTGTGTGTGTGTTTGTATGTTTGTTATAGCGAAGCAAAATAAACAGCATAGAACTCCTAACTTATTCTGTGTGTGTGTGTGTTTGTATGTTTGTTATAGCGAAGCAAAATAAACAGCATAGAACTCCTAACTTATTCTGTGTGTGTGTGTGTGTTTGTATGTTTGTTATAGCGAAGCAAAATAAACAGCATAGAACTCCTAACTTATTCTGTGTGTGTGTGTGTGTTTGTATGTTTGTTATAGCGAAGCAAAATAAACAGCATAGAACTCTTAACTTATTCTGTGTGTGTGTGTGTTTGTATGTTTGTTATAGCGAAGCAAAATAAACAGCATAGAACTCCTAACTTATTCTGTGTGTGTGTGTGTGTTTGTATGTTTGTTATAGCGAAGTAAAATAAACAGCATAGAACTCCTAACTTATTCTGTGTGTGTGTGTTTGTATGTTTGTTATAGCGAAGTAAAATAAACAGCATAGAACTCCTAACTTATTCTGTGTGTGTGTGTTTGTATGTTTGTTATAGCGAAGCAAAATAAACAGCATAGAACTCCTAACTTATTCTGTGTGTGTGTGTGTTTGTATGTTTGTTATAGCGAAGCAAAATAAACAGCATAGAACTCTTAACTTATTCTCTGTGTTTGTTTGTGTGTTTGTATGTTTGTTATAGCGAAGCAAAATAAACAGCATAGAACTCCTAACTTATTCTGTGTGTGTGTGTGTTTGTATGTTTGTTATAGCGAAGCAAAATAAACAGCATAGAACTCCTAACTTATTCTGTGTGTGTGTGTGTGTTTGTATGTTTGTTATAGCGAAGCAAAATAAACAGCATAGAACTCCTAACTTATTCTGTGTGTGTGTGTGTTTGTATGTTTGTTATAGCGAAGCAAAATAAACAGCATAGAACTCCTAACTTATTCTGTGTGTGTGTGTGTGTTTGTATGTTTGTTATAGCGAAGCAAAATAAACAGCATAGAACTCTTAACTTATTCTGCGTGTGTGTGTGTTTGTATGTTTGTTATAGCGAAGCAAAATAAACAGCATAGAACTCCTAACTTATTCTGTGTGTGTGTGTGTTTGTATGTTTGTTATAGCGAAGCAAAATAAACAGCATAGAACTCCTAACTTATTCTGTGTGTGTGTGTGTGTTTGTATGTTTGTTATAGCGAAGCAAAATAAACAGCATAGAACTCCTAACTTATTCTCTGTGTGTGTGTGTGTGTTTGTATGTTTGTTATAGCGAAGCAAAATAAACAGCATAGAACTCCTAACTTATTCTGTGTGTGTGTGTGTGTTTGTATGTTTGTTATAGCGAAGCAAAATAAACAGCATAGAACTCCTAACTTATTCTGTGTGTGTGTGTGTTTGTATGTTTGTTATAGCGAAGCAAAATAAACAGCATAGAACTCCTAACTTATTCTGTGTGTGTGTGTGTGTTTGTATGTTTGTTATAGCGAAGCAAAATAAACAGCATAGAACTCCTAACTTATTCTCTGTGTGTGTGTGTGTGTTTGTATGTTTGTTATAGCGAAGCAAAATAAACAGCATAGAACTCCTAACTTATTCTGCGTGTGTGTGTGTTTGTATGTTTGTTATAGCGAAGCAAAATAAACAGCATAGAACTCCTAACTTATTCTGTGTGTGTGTGTGTTTGTATGTTTGTTATAGCGAAGCAAAATAAACAGCATAGAACTCCTAACTTATTCTGCGTGTGTGTGTGTTTGTATGTTTGTTATAGCGAAGCAAAATAAACAGCATAGAACTCCTAACTTATTCTTTGTGTGTGTTAGGACAGACTCGGGCCTATTGCTCACCATTACATTTATGGCTGCAAAGAATGAACAGTTTACCAAGCATGTATTTTTGCAGGATACTCCAAATACGTAGTTTTCAGCACCGATACGGACAGAGTACTTGGAGACCCAAATATAGACTAAATACAGACTTGGAGGCCCAAATACAGACTAAATACAGACTTGGAGGCCCAAATACAGACTAAATTCATACTTGGAAGCCCAAATACAGACTAAATACGTATTGTACGTACTGGTTGGCAGCTACATTAGATTAGAATGGTTTAATCTGGACTGGAAGCTTTATGAAACTTCACGACACGGGATGTTGAGGGCCGAGGGAGGCGGGCGCGGGAAAAAACAAATCAGCTGCATACAAGCTCTCGATACTGAGCAATTATCCGGGTCCGAACTGAGTCGATCAAGTCCACATTATGAAACTGCACGACACGGGATGTTGAGGGAGGCGGGCGCGGGAAAAAACAAATCAGCTGCATACAAGCTCTCGATACTGAGCAATTATCCGGGTCCGAACTGAGTCGATCAAGTCCACATTATGAAACTACACGACACAGGATGTTGAGGGCCGAGGGAGGTGGGGAAAACAAGCGCAGACCTGAAGAGAGGGCGAGAAAGAGTGACACGAAAGAACGCTCGATTATTAAAAAAAAATTATTGTACTGTTTCCTTAACATTCTTGTCAATTAAAAATAAAATGTAATATTTTCTTAACTGCGAAATCGTTACAGAAAGGCTTAGCCCTGGAATCATCGGTTGACTTGGTCTGGGTTTGACAGAAATACCCAAACAACCAATACATCCACCAACGTCAATCAACCAATCAGACAGTGGCTGCTTACAAGAGTCATACATACACCGCTTTTCTTCCTGGCTCATACATGTATTTGAACCCAAAAATTCTTGAACGCAAACAGCAGATCAAACAACTCAACCACCGAGCACTTCAGCTAATTTAACACAGTCTTACCTGCTCTACAGGTTGGTGAATGCTAAACCAGACTATACAAAAATTCCCAGCAGAAGTTTGACTCTATCAAAGAGGATTTAGCCAGCAGCCTGGCACGTTTCGATCCATAATTATGTGGACGCGACATGTTTCGATGTTAACCCTCTCACTTCGGGTTTTAGGACGATCCATAATTATGATGTGGACGCGGCACGTTTCGATGTTAACCCTCTCACTTCGGGCTTTAGAACGATCCATAATTATGATGTGGACGATAGAGAGAGATCAATGTTTTCGATCATAATTAGAGCACCACTGAAAAGAACTGGTGTTCTTTAAGGCGGGAACTTTACAGTAATCCATGCTCTGTAAAATGTTATACATAAGTTATGAAAGGAAGGAGTTTTATGTTCAAGTTCTGGGCACAGGGTACAATAAGTTCGTTGGTTAAAAGTTTTCACATTTATAAAAGAATCTCATATGGAGAAAATGGCTTTTGATTCTGATGAACTATCACCATGAAGCAACATTCCGCAATTCGGCGAAAGAGTAAGATTTTCGCTTCGTTTGATCCCATAGTGTTCTTAGTGTTACGTATTAAGTGCTACTTTATCATAACACATTAACGTTATTACGGAACTCTGATAATTCGATCTAAATCAATTATCCACACGTGCTTTGAATAAAGTAGACTATTCTTGAAAAACAAGGTTATATGTTGATTATCGTATGATATGAAAAGTGGCGAGCATGTTATTATGCAACAAGTTAAGAAGGTCATTTTCATATTAAATGCGGGCAAGAAAACTTGTTAATCAAAATACATTTCGCTTCACTGTTATAAATGCAAATCCTCATAGCCCACGCATGCGCAGTCAGTGCGAAGATAAGATAAATCATGGTTGGAGCTGTCCTGTTTTGTGTTTGACAACCTTAAATCTGATTTATCGCTTAGGCTGGAACTATGCAGGCCTAAACGGTCTCAAAGAAAATATGCGTAATTTCAAAGAAAAAAAAATATTCTATGGCTGGCTTTGTTGTTATTTCTGTTACATTTCAGATCCCGACTGAGTGTTAACACAGAGTTTGACGTAGGAAACTGAAAGTTATGCAATCTAAACTGTCAATGCTAATGTAAGATAACCTGTAGCTCCATGGCGCAACTTGTATTCAACAATCAGGCTCATTGATTTTTGTTTTGTATAACAACATCATGATAAACGGTGCCTAAGTTCCGCAAACAAAATGGTGGATTGGTGAAAGGGGCTAGGAAGGAGAGAGAGAGAGAGAGAGAGAGAGAGAGAGAGAGAGAGAGAGAGAGAGAGAGAGAGAGAGAGAGAGAGAGAGCAGGCTGTATGAAGACACATTGAGAATGTGTCAGGACAGAAAAAAAAGGATTAAAAACTTCAATAAACCTGGGTCACCACAGAGGATCTTGAAGACGTGCGTCATGTTAAGATCGCTGCTGGCATGAAAGGCTCTTGATTTTAGAAACAAGAATGTTCATGGGGGTAAATAGCGCGAGCTCGGGTGTAGATCTAAATAATTGCAAGAGAACCACCCGCTCTTCTTCCCCGTGAGGACAAGAAACAAGTCTTTCGAGTTGTTTGCTCAGATCAGGGTGTTACGACAGGTCCCTGTGAAAGGCGTCACGGCTGGGCTGACACGTATAAACTAGAGGACGACTTAACGGAATTATTGTTAGAGAATCAAAGATTGGGAGATTAATCCTCGCGAGATTAATAGATTGGCGCGAGAAGAAAGCGGGCCTGTGGGTGAAAACTTTAGACAAGAAATTTTGATGATTTGACGAGGAAAGCGATAGGAACTATGGCGAGGGTTATTGTTTGAAGGAAAGTAAGATTCTGCTCACTGATTTTAAAATCAGATTTGGTCTTTCAAAAAAAAAATAACAACAACAACAAAACAAAACAAAAAAAAAAACGGTTGACGTCTTCATGCACGAGAAACAAATAATGTTGTTGTTGCTGTCAATATTGCTTTTGCTGCTGTTGCCCTCATGATATTAAAAGTGCTGTTTATGCTTGGGTGCTCTTATATTATTACTTTTGCATGATGTTTGTTTGTTGTGTTATTAATGCAAGTGACGTCACTGGGCTTCTGCAGCACACCAGATTTATGAACATAATTATAGCGGGATCAATTTTAAATTTTCAACATAAAAAATAAATCACAAATTTTCTGCTGATTCTCTCTCGTAAACCATTAGAGTGGTGACCAGCAAGTCTTCAGATATCTCTCACAGCTTACATTGAAGATTATTGGTCATCTGGCCCGCATCATGTTTGATGAGAAGAAGGAAGACAAAATCAGGTGGTCTGAAGACATCTGGTCGCGCCATTTTGTCGCCCATCTTAATTCCCAGAAAAACCAAGCCCTGTCACTGCTTGATTCCTGCTGGCGGGGAAACTGCTCATCTCAAACAAGGTACTCACAATAATTGTTTTTTCAATCATTAGCCCTGAAAAACCTAAGGGATTGTCTTTAAAGATTTTGTCTCACAAGCTACAAACTTCGTGGAACTAGAGACTGGCTTTCAGTTTGCCGCATTAAATTTTTCTTCGTATTTCCCCTTCGATACTAATTAAACAGTTAAACAGTATCTCAAAGCTTCACTGGAAAAGCATCGAGTTCAGCAGTCTCAAAACATATATATATATATATATATACATACATATATTATATATACATGAACGTTTTCGCTGTATAGATGTGAGGCCTCAAGGATAAGAAATTTCCTTAAAGAACACAGAATCATAAACCTCAATTTATTATCATCTTGGGTTTCTTCGATCCCCACGGTCTGCAGTATAATGACGCACGTGACCGATTACAAAACACATCATGTGACCTTTTGGAAGTTTCAGCATCAGAGAATTTCGCATTGTTTGCATCGCTTTCCTTCACAGGTCAATACGAAACCTTCCTTCCGATTATGTTCATAAAAATTTTAATTGTTCACATCAAACTTCTGCGATAAAACTTTCATAACTTCGCAAAACATTAACAGTTTCTCCTCGCGGAGCGGCCAAAGCAGAACTCATACGTTTCGCAAAATATAATTTTCGGTGATTCTTCTTTTAGTATCAGCATGTAACCTTGACCTTGCTGGAAAATTGGTTCACTTCACATAATAGTACCATTATTTTGATCTTGCAAATCATAAAAGCGAGTTTTATGTTAAGTACCTTTATGTTTTACAACTTTCAAGTAATAAACTCCTTTGGTTTACAGCAACATTCTGTTTCTGTTCCTCATGAGTTCTTGGTGATGAAGACTTTATTACTGTAAAACATCCTGGCATCAATGGATATTGCTGAACAACCTCTGCCTCACAGCCCTAAACGGTGCCAAAACGCTCCAGTCATGAATTGCCCGCATGTGCGCCATAATCTGGCAATAATTTCCCATTCGTTGTTTTGCCCACAACTTACTGCCCTCCTCGCCTAAGTCCGTGGACTACAACAAGCAGACAACATTCGACGAGCTCTACCTCTAAAGACTTGAGTGCATCGTTAAAAACTTCACAGAACAGTTTGAGGTCTTGGTCCCCTCCTTCACGTCTAGACCTCCCAACCTCCCAACCACATCGCAAAGACCACCTCCAACAACATCCCGCGCTCCACTAAAGGTCACCCCATTCAGTGACCCAAGAGGAAAATGAGTTTCATATCCCACAATTCTTAGACTGCTACGGTTCCAACTGAACTTGTATACAAGGCACCACCACGCAAACGCCTCTTTTCTCTGATCTTTTTATGCTGCGGCAAATACACGTATAACCATAAAAAGTAAATAGAGTCCTAATGGTTAATCAATGCGACCAGAATAGAATAGAACACAAAGAATGAGGACCATGGGAGAAGAAGGCATTCCAAAATGATCATAGAATCAAGAACTCCCTCTGTCTCTCTCTCCCCCCCCCCCTTTCCCCCAAAACCACACACACCCAAAAACCCAAACTTTCGATCTGAATCGTACCACAATGCCTTTTGAAACGATAATGTCACAGGAGAAGAAAACAGTTATAAATAGATCCGGATAGTCAACAAAGTCATGTGAGTGCACGACATTGGGGTCAAGGTCAGTTTATACAATATATATATATATATATATATATATATATATATATATATATATATATATATATATATATATATATACGTCAACAAATAGGATGGCAGTAGTGCATTGCTCTAATATTGTAATATAATTATGTGTATTTGACAGGAACAAAAATGATTATTATATATTTCACTAGTAATCAAACAATGTACAAAAAAAAAAATAAACAACTTGATATTTTTCTTGGAGGAAACCCAATTAAACTTCTTCACTTTCTCCGGGGGTTTTCTTTCTCTCTTTCTTTCTTTTTTTAATTTTTCCCTTGTTGCTAAAATCCCAGAGATCAAGAGTGGTATCAGTCTACATTTAGCTCATCCAGATAATTCGGACTTATCAAAAAAAATTTACGCTCATGGTCACGCAGTTTTATCTACTCGGTATTTTTCAAAAGAAAGAGTGTAACAGAGAATAGAGGCAGAGGCAAGAAGGTCAGAGAGAAAGAACTTGGTACAGAAAGAGGAAGAGAGAGAGAGAGAGAGAGAGAGAGAGAGAGAGAGAGAGAAAGAACTTGGTACAGAAAGAGAGAGAGAGAGAGAGAGAGAGAGAGAGAGAGAGAGAGAGAGAGAGAGAGAGAGAAAGAACTTGGTACAGAAAGAGGAAGGGACCGAGAAATAGAAAATATGAGTGAGATGAGAGAGATGAGGACAAAAAAAGAGTAGAAAGAGGAAGAGAGAGAGAGAGAGAGAGAGAGAGAGAGAGAGAGAGAGAGAGAGAGAGAGAGAGAGTTTGTTCGGGAGTAGGTTGAATGGACTGCAACTGCCACTAACTTTCATTTCCAGCCCCTCCCAAGGCGCGACCTCCCTGTAGGGCGCCACTGCATCAACAACCATTGTTACACCATGACATGTTTTGCTAACACCATTGTCTGACCTCCAGTAGAGCGGAAATGACCTAAGGCGTACAGTGTCTCCTCTGGTCCCAACACAAGCTTACGTTACGATACTCTCCGACCCAACACTAACAGCTATTAGCTGCGCCATTAAGTCTCTGTGACGTCACAAGACAAGGTCACTATGAACACGTTAGTTTTACTTGTTGCAAAAAGTTCAGTGCGAACCATGTGCACGGTCACTATGAAACAAGGTAATCATAAAAGTGTGCAGAAATTCCACAATTCCCGAACGTACACCATGGAAACGCGTTGGTCGTAAAAATGGCTTGGACACAGGTTTACAGCAGACATGGCGGGTTTCAAAGGGTTAATGGGACAAAGAAAAACCGGTAACTTAGTATTTGTTGCATGGCGACGTGAAGGAGAAAAATGCCTTGATGGGTTAATTTTATGGTTGATGGTCAAGTACAATAAACGAGGTAGAGCTTTAGGGAGGGAGGGGTAGGAAAAGAACGTTGGGTAAAATTTTATTATTTTAAGGGTGTATTCTGAATCACATACTATTATTATACATACAAAAAAAAATCTCTGTGGGACTGAACAACATTTTAGTCGAGTAAGAATTCTGATATTCCTGAACAAAAAGTACAATGTACTTCATGACAGATTTAACATGTGTTAGAAATTCATCTCGCCTATAGATATGGATTTTTTAAAAGTAAATCAAATGGGAAAATAAGAGCACAGAAAGGACAAAATTTTTTTGAAAGTCTAGTCAAATATCGTGGCGGTGTGATGTCAGACAACTCAACAGGTGGTTGGATTGGTGATAGGAGAGATGGTGGGGTCGGGCTCTATCTATCCTGGTCTACTGATGTCAGACAACTCAACAGATGGTTGGATTGGTGATAGGAGAGATGGTGGGGTCGGGTTCTATCTATCCTGGTCTACTGATGTCAGACAACTCAACAGATGGTTGGATTGGTGATAAGGAGATTCCGGGACCGGAGGCTGATGGTGGGGTCAGATCCCATCTATCCTGGTCTACTGATGTCAGACAACTCAACAGATGGTTAGATTGGTGATAAGGAGATTCCGGGACGGAGGCTGATAATGGGGTCAGATCCCATCTATCCTGGTCTACTGATGGCAGACAACTCAACAGATGGTTGGATTGGTGATAAGGAGATCCCGGGACCGGAGGCTGATGGTGGGGTCAGATCCCATCTATCCTGGTCTACTGATGTCAGACAACTCAACAGATGGTTGGATTGGTGATAGGAGAGATGGTGGGGTCGGGTTCTATCTATCCTGGTCTACTGATGTCAGACAACTCAACAGATGGTTGGATTGGTGATAGGAGAGATGGTGGGGTCGGGTTCTATCTATCCTGGTCTACTGATGTCAGACAACTCAACAGGTGGTTGGATTGGTGATAGGAGAGATGGTGGGGTCGGGTTCTATCTATCCTGGTCTACTGATGTCAGACAACTCAACAGATGGTTGGATTGGTGATAGGAGAGATGGTGGGATCGGGTTCTATCTATCCTGGTCTACTGATGGCAGACAACTCAACAGGTGGTTGGATTGGTGATAGGAGAGATGGTGGGGTCGGGTTCTATCTATCCTGGTCTACTGATGTCAGACAACTCAACAGGTGGTTGGATTGGTGATAGGAGAGATGGTGGGGTCGGGTACTATCTATCCTGGTCTACTGATGGCAGACAACTCAACAGGTGGTTCGATTGGTGATAGGAGAGATGGTGGGATCGGGTTCTATCTATCCTGGTCTACTGATGGCAGACAACTCAACAGGTGGTTGGATTGGTGATAGGAGAGATGGTGGGGTCGGGTTCTATCTATCCTGGTCTACTGATGTCAGACAACTCAACAGGTGGTTGGATTGGTGATAGGAGAGATGGTGGGATCGGGTTCTATCTATCCTGGTCTACTGATGTCAGACAACTCAACAGGTGGTTGGATTGGTGATAGGAGAGATGGTGGGGTCGGGTTCTATCTATCCTGGTCTACTGATGTCAGACAACTCAACAGATGGTTGGATTGGTGATAGGAGAGATGGTGGGGTCGGGTTCTATCTATCTTGGTCTACTGATGTCAGACAACTCAACAGATGGTTGGATTGGTGATAGGAGAGATGGTGGGGTCGGGTTCTATCTATCCTGGTCTACTGATGTCAGACAACTCAACAGATGGTTGGATTGGTGATAGGAGAGATGGTGGGGTCGGGTTCTATCTATCCTGGTCTACTGATGGCAGACAACTCAACAGATGGTTGGATTGGTGAAAGGAGAGATGGTGGGGTCGGGTTCTATCTATCCTGGTCTACTGATGGCAGACAACTCAACAGATGGTTGGATTGGTGATAGGAGAGATGGTGGGGTCGGGTTCTATCTATCCTGGTCTACTGATGTCAGACAACTCAACAGGTGGTTGGATTGGTGATAGGAGAGATGGTCGGGTCGGGTTCTATCTATCCTGGTCTACTGATGGCAGACAACTCAACAGATGGTTGGATTGGTGATAGGAGAGATGGTGGGGTCAGATCCCATCTATCCTGGTCTACTGATGTCAGACAACTCAACAGATGGTTGGATTGGTGATAGGAGAGATGGTGGGGTCAGATCCCATCTATCCTGGTCTACTGATGTCAGACAACTCAACAGATGGTTGGATTGGTGATAGGAGAGATGGTGGGGTCAGATCCCATCTATCCTGGTCTACTGATGTCAGACAACTCAACAGATGGTTGGTTGGTGATAGGAGAGATGGTGGGATCGGGTTCTATCTATCCTGGTCTACTGATGTCAGACAACTCAACAGATGGTTGGATTGGTGATAGGAGAGATGGTGGGGTCGGGTTCTATCTATCCTGGTCTACTGATGTCAGACAACTCAACAGATGGTTGGATTGGTGATAGGAGAGATGGTGGGGTCAGATCCCATCTATCATGGTCTACTGATGTCAGACAACTCAACAGGTGGTTGGATTGGTGATAGGAGAGATGGTGGGGTCGGGTTCTATCTATCCTGGTCTACTGATGTCAGACAACTCAACAGATGGTTGGATTGGTGATAGGAGAGATGGTGGGGTCAGATCCCATCTATCCTGGTCTACTGATGTCAGACAACTCAACAGATGGTTGGATTGGTGATAGGAGAGATGGTGGGGTCAGATCCCATCTATCCTGGTCTACTGATGTCAGACAACTCAACAGATGGTTGGATTGGTGATAAGGAGATTCCGGGACGGAGGCTGATGGTGGGGTCAGATACCATCTATCCTGGTCTACTGATGTCAGACAACTCAACAGATGGTTAGATTGGTGATAGGAGAGATGGTGGGGTCGGGTTCTATCTATCCTGGTCTACTGATGTCAGACAACTCAACAGGTGGTTGGATTGGTGATAGGAGAGATGGTGGGGTCGGGTTCTATCTATCCTGGTCTACTGATGTCAGACAACTCAACAGATGGTTAGATTGGTGATAAGGAGATTCCGGGACGGAGGCTGATGGTGGGGTCAGATCCCATCTATCCTGGTCTACTGATGTCAGACAACTCAACAGATGGTTAGATTGGTGATAAGGAGATTCCGGGACGGAGGCTGATGGTGGGGTCAGATCCCATCTATCCTGGTCTACTGATGTCAGACAACTCAACAGATGGTTAGATTGGTGATAAGGAGATTCCGGGACGGAGGCTGATGGTGGGGTCAGATCCCATCTATCCTGGTCTACTGATGTCATACAACTCAACAGATAGTTAGATTGGTGATAAGGAGATTCCGGGACGGAGGCTGATGGTGGGGTCAGATCCCATCTATCCTGGTCTACTGATGGCAGACAACTCAACAGATGGTTGGATTGGTGATAAGGAGATCCCGGGACCGGAGGCTGATGGTGGGGTCAGATCCCATCTATCCTGGTCTACTGATGTCATACAACTCAACAGATGGTTAGATTGGTGATAAGGAGATTCCGGGACGGAGGCTGATGGTGGGGTCAGATCCCATCTATCCTGGTCTACTGATGGCAGACAATTCAACAGATGGTTGGATTGGTGATAAGGAGATTCCGGGACGGAGGCTGATGGTGGGGTCAGATCCCATCTATCCTGGTCTACTGATGGCAGACAACTCAACAGATGGTTGGATTGGTGATAAGGAGATTCCGGAACCGGAGACCGATGGTGGGGTCGGGTGGTACCTATCCAATCCTGTACACATGAGACACCCATCCAAAACGAGACTGGCGTAACTGAATCTGTCCAATACACTTGCGACAGTCTTGCAGCTGGCGAGGACATTTTTATCTTAGATTGTTTACTAATAGTAACTAAGCGTTGCCAAGGATAAGTGACGTCATGAATTTTTTCCCTTTTTCCCCTTTTTAAAAAACTTAAGCTGTTAAGAGGCGACAAATTATAGCTTATTCAGAGCCGGAAGCTATACGCTGCTAGAAGGAAGAGAAGACTTAACAGCAGTTTTCAACAGATGGAAGCAGATTAACAAACGGCTGTTTATATCTCGCACTATAGCGTTCTATAGCGTGTAACCACAAGCCACAACACTGGCCACTTTTAAACTAAAAGCTTTCTTTCCTGTAATTCCTTTAAAGAGTCTAAGCAAAACCACGGCTTTTTGTTTCGTTTCATTTTTTTTTTAAATAGGTGTATTGAATTTTCATTCTAAGCTACGATGCTAAAAAACATTCCGGTTCTGTTCAGTATTCTTTTAAGATGAAGTTGAAAATCGAGAACAGTTCGCGAGCTCAGAATCACAACACTTCTGACCCGTTGATTCTTTCAAGGACTTAAAACCCTGTTATTTTAAAACTCTCTACCTAAGACGTAAAGAGAAGTTAACACACCACGCTCAAGGGGGTTAATTTTTTAAGAGCTGGTGTAATTGTCAGTAAAAGATTTTCACACTTTCTGAACAAGAGCTGGTATAATCGTCCGTTAAAGATTTTCACACTTTCTGAACAAGGGTCATTCTTTGCAGCCCTTCGCGGGATACTTTGAACTAATATAGTTCCGGGAAAACCCTGTATTTTACTTGCTGGTGCGTCTCCTTGCATCACCGGTGAAAACGGTAGAGCTTTCAATTTAGCATTTTCTATTTTTGTCAAGATGGTGGTGCTAGGCTCCACTTTGTTTGAAAAGATAAATAGGCCTACGTTTAGTTCATTTACCATCTTATTCATGTCTGCCAAGGATCAGAGATGCTATCTTGCTAAGTGCTGGAAAGAGTAGAGCCAGCTAGAGGCGGAGTTGACAGCGCTGCGGGTGTAAATTAATGCCAAGAGTCATTAATGACGTGATCGGGCGCATAATGTGAATGTGATGCCCTGCGGTGTATCTTCAGTGGTGAACACCTTGGTTTGGTGTCGGTGCTAAGAGCAATTCGTGAAGGATTTTTGGTGTGAACGGTCAGGGTGTCCTAATGACCATCGGTCACTCGCTGACACTTGGATGAGGGACTCCCTGGGGCGATTTCTGAGTTGGCTGGACACGGTGGTGACGGTATGGTCCAGCCGTGGTCACTCGACCAGTGGTGAGATAGAGAGAGAAGAGAGAAGAGAAGAGACGGGAAGAGAGAGAGAGAGAGAGAGAGAGAGAGAGAGAGAGAGAGAGAGAGAGAGAGAGAGAGAGAGAGAGAGAGAAGAATAATAAAGGTTATAGGATCGAAATTTCAAAGATTAACTCGCAGCCAGGGAAATAGAGAAGCGACAAGTGAGGAAAGAAAAGAAGAGGCAAAGATAATCCCCAATCGGAGAGAAGGGACAATAAAGGGATAGAGGTAAGGGGGGGTGGGGGGGGGGGGGGAAGAGGGAGGGAGGGACAGAGAGAAAGCGAGAGAGATAGAGAGACAGACACAGACAGAGAGAGAGAGAGAGAGAGAGAGAGAGAGAGAGAGAGAGAGAGAGAGAGAGAGAGAGAGAGAGAGAGAGAGAGAGAGAGAGAGAGAATTGGCACGAGACAAGATGGAAACCAAAAAAAAATGAGGTTGTGTTCCATTCCAAATGTTTGAAATGTTCATTCAGCGAGAGAGTTGTTTATTTTTTCAAGATGTAGATCGATATAGAGTGATTTAGGACATTTTCAGTTGACTTCTCTGGAGCGCCCAGCAGGGAAACTAGGCTGCCTGCTACTGCTAGGCCAGTGATAAGTAAAGATAAACAAAATGACACACATTCATCTCCGCATTACGTCACATGAACCCAGAGAGGAGTTCACCGTGTTCAATATTAAATCGTTAGCGTGAGTGATCCTACACCATATCGCACCACACTATTTCCATTATGTGTTCTTTCAATGACATTGGATATTCCCGATCCGATTGTTTTCCTAGTACTTTCCAGCACAGCAGGCCAATCCTCCACATTATTAAGAACTCCGTGGTATTGGTCTCAGTACAATAGCTTGGGGAAGTTTGCTCAAGGCTATCTGTACTAAGGCTCGGATACTTTAAAATCTCTTTGATTGCGTTTTGGAATTTCTCGTATTAATTTTCTTTGTGTTGTGCTAATTATGCTAACGTCTCGACACAGTCGTACATTGCTTGTCACTTCCTAGAGAAGTTTTCCGATCGCTGATTGATTGATTGATTGATTGATTCCACCCGTCCACTAGGAAGTTGTCCCAGGAGTAAAACAGGTGTAGCTCTAAACCAAACACAGGTGGTGGCAAGACAAAAAGCGCACTGGGAAAACTTTGTTCTGTATACATACAGCAAAGAATTGTGGAGGCTTGTGTGAGAAATTCTCCTTAGAGAAAGAAACTCGCAAGGGCAAAGCTTGAAATAAAACTTCATCACAGGAAGATGCTGCAAAATTAATGTAGCACAACAAGATCAATTATTTTTTTCTCCGCTTTGTGCGAACTTCTTTAACTCGATTTCCTGATAACATGAACATGTAACCAAGAATTATCATTTAAAATACACCACAGTACCGCGTTTTTTGGCGGATCCAGGGACATTAAATACAGGTTCACTGCAACATACCTTATAGCGAGTGTAACAGATGTCACACCTATGGTTGTTTGAATCAGTTCTAGAAGGGTATTTACATATTATTGCGAGTATTATATTTACTGCACTATCCTTCCAAAAAACGTCTACGTTCTGTGACGGAATTATCAACACATTTTGGTTGCTGCAACACGAAGTGGTATACCTTATATCTTCTGTGATACTTTTTTACTGCTTGTCTTTTGCATCCTCTCGAAAGACATTTTTTTCATACAATTATACCTTTTCAATTTCCTGGCATTGTTTATGTCGTTTGTTTGTTTTTTTCCTCCTGTGGAAAGAGCGTAGATACCCACGCGCATACAACTAAGGTCGCCAGTCTATGTAACGATGTTTGCATTCTTGGGCGACGGTTCATTAAGGAAAGTTGTCCACACTCTAATACGTCTTTCCCCCTCGTTTCTTGGGCGACGGTTCATTAAGGAAAGTTGTCCACACTCTAAGACGTCTTTCCCCCTCGTTTCTTGGGCGACGGTTCATTAAGGAAAGTTGTCCACACTCTAAGACGTCTTTCCCCCTCGTTTCTTGGGCGACGGTTCATTAAGGAAAGTTGTCCACACTCTAAGACGTCTTTCCCCCTCGTTTCTTGGGCGACGGTTCATTAAGGAAAGTTGTCCACACTCTAAGACGTCTTTCCCCCTCGTTTCTTGGGCGACGGTTCATTAAGGAAAGTTGTCCACACTCTAATACGTCTTTCCCCCTCGTTTCTTGGGCGACGGTTCATTAAGGAAAGTTGTCCACACTCTAAGACGTCTTTCCCCCTCGTTTCTTGGGCGACGGTTCATTAAGGAAAGTTGTCCACACTCTAAGACGTCTTTCCCCCTCGTTTCTTGGGCGACGGTTCATTAAGGAAAGTTGTCCACACTCTAATACGTCTTTCCCCCTCGTTTCTTGGGCGACGGTTCATTAAGGAAAGTTGTCCACACTCTAATACGTCTTTCCCTCTCGTTTTTTGGGCGACGGTTCATTAAGGAAAGTTGTCCACACTCTAATACGTCTTTCCCCCTCGTTTCGCGTGGTTATGCAATTCTTCTAACAGAACGATACTTTTGTTTTTACATTTTCGTAAACCAAAGCATCCTGGAAAAGCTAAAATGCAGTAAAAAGCACAGCCACTGAGCCAATCTTGACAGAAATCGGATTAAGAGCTTAACAGCTGGTCAGTAAGGATCTGTGTGGACAGAGGGGGCTGAAAAATTGGTCTAGCACACAAGATTAGACATAGAAACCTTGTAAGTTGCCTGCTGGGACGTGCCAGAAAGAAAGGGCAAAAATCAACGGAGCGTAAGTAGAGTGGCCTGCCCTTGCTTCGCAATTCAAAACATCTGCCTAATATCTACACAATACAATAAGTGAAGAATTAGGGTAGTATAGGAAGCCAAAGGGACAAAGAGAACTCTCTAGTACAATATAATCCTCATCTGAAGCCATACACTGGCTTCAACTAAATCTGATAACAAACCGGAAGTGAGGAAAAAGAAAACAAATGAAGTCAACAGTCAAAAAGTTGTTTTCTGTTACTATGTATGAATATACCGTAACCTCCATCATTTTACAGTTCTCCGTGGTGTTTTGAAGGAGCTGTGATTTAATACCATTACGTTTGATAAATTGATACCCGCAATCTACCAAGAGCAATGTTTTTATATATGAAAGTCGTTAGGGGATGTGTGCGGGGTCGTGATCTGTGAGGGGATGAGAAGATAGAGTGTATTGAGCTGTCACGCTAACCAGGGTTGGCTTACAAGATGTGATGACGTTATACTGATGTCAGCGCTGGAAGTAAGATAAATATCTGACAGAGAGAGAGAGAGAGAGAGAGAGAGAGAGAGAGAGAGAGAGAGAGAGAGAGAGAGAGAGAGGGGGGGGGCGAAAGTCTGGGGGAGGAGAGAAGATAAATATGCTCAACTAAATAAAGAGTCCATGTTTTTACCTATAAATTATAGTATAAAACTTTATTTTATTAAAGCTTTTGTATCATGAACGGGTTAACCTTCGGACGAAGAACATTTTACTTCACTGTCCACAGTGTGTGTACATGTATGTTGTATGTAGTGTATGTTGTATGTTGTGTAGGTCGTATGTTGCGTGGATCCGGCCCAACTCGGCGCAGCTACCCCAGTGTCCCGCTCCTCAAACCGTATTGCTGTCTTGTACAAAAGACCCGTTTGTCGCCAACCTGAGACTTTTAACCTGATTTACAAATGAAACATGACTCTCTTCTCTACACAGATAGACCAGAGAGGCCATAAATCAGCAGGGGAGATAACCTAGCGCTGACTGTAGTCAGAGTTGTAGATCTTAGTACCAGTGCTGTAGAATGCCACACTTAGCGGTCAATAAAACTTACAAAGGCAAGTGACTCCATATAAATGCTTAAATTTGACAGATTTCAGCGAAGTTCAGATCCTTTTGTTGATGTCCAGGTGACAAATCTTTATATCATTTACCACGCAGTTTTAAATCCAATATAATAAACATGATGATCAACAGTTTATTTTGCAGCTTCTAAGTGTAATCATGGATTGTAACCTCCAATGAAATGATGAGCAGTTTCTTTTTCTGGTTATTTTTTTTCTCTTTAGGTTATACTTTTTTTCTGCAATTAGTTATTTTTGTTTTTAATACCAATTCAAAAGATTGCAAATCATCAGACTTTGCGTGCTTTTCGAGCCCACAGGCATGTCATTTGTTAGTGAATTGGAAGGGTGTGAAATGGTGTCCTGGGAAAACATTCATAAATTTTTTTTTTACGAATAAAGAATTATCTAAAAAAATAAAAAATCGTAGTATCGCCTGCGCTCCATAAAACATTCTTTGACCAGTGGCAGGTCTTAATCCTCGCCCTTTCGAAATTTCAAGCCTTTATCTGTATAATCTTCAACTGAATCACAGATAAATCGTATTCGTAACTTCAAAAGGAAACCAAATCTCCTTTCTCCTGGAAACCAGCGTCAGGTGTGTCCATGGTCGCTCATGGGAGGTGAAGAATGACCAACAGGGGAAGAAGAGGCTGAATACAGACTACCGCCACGTCAAACTACAGCTACATGTTTGGTTTTCAAGGAAACAATGTTGATACAGCGAGACGGGAAGAAATACGAACACATTTGCGCTAAAATTCGACATATTTTCAAGCAACCAATGTTTACTTTATTTGCATTAAAAACAAACAGAATTATAATCATACTGTGAGAGTGAATTAATCCGCTATGCACTGGGCATCCAACCCGTATACATGGCTGTAGAAAAACCTCGACTAGCAGACACAGCTGCAGTATAAACGCTGCATGTTCTATAGAATTGTTTATACTTTCCGAAGAATTTCATTACAGAGTGTTGCAATGGAGTTACACCGGCTTAAACTTAAACTGCTCTTTAGTCATGCGCACGGCGTTGCAAAGATCAATGAAAGTTGATGCTTGAAGAGACAAAACTTCTAACGATCTGATAAAAACATTCTAAAGTTTACTGTACCTGAGAAAACACATGAGAACAAGATTTCTTGGGAAACTTAGACCTAGTCTACGGCGAACATTTGGGTGTTACGTTCAAGTGGAAAAGAATCTGAGAGACTTGTTTGTTCGTAGGATTTATTTCTAATTCGAAACTTTAGATGTGCATAGAAAGTTGTCTGTCGCGCGAAGGGAATAATAGTTGGATGTAGATTCCATACGTTTGAAATTTGAATATCTTTAGGGGGGGGGGGGGAGTGCACAATGAAGGATTTTTTATTATTATTATTATTTGGCAGATAAAAGGAGGGGTATTAAAGCACGAAAATTAATGCATAGAAAAATTACTGACAGCAAATATACCGGTATCAAAACTGAGTTTGGAATATATATATCTTGATTGACTAATACATTGAGTGCAAGAATAAGGATGTGTTGATAGAGTCCAAACATAACAGCGTAATTTGTGCCAACCCCCATTTCACCACACACTATGCAGACAGTGTAATGTTGGCTAGCTGAGACCTCATCACTAGACATAGGTGTCGCGGGTTTAAACCCATGCCAATACAGACCGTTCCTTGAAGAACTCAGAAAGAAAGAGTAAATCAACGTGATATCTACGGCCTAGGAGGATAGAACACTTCAAAAGGCCCTCATTGGGCCGCAAAGATTTTATGATCCCCATAGAATCTATGTCGATCCTCTGTGACGGAGAAAGGCAAACAACAGCGTTACACTTTGTGCAGTTTATGACATCTTTGAATCTACAAATTCATATACAGTCCACTACATTTTTTGTAATAAATGAAGTAAATATTTGCGTGCCGGATCAAGAGAGAGAGAGAGAGAGAGAGAGAGAGAGAGAGAGAGAGAGAGAGAGAGAGAGAGAGAGAGAGAGAGAGAGAGAGAGAATATTTTAAAACATAAATTAACTGTTACATTAATAACAGTGTCGTATCCTCTAAAATGTCCTCGTCTGTTGAAACGTTTCAAACCGCCATTAGATACCGTGTTCTCTGTTTACTGGGCCGAACCTGTCTCGATGTTTAGTAGCTGAGACTTTGTATTCGCTGAAATATATCTGCGCAAAGACTTCATGGCCTTACACAATGTTGACATGAGGTCAACATGACTTTAAAACCGCTGCACAATTTTTTTTTTTATGCCAGGAGTTTCCACGTTAGCAAAACCTGGTCTTTAGTCTTTACAAAGCGAGAACGGTGCTGCTTTGATAGATTTGCCAGGTTTAAGATTTATGAAAGAAAAAAAAATCTAAATCAACTGTTTTCTCTATGGTGTGCAGTGCAGGCGGCAAAGATTTTGGCTGAACGCGGAGAGACTTATCAGACCAGGCGCGATGAAGCTTGCCGAGTTTTGAGAAGAACATCATCATTGATTCACGAAAAAAAATATCTTGAATTATGAAACGATGCAATCATCAATCTTCATTGAAAAAAAAAATAATGATAAAAACAATAATGCTTGCAATAATCCCCTAAAGCCCTGTAAAAATTACTCCTCTACACATCACATGACCGGGGTAACAGATTTTTCGAGCTTTTTCCTTCTCACTTTTCATTTCTTGAATTCTACATGCGTGGATTTTTTCAAAGCAGGCTTAGGCACACCATTATGTAACATTTTAGGTCAAAAGCATAAAGTAAAACGGAACTATTTTAGATTTTCCTTCGGTTGGCCATCTTGTTTTGTCCAGCTGGCTTTTCACATTGTATAATATTTTAGGTCAAAAGCATAAAGTAAAACGGAACTATTTTAGATTTTCCTTCGGATGGCCATTGTGTTTTGTCCAGCTGGCGTTTCACATTATATAATATTTTAGGCCAAAATGAAAAAAAAACAACCCTGGAATTATTTCAGATTTCCTTTCGTTTGACCATTTTGTTCTATCACGCTGGTTTTTCCCATACCCATGTCTTTATTGTATACAACATAAACATCGTAAGTACACCAAATTGTGTGTTATGACCTGAAAACTTCTGATAAAGCACATGTACATAGTCAAAACAAAGATTTAAACAATCGGTTAACTTACTCAACAAAATCGCTAATCCCTTTGGCCCTGATGTAGTAAGCCAGAGACTCGTGATATCCACCCAGCCTGTCCCGTTGTTTCACCTCCATCATGTCAGCATCATCCACTCCGCAGATTTTCTTGAAATCGGGTTTATCCGTTTGCAGTTCTCTGACGTAGAATCCGACGCAGACGCCAAGCAGAAACATGGCGGCGATGCCGATGACGATCAGAGAAAACACCCACAGACTGATGAACTTCCGGTTACGTTTCGGGTTTTCCACATAGCTGATAATCGAATCTGTGGATCCAGATCTCGATTTCGGTCTAACTCTAGGTTTGTCCCTCTGGCCGGGTCTGTACTCGATTGATAGTCTCCGGTCTGAGGCTTGGAGCAGTCTGTCTCCTGGCCTGGCCTCTGCTTCCTCTGGGAAGTAACCCACTTCCCGCGCAGTCGCCATGGCCGGGGTCTATGAATGTTTTAGTTTTTCTCCTGACCCTCACGTGATCCAGGCTAGTTTACTTATACAAAAGAAATAGATTCCGTTGAGTCGAACTCTATCCTACAGCTTTGCATACAATGTCCACCTCACTGCAGGGATTTTATTTGAAAGGAAATTCTGAGCTATTTGCTACTAAATCGTTGTAAACACATACCTTAAGTCTAAATCATACACTCTGTTGTTTAAAAAAAAATAATAAAAGGATATAATTATTAGCTTCACAGATGTTTTTAATAACTCCTTTACTTTTTTTAAGTGTTGAGTGGAAACATCACCGTTACCTTGACGTATTAGCGATTTCACTTTCACACACTTAATGGATCTAAGACGACACAAATATCTTATATCTCAAGTTCGAGTTGTGACATGATTTACTGCAACTCCAAACCCCAGTCTGCAGTATCTCTATTAAATCTTAATCGCTCTATATTGATCATGTAACCATCAACCCTTTCTGAACACAATTTGTTCAAAATTGTTGATCTTCGAAGTGATTGCACAAAGCAATGTTCTATATTGATCATGTAACCATCAACCCTTTCTGAAAACAATTTGTTAAAAATTGTTGATCTTCGAAGTGATTGCACAAAGCAATGTTCTATATTGATCATGTAACCATCAACCCTTTCTTAACACAATTTGTTAAAAATTGTTGATCTTCGAAGTGATTGCACAAAGCAATGTTCTATATTGATCATGTAACCATCAACCTTTTCTTAACACAATTTGTTAAAAATTGTTGATCTTCGAAGTGATTGCACAAAGCAATGGTCTATTCAGGGAGAAATAATTAATCTGCTCTTCAAAAGTGATTACTTACTTCGAATTTTACATGAGGACGGTAAACTAAATGTTTTACATGTTAGGACAAAATCATTGACCAAGTCAATAAACAACTTAAGTGCATAATGTTCTATATCTCTAAAAGAAGACATTCACTTGGCTCGCCAAATTTTCAATATTATTATCATTCTTCTTATTATCATTATTATTATTATTATTATTATTATTATTATTATTATTATTATTATTATTATCATAATTATTATTATTATTATTATAAATGTTGAGAACCAGCAGTGGCCACACCAAACAAAGTCATTAATGTTTGAACTTCTACATACCAAGGAAACGACTTGAAACATAAAGGTTGCAAATTTTGCCTGCATCCAAAATAAATCAAGCAATGCTAGTCTAACAATCATTGTTTCATGCACATTAGTGCTTTTTGAAAATAAAATATTCACACACTGTTTTACTATAAATAAATAAATAAATAAAAATTTGTTTTAAAATTTTCATACATCTAGATTGAATCACAGTTGGTTAAGCACTTCCTAGATTTAAATACGAACGTTGACTGGAGTAAAGAAAATGGTCTGATCTAAATAAAGAATATCATATTATTGAGTCAAATCAATAATTTATCTTATAAATTGTCCTCAATATCTACATGTGCCCGCAGATCAAAACTTTCGCAACGCCTTTGTAAAATAATCATAGAATGTTTTATTTATAACTCTAGATCTAGTTATATTTTTCTTATCAAAAGAAAACAAACCACAACAAATCTTATTCAGATCAATTCCAGTTCTGTATTGTCTGAGATTAAATGATACCTGATGATACACTTCGCAAATCCGAATCTTTCTCAAAACACTGGAGCCTGGATCTTGAAGTTAATCTTTTGAACTTCCTAGTTATCAAATAACAGTAGAGCCAGACTTAAGGTGGAACATGCATGGCAATAAATAACACACAACTTTATCTAAATACGGTATTAATAAGACCAGCATCACACACGCAACACAGACCAAGCATTGGCGCATGGCACGACTGGCAGGCGACAGCGCTGTGTCAACTCAACCGAGAGCCCAGGGGAGAAGACGAAAGGTGAAAGTCGCTAGTCGATCCAAGCGACGGCGCCAGGTGATGAAGCCGAGACTGTAGCTACAGCAGAGCTATCACGAACTGTGTGTGCCCTATCGCTCGACTCTCTCTCTCTCTCTCTCTCTCTCTCTCTCTCTCTCTCTCTCTCTCTCTCTCTCTCTCCACAATGTGCTATTTGAGCCCCATTGAAGGGTACTTGAGAAATGGGTGCCTGGTGATCACAGGGACGCGGCGCGAAATGCGATTTGGTTTGGTTTGCGCACGCGATGCGCACCGGTGCTTACCGTACAGGTGGCCACAATCTGGCCAGGCTTTTCCAACCAGTATTGACTCGGTTTTTTGGTTTCCCAATAATAATCTATTGGCTTCCTGTGGCGCGCCGTGTTGACCCATTCAGTTTTTACAACCAAATAACTCTCTATTTGGATAAGCCGATTTATTTTTGGCATTAAAGAGAATGATCCTTTATTATTACTTTGGCTATCTGATTCTGGACTGTCACATTTCCTCAGAGAATTTGGAAGGGAAAAAATCGTTGACATAGCCAGTGATCTATGCATAGCAGCTTACCATGTTGACATAATAATAATAATAATAATAATAATAATAATAATAATAATAATAATAATAATAATAATAATAATAATAATAATAATAATAATAATAATAATAATAATAATAATAATAATAATAATAATAATAATAATAATAATAATAATAATAATAATAATAATAATAATTAAACCTGCATTAATTTTCTTTAAATGTGTTTAGAAAATCAAATTTGAAGCTACTCCATTACTCTTAGAGTAACAAACTTTCTTCTTTTTTTTTATTAAAAAAATGTGTAGTCCGATGAGGAAGTTTTTAGGATCCAGATTTTGAAAATTAGCTCACCCTACCCTTGCTCTTCACTGAGATCAGAATGGAGTCCCAGGATCACCCTTGCTCTTCACTGAGATCAGAATGGAGTTCCAGGATCACCCTTGCTCTTCACTGAGATCAGAATGGAGTCCCAGGATCACCCTTGCTCTTCAGTGAGATCAGAATGGAGTTCCAGGATCACCCTTGCTCTTCACTGAGATCAGAATGGAGTTCCAGGATCACCCTTGCTCTTCACTGAGATCAGAATGGAGTCCCAGGATCACCCTTGCTCTTCACTGAGATCAGAATGGAGTATAGGATCACCCTTGCTCTTCACTGAGATCAGAATGGAGTCCCAGGATCACCCTTGCTCTTCACTGAGATCAGAATGGAGTCCCAGGATCACCCTTGCTCTTCACTGAGATCAGAATGGAGTCCCAGGATCACCCTTGCTCTTCACTGAGATCAGAATGGAGTTCCAGGATCACCCTTGCTCTTCACTGAGATCAGAATGGAGTTCCAGGATCACCCTTGCTCTTCACTGAGATCAGAATGGAGTCCCAGGATCACCCTTGCTCTTCACTGAGATCAGAATGGAGTTCCAGGATCACCCTTGCTCTTCACTGAGATCAGAATGGAGTCTCAGGATCACCCTTGCTCTTCACTGAGGTCAGAATGGAGTCCCAGGATCCCCTTGCTCTTCACTGAGGTCAGAATGGAGTCCCAGGATCACGATGATCAGCCCTCTGACAGATACCGGTACATAGACACAGAGTCAGCAAGAAATCTTTTCAAGTATTTTCAGCTGTCGTGAGATTTGAACGGCTGCTTAGAGATCTAAAGAAGGCGCGAGGGAGATTTTAAAGTGGGATGTCTCTCGCAATCATTGTCAAAAATAAAATAAAAAAAAAAGTGGAATCAAGAGAAGACGTCTTATCAGCAATGGCGAAATGACACACTTATTTAGCACAAATTGAGTAGAAACGACGGAAAAATAATGAAGAATGGGAGAGGAGGAGAATAAGAGAAAGGGAGAAAGAGAGAGACAGACAGACAGAGACAGAAAGAGAGAATTTGGGGAAAAAAAAAAAGGGGGGGGGAGGACAGTAGTGTTAAAGAGAGACAGAGAGAAAGATAGAGAAAGGTAGCACACAAAACATTAAGAGAGAGAGAGAGAGAGAGAGAGAGAGAGAGAGAGAGAGAGAGAGAGAGAGAGAGAGAGAGAGAGAAGAGGAGAAAGAGCAAAAGAAAGACAGAGAGAGTGTTTTTTTATTATTAATTACAAATAACCATTGTATTTGTCAGAATTGAAGAAAAAATAATGCTATAATTAGTGGATCTACGGGTAAATCGGGAGAAAGAAAGAGAAAGAGATAGCAGATGTGAGTGTGTGTGAAACAGGATAGAGATATTTAAGGGAGAAAAAAAAAAGGGGGGGGGGGGGTAAATATATTGTGTTAATTTTATGCAACTTAAGTTATGACCTGATGAAATATGGCTGTTTTTCAAATAAAGTGAGAACTTTTCGAGTTAGTCTTTGATTCATTTATATTTAAACCACAATACTCTTGTTGGTTTCTTTTAGACAAAATTAAGCACTTAAACTTTAATTACTGATAATGAGATTGCTCCTTTTTTTTTTTTTTCTTTTTTTTTTTTTTTTGGGGGGGGGGGGGGGAGGGGGAGACTGCCAAAATTACCCTGCACACGATTGACAAATTTCATTTTATTTAAAAGCGGTCAATATTGTGAACACAAAACATTTTTTTTTGTTTTTTTTTTGTTTTAGGCATAATGTGAACTTGACATTCATAATTATATCTAAACATAGTTTTCAGTTTATTATGTATAATTATTTGACCCGTAAAAACTGTAGGCTCTACCCGGAAATTTGAAAATTGTTTTTTTTTTTTTTTGGGTGTGTGTGTGGGGGGGGGGGGGGGGGGAAGGGCTTAAAATAAGAATTTGAGAGCAAGCATGAGTAGGCAAGATCCGAGGCGGGCATCAAGTAGCGTTGATTAGATTATATCACCAGGGCCTCAGGGCTAGATCTACACATCCATCCCGGCATACAGAGCGGGGCGTGTCCGGCAAACAAGCCACTCTTTTCATCCCCTTCGACCAGTCAGGTCCAAGGACGTGCTCAGTTACCCCGGTGAGACCTAAGAGCTGTTGAATTGAGAGTGGAGAAAAATTCAATGTGACTGCCGCAGCCTCAAGGCACTCGTTCTAGATGTAGATCTAAACACCCCATGACTAAAGTAACTCTAGCGTGTAACTTGGGGCATTTGAAGTTTCCCCTATATTGTAAAAGTATTTTGGTATATGGTACTCTGGAATTTTAATGTTTAATTATTATTATTATTATTATTATTTTTTTTTTTTTTTTTTGGTGCTTTGAAGGAGTGGTCGCTAAGATTCAGTATTACTGACAATGGATGGGTTGAAAATATGACTGGTAGACTTTAACTATTTATTTACTATATTTGGTGCTTTGAAGGAGTGGTCGCTAAGATTCAGTATTACTGACAATGGATGGGTTGAAAATATGACTGGTAGACTTTAACTATTTATTTACTGTAATTACTATTATTACTATTACAGATCCCGTCCCTTCAGTTTCCTCTCTCTTACAACTTCATCTTAAACGTCAGATTCAGAAAAATAAAAACTCTCGTTTTCTATTTTGATCTTCAGCCTTTTAGGTTGCCACCCGAACACATAAACAAAGAAGTTTAGTAACTGTAAGAAAGAGAACAGGAAGGACAGACCTGAAATAAGCCTAATTAATCTTTTATTTATTTTCTTTTTTTTTTTTTCGTATAGGCAATAATCCCACTATTTTATTTAATGGTTATTGTACAAAAGCTTTTCTCCCACATACGTGACTATAATTCCATTGCGTCAGTTATGAAAAAAAAAATGATCCTTAAAATAAATATTTCAGTCTGTGAACGGCCAGTGCTAGTGCAACAGAAGGAACCACAAAACGAGGCGAGCCCCAATCTCTATTTTGTGTAGCCCAGGAAATAGCTTAGATCATAGATCAACGTTTCAGTGATTTATCAATTCATGACTTGTCTTTAATTGAACCCCATTTTCCAAGACATTCCCCTTGTGTCTGGTTCAGTGGTTCCTTTTTCGAAGACTCTCCCCGCGGACAAAAAACAAACAACAAGAACGTTAGATCGAGATTCTATAGTTTCAGATCTCGGTCTTTATTTTGTAACTCGAGAAACCTGGCTGCGTGCCCTGCAGGAATAATTAAACCTAAATCCTGTTTAATTTATGCGAGCACTTTATTTATAGACCTCCGCCTTTGAAAAATACGTGTCCCTGGGCCTCATCGTTTCTCAAGCTATGGCCGACTAGGCCAAATCAGCCTACCGCTTAATGGGGTTGTTACTTGTAGAGCTAAATTTATTCTTGATATTCCCCTACACGCCTTGCCATGTGTATTTTCAAAATTTGCATGAGCAAAGTGGATTCCAGTCCGATAAGGTTCAAGTTAAACAAAATAAAACGAATGTTTACATCATTTACATCATTTTAGTGTCCTCAAATGTGTCATTTAAAAAAAAAATGCCTACTTCTTCGACTCTCTCTCTCTCTCTCTCTCTCTCTCTCTCTCTCTCTCTCTCTCTCTCTCTCTCTCTCTCTCTCTCTCTCTCTCTCTCTCTCTCTCTCTCTCTCTCTCTCTCTCTCTCTCTCTCTCTCTCTCTCTCTCTCTCTCTTTCTCTCTCTCTCTCTCTCTCTCTCTCTCTCTCTCTCTCTCTCTCTCTCTCTCTCTCTCTCTCTCTCTCTCTCTCTCTCTCTCTCTCTCTCTCTATATATATATATATATATATATATACACATATATAATTACATTCATACATATAATCATATATGTATGTGTATGCATGTATATGTGTGTTATTGTCTACCTCGGTCAGTTTTGTTTTGTTGATTTGTTTACGGCTATAATAAGGATTCTCTCAGCAGCAGAATCCCTGATACCTCAAACATGCACAGTCTCTATAGATGACTAATAAACAGCTCTATAGAAGTCATTAATTTTTTTTTTAAAATCCTCAAGCAAGAAGGATAACTCAATAAATAGGAAGAGGTTAATATATGGAAAAGAGTTATCAGCCGTTAAATGTTTGAGTAAGTGGGGGGGGGGGGGGGGGGTGGGGGGTTTTTTTTTTACTCAATTTATATCTTCCCCCAATCCAAACATCATCCCGAAATTTATACTTTCATGTCGTAAAAACTGTCTGCATAAGTAGATTAGAACCTACGCCTCATATTTTGTTTCCTTTTTTTTATTGTTGAAAAAAATGATATGATATTGATGCTTAAATTTAAAAGAGATCCATGCGGAAAACAAAACAAAACTAAAACAGAACAACAGAAAGGAAAAAAAAACCACCTACTCGTTAACTTTAATAGTATCATTTCAAATAAGAAAGAGGGGGGGGAGAGAGAGAGAGAGAGAGAGAGAGAGAGAGAGAGAGAGAGAGAGAGAGAGAGAGAGAGAGAGAGAGAGAGAGAGAGAGAGAGAGAGAGATCTTCTTAGGCCATTAGCAGTAAAAAAAAATCCATTTACTTATTTATTCTTTTATTAGTCTATTTACTTATTTTCATATTCAATCTCTCAATTTTGTATATGTCGGGCAAAGTTAGTAATTTAATCTGTTCATTGAACAAATTGACTTTGCGTACAATTTCTGCCTCTATCTCCGGTATCCCTCCAACCCAGAGACACGCGATGCTACATCATCATTCTATTCATCCAGAGCGACATGATAGAGAGAAAATGAGAGAAATGAATGTGTAGATAAGTGAAATAACAAAAAAAAAAAAAAAGACCATTAATTGTATTTCGTGGGTAAAGCTCCTCCATTAATACTTCATAGACTGATTAAAGGGCCTTATTACACTTTTTTTTTTTGGCTGAGAGAGAATACGGGAGAAGTTATCAATCATGCTTAAGGCCCACCTGCACATTAATTGAACATGTAGAAATATTTATAAATAAATAAGAATTTCAAAATACAAACTTTAATTTCCTGGCAGACAACTCCCAATCTGTCCTTGAAAATAACGTCACAACCTAGGCTTATGCAATTATCTTGTTTAATACTAAGGTCAAGGTCTTCCAAGTTATGAAAGCTAAACAAGACGGCGGTAAAGTGCATCGTTGCCCACCAGGCATGAGTTCAGCGTTTTCTGTATTTTGATGTTTTCTTCGCTATTTCAGATACTTTCCAAACAAATTTATATCAAACGGTTGGCCTGTTCATCTGCAACCTTAGTTAGATCTGGAGGTTTTTATGCATTTAAGGGATACAAACGGAAGGAATCTGTACCTTACAGTTACAGAAGCTTTGTTTTTAAATTCTCTCCACCAGGTGTTGCAATTGTCACCAATAGCGTCAGGTATTGCTCAACAGTATTTTCGCAGGTATTTTGTACGTCTTTATAAATATTGGAGCTAGATCTAGATTTATTTTTGATAAAATTGCAGATATCGACCCACATCACGTCGGGCTTCACAATTGAATGTTTCGCGACGAAAGCGAGACTTGTATAGATCTATTCTAGATCTAGATCTAGGCCCTAACGTTAATTCATGGGATTTTAGAGCAACACGAAAATGCTTAGAACATCTTAAAAAGTATGGTTATTTGCGACAAACAAAACCTTCATATTCGTGTTCAGCATATCAAGTTTATTAAGACTGATACAATTTGAAAGCTTAGGGCGAGTTGGGACGATATCAGCAATAATATCTTTTATTGTGCTTAAAATCTAGAGCTAGGTAATGTCGTTTGTTATCAATTCTAGATTTAGCAAGTTATGGAGGACTTCAGATATAGATCTAGAACTTGAGCTCAATCCATGCTGGCTGCCATGTAAGCAAACAAACGGCACCACAGCTTTAGCGAGTGCCCCTAGATCTAGCAAGTAATGGAGGACTTAGATATAGATCTAGGCTGACTGTATCATCCATGCTTTTGCTTTGTATATTTAAAAATATAATATATAATATGTTAACAACCAGCTGAAAAAAAATATTTTCAATTTTATCAAGATCTAGATCTAGATTTTTTGTTAATTTGGGGTCCTCTATAGGAGTGAAAGCCACATCCATCTCTGCTTATTAACAGAGCTTTCAGGCCTGTCAAAGTGTCATCAAATAGTATGAAGTAAATTAAAATCATCGGAAATTGCGATTTCTATAAATATATTTGTTGTTTTATCTAACCAGAGAAGTCCACCTACTATAACTTCAATTTCAACAATGGGTGAAGACAATCCAGCGAGCTTAGAAAATAAAACATCAGGTGGAAACACATCAAAAAAGGTAAGTATTATAAACTGTTTAAGGCTTTTTCAGGACAAAGAAAGAAGTAACCCATAAGGTATGTTCCACGATAAAATTTGAAAAGGCAAGTTCATTTCTTTGTCCATTGATTGTAACAAAAATCTGTTTGAATAACATATTTTTTACATGATTTGTAATCTTGATAATGTGAATTTACTTACTTCGTGAAAATTGTGTTGGGTGTGGTCTTTCTAGATTTTTTTTTATTTTATTTTGTTTTAAGGCTTCAGGTCGGAGAAGTAAATGTGACCCTAAAGCTCAGATATTTTTTGTGATTTTTGTGAAGTGATACGCTTGTCTGTGGAATATGGAAGACCACACTTCATCAACTCAGCTGATTTAGGTAGATCCAGGGTTTTTCAGTAATCAACACTATAATATTAAACTAAGACTGCTTTGTTTGAAAAAATTTACATACTTTAAGTTTAAATTTTAGTTACTCAGATGAAAGAATCAACACCAGACAGTATCATTCTTACCTGCTTTTGTTTTCCTTTTTTTTTATTATTATTATTCTGAAGGAGACAGAAGTCAAAGATGAGAAAACATCAGAGCCCAAGGAAAATGAGAAATCCAACGCCAAAGACAAAGGCCAAAAGTCCAAACCCGAACCAAGGGTAAGATTTTTATTTGGCCCTGATTTCTAAAGGCAACTGTTAGAGTTCCAGAAATATTTTAGTTATACTTTTATTTCATGGTAGTATTTTGTCAGTTACATGTCTTTTTACACAGGGGAAGGCTTATAGATAGGTTGTAAATACTTGTTTATCTCAAGATTTTATTTAAAGCTGAAATTCAAGCTTTATAGTTGAAATTTTTATTTCTGCTGACGTCTTTTCAATTGGTGTGGCATTTGATTTTATGCCAGACAAATATCATATAGATGAATACCTTAATTTTTATACAGGAGCGTCCTGTCAGAAAAGTGGAAAAGAGAAAACTAGAAAAAAGTTCAGAAGATGAAACTGCAGCGAAAAGGTCCAAAGCAGAAGATGAGGTAAGACTGGGCTTAATTTAAAAACAAAAACAAAAACAAAACCCTGTAACAAAAGAGGTGTATACAACTTGAGCTGAGATCAATCAGAATATTATGAAATTTCTACTGTACAGACATGTAAATTAACTGTGAATGATTTTGATAATGGTAGAACTAGAATAATCTTCGTTCTTCTTGCTACTGAACACCAAGTGTGAAAAGATGTCACTTTGCAAATTGCTTATTTATAAGTTGAAAAGTGTTTTTGAGCCCCCGCAGGTAACTTCGTGAATGTCTTCTTTCATTCTTAAATTGAGAAAAATTCACTGCATCATCACTATTTTCCCCAAGAATTATTTTTTTCCACGTTTAACCTAAATATGTGACATGAATCAGAAGGTCTTCTTTCTTTTTGTAGCTGTTTTATTGAAGATGTGAAAATGAGGAAAAGAAATTTTTGCAAATGATTGGCTATCAAATTATTTGCAAAATCCTTGTCTATCTGAAGAGATTGATATTTTTTAATCCAAGTATTTTACCAAGCAGAACGTTGCCAGTGAATGGGGTTGATGTTTTTATATAAATATTTCACGCAGCAGAACAATACTGATGAACCTGCTGAAGATCTTGGTAAGACTGATAATGAGGACTTCATCAAGAAGATAAACCAGAGACGGACTGATGTGTGTGAGGACGTGTCAAAGTTTAAGTTCAACAAAAAGCGTGTCCGTGTAATCTCAGAGGAGGAAGATTTTTCAGAAGACAGCAATGGTGTCGTTTACTGGATGTCTAGAGATCAGAGAGTTCAAGGTGATTTATCTACTCACTTAGTCTGATCAACTTGACAAGAGTACAGTTATAGCTTTTTTGTTTTAAATCAAGTGCTACAGGTGAAATATGAAGCTTTGCAGTAGTATTACATACACTTTATTTTTCGTCTGTTATACAAAGTTTGATGTCATTGATTCCAACCTCAGATGAGTCAATACTTTTTTTTTCTTGTTTATGTGTGTGTAGCTTTTATGACAATAGGTGGAAAGAAGAGCTCCTCGGTGTTTCTTCAGTGGCGGAAGATAAAACTGTATGCATTCTGTTGTGTTGTCGATGCTTGCTGCTTTGTAATGAGTTTCCCGTCTCGTAAGCACTCATGTAGGAGGAAACTCTCGTCTTATTTTGTTACCTCCCTCAATTTCTTATGTAAACATGTTTCAAAGTTCACAATATTTAAATTTTCCACATGTTATAGTATCCTATTTTTTCAGCTTGTAACATCTTTATGTCTTTCAGTCTAAAGTCTTATTTGTGTCTTCTTTTCATCAAAGACAATTGGGCTTTCCTTTATGCCCAGCGCCTTGCCATGAAACTTGAAATTCCTCTCCATGTCTGCTTCTGCCTGGTCCCCAAATACCTGGATGCGACAATCCGCATGTATGGTTTCATGATGAAGGGCCTGGCACAAGTTGAAAAAGTAAGTTTGTACAGTGAGGTTGGCTTTAACTATCTGTGTTAAAAGGGCACTCAAAACTGGGTGTGATTATTCTTGAATGCATGTGATTTTTCTCTGCTGC
Source organism: Elysia crispata (assembly GCA_033675545.1). Taxonomy (NCBI): domain Eukaryota; kingdom Metazoa; phylum Mollusca; class Gastropoda; family Plakobranchidae; genus Elysia; species Elysia crispata. Next base: position 172,856 of record JAWDGP010006658.1, read on the forward strand.
TGCAACTTTTGTAAGTAGTTTTTCTTGGTTCGAATTTATTAATTTAGTTCATGTAGAGTCATTCACATTGTTGCTTTATCAGTAGAAGGAAGTACATGTTGTTCCCAAAGGAAGATAGTGAAACGAAAACTAAGAGAGAATTTTTTAGGAAGTGGCTTCTTCTACTTTGAATAAAATTCTGAACCAATGGTCTCATAGGATTTTGGAAATTGTGTTGACTTGAGTTATAGCAAGTGAATTTCATGCGAAAATACAAGTACACCTTTTTTTAGGTTTTTTTTTTTTCTTTTTGTTTAATAAGACATTTTTAGTGATAATAAAGCAAAAAAAAAAAGTTAATGATAATGCTCAAAATGTATGTTTTTTAAATTCTGAAAAAATTAGAATTGAAAATGTAATACCAATTTCTAAATCTTATTCAAGGAATGCAGAGAGCTGAATATCCCCTTCCACCTGCTGTATGGTCAGGCAAGCAAGTCAATCCCTGCCTTTGTGAAAGAGCACAACATTGGTGGAGTGGTCACCGATTTCTCACCTCTGCGAGTTCCAGTCAAATGGGTTGATGATTTGAAAAATGCTCTTCCTTCAGATGTGCCTCTCTGTCAGGTAAAGTTGTCGCTGTTCCCCCTTTAGCATCTTAATAAGGTATGAAAATAATCAGTGTTTGTCGCAGTCGGTTCAGCTGATGTTCTTTTGCACCATTGTTATCTGAGCGTGAGAAATGTTTAACCAAAATGTAGGAAAGAAATTAAATATTTATATATTTTTTTTTAACCTGTAGTGAAAATGAAATCTTAAGTTTTCAGTATCTAAAATAATCAACCAATCTTTTTTTTTAAAACTTGTTTTCAGGTAGACGCACACAATCTGGTCCCTTGCTGGGAAGCATCGCCCAAACTTGAATATGGGGCCAGGACGATCCGCAACAAAATCCACAACCAACTAGGAGGGTTCCTCACAGAGTTCCCTCCTCTTGTGAAGCACCCGCACCCGCCCAAAACTATGCCAAAGGTGAGAGCTGCTACTCTCCAAACATATGGTACACAATACCGAGTTAACTTTGGCCATGTACTGTTCTCTTTGAGAAGAAAGCTTTGGGGGTTCTAGTTAACTTTAGTCATGTACTGTTCTCTTTGAGAAGAAAGCTTTGGAGGTTCTAGTTAACTTTAGTCATGTACTGTTCTCTTTGAGAAGAAAGCTTTGGAGGTTCTAGTTAACTTAAGTCATGTACTGTTCTCTTTGAGAAGAAAGCTTTGGGGATACTGGTTAACTTTAGTCATGTACTGTTCTCTTTTAGAAGAAAGCTTTGGGGGTACTCGTTAACTTTGGCCATGTACTGTTCTCTTTGAGAAGAAAGCTTTGGGGGTACTAGTTAACTTTAGTCATCTACTGTTCTCTTTAAGAAAAAAGCTTTTGGGGGGTTATTATTTGGATTTTTTTTTCTTGATTTCTCCTAAGAAAATTGTCTATCTAAACCTCTTTTATCGGTTTTGGACAATTAATCACAGATTTTCTTCCGCCGTAGCTCAATGTTGTTGTAAATATGTTTATAGCAAATTCTTAGTGCAGTCAGTTTTGAGCTAGATATACTAACATTAATTTTTAAAAAAAAAAAAGAAAGAGGCTTGAAAGTAGATAAATTTGCCTTTTTCTTACTATAATTACAAAATATCTCCTCAGAGAATTCTGAGTATTCCATGTAATTGTCACCATATTTTGCAATTGTTGGTACTTGTATTAAGTTTTGGTGAGGGTTTTTTTTTGTTTGTTTGTTTTTTTGCAGTATTTGATTTTAACTCTTACATCCTGCTTCCCCTCCCGCCCCATCGAGGGCTGCCTTAAGTAGATTTGGCATGAAATATTAGTTGAATTCTGATTTCTTATCATCAGCTCACAGACTGGAAAAAGGCCGATATGACTCTAGAGGTAGACCGCACTGTGCCAGAGGTGACATGGGCGAAGCCTGGAAGTCAAGCTGCGTACAAGATTCTTCAGTCTTTCTGCGAAAAGAGGCTTAAGCATTTTGCCACCCAGAGGAATGATCCGAACAAGCAGGCCCTCAGCAACCTTTCCCCTTGGATTCATTTTGGTGAGACAAAAAAAATGCAAATTTGTTAAGATTCTTGCGGCCTGCCAATGCACACTCCCTGACCTCTGGTCCTTATAATTTATAAATGAATGTTTATTTTTTTTTTCTGTTCAATTCTTAACAAGTATGCTAGATATGCTAATAGGTGAGAACATTGAATTGTTAATGCTGAGGTCTTGCCTTGATATCCTAGCCTGGGCTATCTGTTGATGGGTTTGGATGTTGGCGAACCAACCTTACTATGATTTGTAGGGGTTGTGAGAGTTTCTTTGATCTTAGAGGTAGGAACTGCTTTGTGCTTAGTCTTTGCCTGCACAGGTGATCAGCTGCTGGGTTTCTCTGGTGCACTTGTAGCTGCAACAAATGGCTGGTCATTTATAGAGGGTACAGATTCAGAAGCAACATAAAACAGGGAAAGCTCAAATAATATTTGAATTCTTTACATACATGACATATAAGTTAATTTCTGAATTTCAGAATTGTGTTTTGTGTCCAAGATATGAAACTTTTGCAAAATAGAGTGTTGAAGTCAAGACTGTTTGAAAATCAGCATTTGTCTTTTCTCAGAGTAAGCAAGCAGTCATTTCTACATTTAGCGTAGAAAACATACTAGTTTTAACCAATTTTTGTCTCATAGATGCAAGGTATATAACTACATGAGCTCGATGGTTATGCAAGCAGTCATTTCTACATTTAGCGTAGAAAACATACTAGTTTTAACCAATTTTTGTCTCATAAATGCAAGTTATATAACTACATGAGCTCGATGGTTATGCAAGCAGTCATTTCTACATTTAGCGTAGAAAACATACTAGTTTTAACCAATTTTTGTCTCATAAATGCAAGTTATATAACTACATGAGCTCGATGGTTATGCCCTGTTATGTTCACTGGGCCTTGCTTTATTTTAAATGACTGAAACCTGTAACACCGAAATATTTCAGGTCAGATTTCTGTCCAGAGGTGCATACTGACGGTGCGGTTGTACAGGAGCAAGTCAAGCGACAGTGTGAACGCATTCATAGAAGAGGCTGTGATTCGACGAGAACTGGCAGATAATTTCTGTTACTACAACAAGCATTACGACTCAATCAAAGGTATTAGGGATTAACAATGTTCTTTTGGTTTTTTTTCCGCTAGAATCTTTGGTTTCTGAGATTATTTGTAATTTTAATGGTTGCATTTTTCTATCTCTTTTATCAGTCATTAATTGGACACATTTGTACTGTGTACTTTATATGCCAGGCAAAAAATGTACTTGATTCAATAAAAAATTTTTAACCAGAAATAAAGAATTATGAAAGTATAAAGGAATGTGTTTTGTTAAAGTATTCAACAGTGAAAAAAAAAACTAGAATAAGGAAGTCAGAAACATATGTCTTGTCTGTCCAATTTTTTTTTTCCTTGATTCATACTCTCTCTAAAATATAAGGAGAAAGCTTTTAAAACATTCTTGTTTTTTTTTTTGGGGGGGGAGTGGCCTTAACTTTTGTTACCTTTATTGTGTTATTGTGTAGAGAAAATACCTGTTTTTCCACTGAGTATGTATTTTCTTTTTTCTCAAAATGATTCCTTCTTTTCAAATTAACTGTCAGGAACACTGAATTTCTGTACTTTTATTGAAATCTTGTTGCATTTCATTTTGGTTTTGAAAGCAGGCCTTCCTCTCATATTAATTAATTTACGCTTAATCATAAGTATTTTTTTTTTATTTTTCTGCTAGGAGCCTATGACTGGGCGAAAAAAAGCCTAGCACTTCACAAAGATGACAAACGTCCATACTTGTACACGCGAGACCAGCTGGAGGAATCAAAAACCCATGACGACCTGTGGAATGCTGCTCAGGTTAGCCTAAGTGTGTTAAGTGGTTGGTAAAAAGCTAATATTTGCCTCACAGAAGATAAAGACTGATGTGGATTTTAGGATTGCACTGTAAAAAAAAAGAAGCAAAGTTGTTTTTTCTCTGCTGTCAAAACAGAGTAAACCTGTGTTGAAAAAGTAGTAATAAGAGCTAAATAAATGTATAGCCTACTTTCATTTTCATGTGTTTCATACCTCCCCTCCCAACCTTGGTTCTTCATGCAGGACCAGTTGGTGTTGGAGGGCAAAATGCACGGGTTTCTGCGCATGTACTGGGCAAAGAAGATCCTAGAGTGGACGAATTCCCCGGAGGAAGCTTTGGCATTCTCCATCTACCTGAACGACAGATTTAGTCTGGATGGACGAGACCCTAATGGTTATGTGGGTAAGTGTGATGATTTATTTGGAGATTTTGATGAGAATTTTTTTCATTTATTTTTTTTTTAAATCCAATGTAGGAATGATTAAGAAGTAAATATACAATCTTGTTCTTCTTCTCCTTTATCTCCTTTATTATCTTTTTCCTTCTCTTTTGAAACTCTCCCCTCTCTTATTTTGATTTTTTTTTTGGTCTTCTTGCTTCCGTGCTTTGTAACTTAAATTTAAGTTCCAATATCAAGGTCATATTATGTTGCCCTGAAAGGTTTTCAGGTCTTCAATCGTGCAATTCAGCTTAAGGTTTAGGGGAGAATCAAGCAGTATTGAAGAGTTAGCTACAATTCTTATCAATTTCATGTCAGCTGAATATTTGATCAATGAAATCAGGGCACTTTGTGGTTTTGTCCTGTACAATTTGAAGGAGAATCCTTGAGCTGTGAATGTAATTTCTAATCGTACTGAATGTTTTGTTCTTTGGATTTATTATGTTAGTTGTGACATGAAACGATTTCCTCCTGGCTTTCCCTGATGTCCAGGCTGTATGTGGTCAATCTGTGGGATTCATGACCAGGGCTGGGCAGAGAGAGCTGTGTTCGGGAAAATCCGATACATGAACTACCAGGGCTGCAAGCGGAAGTTTGACGTGCCTGGGTTTGTTTTGAGGTACAAAAAAAAGAAGATGGAAGCAAAAAAGTAAAGCTGTGGCTTTATGAGTTTATGATTCGGAAATTAGAATAAGTGGAGAATAACTGATGGACACAGTGTAAAGAGATAAAAAATGTCAACATTGCAGAGTTGAAAAAAAGTTACTATGCCTCATAACAATTCTCTTGCTGTAATGTAATCAGTCATTGCGAATAGTATTGTTCAGGAGAGATTATAATGTTACCTGGGTTAGAGATCCCACAGTTTTTATACTCCATGAATGTTTAGATCTACTTCAAATCGTTATCACACAACCTAAACACACTGCATTAGTTACAACAACCAGGACAGTTCAAGGAAATGAAAATTTTTTTTTCTTTGACTGCTTTTTTTCTGCATAACGAACAAGCCAGGTTGAGAGCAGAGTATGTCTGAGACTTACAATTAGGGCATGCAGATTGAAAATGAAAGTTATTTATGTAAATTTTAACTTTACCTTCGGTTACAGATTGTTTGTAGATTTTTTTACTGAATAACATACTCGTAGTGATTTCTTAATGGATGATAATTATCTTTTGTGATCTTTTTCAAGAATCTGCTGCCTTAATTTTCTTCTTCCCCTCTTACTAGGCTTATCAAAATTCACCAATCAGTACCAATATTGTTAAATTGGCTGTAATATATGATGAATATGTGCAGTAGCAATTTTTTTATGCCCTTTTCATATGGAACCCTATCAAAGCCAAAAACCTGTAACGAAGTTTATGTTTTGCGCAATATCTTCAAAGCTCTTCAGAGCACTCAAAAATATTTATTGTGAGATTCAACTTTCAAGAAGGTATAAGTTATAACTTTTAAAAAAAATCTTTAATTAGATCTTCACTACTTTGATTCTATAACATAAATAGGTAAATACTAATTTTAAATGGCAGAAAACAATCTCCTTGCACGATTCTCAGGTATTAAGGAATCCACTCTATTTGCATTTTGAATAAAATTCAACAAGGCTCAAATGTTTTTGTATCAACAGGAGACTTGAATCTCCTTCGAAGGCAGCAATAACTTTTTATCCAGATATTTGTTACATTTTGGATGTATTGTTCTATCTCTAGGTCTTGTTTTACAGACATACCTAGGTAGGATATCTTTACAAAATTTTTTTATCCTTTTTATAATCATTTATGATACTATGAATATGATGTATATGCCATACTCTGTTGTCTCACTCGGAGAAAGAGTCATAATCATTTTGTCATTCCTTTACTCATGACGTCTGAAATTATGTTCGTGCTGTAGGTATTCCTTCACCTTAAAGTACAGCTTTCTCCTCTTGACTAGAAACATGTCCGACACTGTTTGAAATATCAGGAATGTCAATTAAACAGTGCCTCTTACAGCAAGAGACAAAAAGCTGGGAATCTCTTTATTTCATTCTTCAGTTTGAGAACTCAGTAGATGGGACAGTAGCAGAGAAGTTAGAGGGATTGTAGCAAGTTAAAATCGCACTAAATATATTTTTTCTGTCTCTCTTATTTAATTGGATCTTGATGTCCTACTCCATAATGCCCAAGTATTGTGGTTGACATTAAACTTACAAGAAAGTTTTCTATATTGTTATTTCAAGACATACTTTTAAAGTATATTTTATATTTTTCTCAGTTATGTTTTTCTTCACTCAGATCATTAAGTTTCAACTTTGTTTATTGTCATTGGACCAACTTGTGTTTTTTTTTTTCTTGGTTTGAGTCAGAAACTGAGAAAACACTGAAATTGTGAAAGAGAAATCCACAGATATTGAGACACCATTCATTTATCAACTTTTATCAAAAATAAGCTTTTCAATTTTACCCCTCTCCTCCCTTTGGATTTATTGGGCATATGATGCAATGATATTGGTCGCTGATTCTTATTTCTTTGATCTGTGTATAAAATGCATTTTTATCTGTACTTAATGTTTATCCATATCATGCCCAGTATTTGATGTATGAAATGCATCATGTTCAGCCACTTGCTGTTTTAAATTGAATAAAAGAGATGTTGAAGATGATGTATGTAACGGTTAAAGGGATTCACCAACTATGTGTGACTGAATCTGATTGAAATTGGTTGTAATTTCTTGGAACTAGTGAGTGTATTTGAATCAGTACATTTACAGAGGTCTAAAATGTATCAAGTGCTATCGTTTACATGGTTTGAAGAATGCTGTCTGTTATGTATTTCTTACTATTTTTTTTAAACAAACCATGTCTTATCTTTTATCACTTTAAAATACATTATGGTATAACAAAGGAGAGAAAAAGGAAACTTTTGAATTTCTATTCATGTCTATCTTGTGAATGAACATATATCTTTGTTTTCTCAACTTGAATCCAATTTAATTCTTTTTCATAATTACTGTATTCCATTGTCTGAATGAGATGCATCTATGTCTATGTCAGATCATAATGAATAAAATATCAAAAGAAAAACAAGATTTCTTTTATTTTTTTATTTTTTATTTTTTTTTTTATTTTGATTGAATTAACTTTAAGGCTGCAGATTTTATTGAATCAGTCATGAATTTGAAAAATATTGAAAAGAAAAAAAATAAGCAGTTTAATGCAGTCCTGCATTCTCAGTCTCACTATATGGTGGCCATTGATCAAAGAAATATAGGGGTGTAGCCATCAAAATCTGTTGCTCTATCTACATCATACTCTGATCCTGACTTATGCCCTCTTTCAAATAAACATTTACTAGGTACATTGTATATTAACAAGGAGTAACTGTAACTTGTAAGAGTCTCTGATGCGTAGACAGTGGCAAAGCCATGATGCGAGGACTTCCTGGAGATATTACATATTGTGGTGCTTCACGTAACCAGAAAAAGTTGAATAAGCAGAAAGTAGACTGAAAATTAGAATATTGCAATGATGTTATTTCAACATGCGTTAAGCTGGATATTTATATGAGTCTACTACATGTATATAATCTCAAAGTTTTGGGTCCTAGTTCTCGATAAAATTCCAAACAGTCTTCCTGGATATCGCTGCTGCTGTACAACTCTAGCTCTAATAGAGTATGAATCCTCATTTGCCATATTTCATCTGTTGTTGAGTATTCCTATATCTGTATGGCAGTTAAATAAAAGAAAGGCGACGTTTCTTTGTCTGCCTGTATTCTATTCTTATAAAGGCTAAGCGGCTACTCCGACTAGTTGTAGGAGAATAGATGTAGGCCTAGTACCAGTCATTATCGTTGACTCCACACCGATAACACTTACAGTATTTTTGATTTTCAATACATGGGTGATTACCTTGTTCGCATGGTACTGAATTACATCATTGCACTGGGTTACGAATTTAAACCGTGGCATATGACAAGAACTACTAAAAAAAAAAAAAAGAAAAAAAAAGTTAAAGTAATATGAAAATTCTTCTCTGTTCCATATATCGCAATGTAGATTGCTCAATTTTCCATACTTTTTTTCGCGCAGGTTCGACAACTTAAGACAAGCTATTGGCTGTATTGGGACGAAAAACTGAAACGAGATGGGATAGGGGAAGAAAAAGAATTAGAAGAGAAGAAAGGGAAAAAGAAGACGGGTGATGAAGAGTAAAAAAATACCGGATATGGTGATATGGAAGGAACAAATAGAAAAGAAAAGAAAAAATAGTGGAAAGAAGATGCCTAATAAATAGAAGAGAAAAAAAGAATCCACGGAAAGGACAGAAAGAAGAAAATATGAGTACAAGGGAGTGTACTCTCAATTAGGCATGCTGGAGAATAACATAAGATCCACCAGCCACTCAACAACTGCTGTCCGCATATAATTTTCAACACGTTACTGGTTATCTGTTACTGTAAGTCTATATCTAGATCTATATCTATATCTTCTCTTTTTAAAATTGAATTTTAGTTAATGCGATCGATTCAAATCTTCGCCATGCAGTTCCATCTAACTCAGGTCTAGAACAATTAATGAAGAACCCAAAATATTTTAAGGCTAGATTCGATAATAATACGATTTTTACATAGGTTAGGTCGCATTGTAAAGATACTTAGATCTAATATCTAGATTCTCTAGATCTATTTATACATGGATTATTCTATTCAAGATTCAGATCAGATTTAGTTTCGAGAGTGGATCCCACACTCAAGATCTAGAACACATTTAGATTAAATAAAGTCTACAAACCTCTAGGATCTAGATCTAGGTCAAGAACTAAAAGTAGAACTAGAATCTCATTTTGAGGTTAGTAATGCCTAATGGTGAGGTTGTATGAAACTATCACCTCCTTAGAAATTAAGAACGAGGTACATGCACTGGATTTCTAGTTCTTTTGAAATGAAAGTGGAAAGGCATTATCAACATGAAATGTGTAGATGAAAGCAAATTTCTTTTTTTTTTTTTTTATGAGCATAAGGAGACAAGAATGCTGAAATTATAAAATTTGAATTATGAATAGATTTAAAAAGTTCTTATCGCAAGAAAATAGTGACCAGACTGTTGAATTTTACCATCTGATTTTTCTATGGCTCTGATCTACTATACAGGAAGACCCACTTTCAACGCTATCAAATTTAAAACACACAGCAGCATCTTGACTGGAAATCAAGTCGTGTTTTGCGATCGCAAAGAAGAAGAAGAAGTGGTGGTTTAGAACTGAAATTGTGACCATCTTTCAGCATTGAAAATCCTGAAAAGGATACACCTTACAGCAAACTGGCGGCCACATCTGCACAAAACCCACACACAATGAATAACAAATTTGAAGCGTAAGTAATAAAACTGAAATTTTTAGCTGAACTTGAAGCGTAATATTTAATATGCGTTAAGGAAAGGATGCAATTAAGAGCACAGTCCGAATACGATTTAATTTCATGTATGAACTCGGAACCCTGTTGAGCATACTTTTTCATTTATGATTGAATTATTGATGTGTTTGCATTGGCGTTTAAAGTCTGTAGGCTCTACATGGATCTTAATTGTGTTATAAATGTTAACTTATATAAATTGAAGACTTTATCAAGTAGAATCTAGATGTAGGTTTCAATGATCGGTTAATGGTTAATATCTTCCTTCGCATTTGAAATCTCACCAAAATATACTTATAGCGCTCTGTGCATTGCCTTTCATACTATTTGTAATATATCATTTTTCACATTGTTTAGTTAGTTTGCACGTTTTTATTTATTTTAGACTCAAGGCAGAAGACAGTGGGGATGACGATGAGGAGGCATTCAGACCAGCTCCTGTAAGCTTCTAACCATAACCTCTATCAAATTTGAGGGTTGTTTTTTTTTTTTTTTTATTAGAAATTAGAATTTAAACAGCTTAAAGTCTTTAAAAAAATCTCATAATTTCGCTTTTGAAACTTTACATGTTGAATGAGCTTAAAATGGTTGGATTTATTATGTTAATTTACTGTTTATTATTAAGTAATGACTGAAACATTTCTTGTATGTATTCAATTTTGATTAAAAGAAAAACATAATTAGTAATGTCTCCTGAATGTAAAACTAAAAGCAAAATTGTGTCTCTCTAAGATGGAAGTTTCCCATTCCGATTTCCATCAAAATTTTTGATTCTACATTCTAATGTAGTTGAAGAACACTTTAAAGTGTGGGACTGTCTTGGATTTATTCACTATTTTGCTAATACCACCGAAAGTAAAGTCACATTAGAAAGAAATGTTCTATTAAAAGTTTCAATGAAGATAAATTCCTATGTAGTTTTGATAGGCTGGATTTCAAAGCCTGTGCTGTAATACTACAATTTTTGCCATGTTTGGATACTTTGTGTATACCTTATGTCAGTAATGGTCTTTTCTTGGCCATGTTTCAGAAACCTGGAGAAGGAGAGCATCCTTTGCAATACAACTATGCTATATGGTTTTCAAGGAGATCTCAGGGCAACAAATCCATGCGATACGACCAAAATCTCAAATTTATTGCCTCCTTCGCTTCGGTATGACCATATCATTCATAATATCTTCTCTACAGCATGATGGTTTATGTTTGCAATCTAGTTTATACCTTAATACTTAATGACTTGAAGTTTCTCTCTTGTTTTTTTTTACCTTTCTTGGAGAAAAGTTGTGAAGAGGTTTCATGAGAATTTAGAGTCAGATCACACTCACAGTAGAAAGATACTTTTCATGTTTTTATTTTTAATCTCTCCTTTTATGCATAAATAACCTCTTTAAATGGGCATAAAGCTAGCAAAATTTGCAATAAATCTTAGCATTCTATTTGGAATAATGGAAGACTGAGTTCATTTTTCCCTCTTGTTCTCCTTGTTCATTGCTTTTGAAGTCTCAAGTTCTTGACACACTGCCAAACTAACTTCATACTCCTGATCTCCCAATTTGATTCAGGTCGAACAGTTCTGGAACATCCACAGCTACATAGTGAGACCAGGCGATATGTCGGGTCATGTCGACTACCACCTGTTCAAGGAGGGCATTCGACCCATGTGGGAGGTGGGGCTTTTATGTTGCAGTGATACCTAACCTTTTGGGTTTTTTTTCCTGACATTGTTTTAAAGATTGTTCTGAAACTTGGTGGATTTTAAAACTTTTCTTGTGATAGAACAGCATGATTTCATGTGGCAATGAGCTGAGAATGGTTGCTTATTCCTCATGTGCTGCTGGGGATTTCTTTACCGAACCACCCGAAGTTTTAGGTATGGGATAACGGTTGAAGGGTAGCAGTGTAAATAGTAGCAAAATTCTAAAATTGTTGTTTTTTTTTTTGTGTCATTTGTAAGTGATATGGACGTGAACATTGTAAGCATCACTTGGGCGTATCAATTACAAAAATCTCCATATGTTTACTTTTCCTTGTTTTCATAATCTATGAATATGAGAGAGAACAAAATAATTAAACATTTTCCATGAGAAGTGATCCTGTCCAGTCTTTATCTTAAGCATGAGAGTTTTGATATTTTCAATAGGGGAAAACTCATTTCAAATCTTCATCCAAAAGAGAAACTGTAAATTTAATCTATGATATATCACCAGGACGAGGCTAATAAACATGGCGGCAAGTGGATCATCCGGCTCAAGAAAGGCCTGGCTTCTCGCTGCTGGGAGAATTTAATTCTGGCCATGCTCGGAGAGCAGTTTATGGTTGGGGAAGAAATCTGTGGAGCCGTGATCTCCATCAGGTTCCAGGTAACTTACTGCCGCAATTGTGCTCAAGAAATTGACTTCAGTTTAGGCTGTATAAACTTTTATTTCAAATGACACACAAAAAATTTTTTTTTTTAACTAAATACGCTTTCAAACTTCAAGCTTTTAACTTCCCCACTTAAAAGTTAAATTAGTATGATATTACTTAAGGTCTGAAGAAAAACATGAATGATTTGTTCATTCTTCATGGCTGAAAGTTTTGAAACCGTCTGCAAAACAATGGAATTAAACTATAAAGAAATGTTTTATATACCTACAAAGAATCGTACTACAGACTAGACAATAATCACAAATTGTGGTAATGCAAGAGAAAAGCTCCATTTTATTAAGCCAGTAATTATTTGTCCTTTGTCTTTTTTTACAGGATGATATTTTATCACTCTGGAATCGCAGCAATGACCAGAACATAACGTCACGTATTAGAGACACTTTACAGCGAGTCTTGAATCTTCCACCGAACACCATTATGGAATATAAAGCACATACAGACAGCCTAAAGTAAACACACACATTTCTCTTGATTTCAATTTTTTTTTACTTGTAAGGTTCAATATTTACGGCACTGGTCATTCCACCATCTTTCAAGTTGGTCAATGATCTTGAATTAGCGATAATGGCTGTATTTTTACAATCATGTAGAAGTCAAATGAATTTGGAGTATTGACTTTTCAAATTTACAAAGCGCATGCTTGATGAAGCCACTATAAATGGAACCGAACCTTCTCTCTCTCTCTCTCTCTCTCTCTCTCTCTCTCTCTCTCTCTCTCTCTCTCTCCCTCTCCCTCTCCCTCTCCCTCTCCCTCTCCCTCCCATACAGAGGCATAAAAAAAATCTTACCAATCAGGTCCCAGTATAATCTAAAAAATCTAGTTTCCAGTCATTTTATGCTCAACTCTCATTGTACTTGTAGAGTCCCAAAATTTGTATTGCTGCCAAATGCACCGTCATGATCTTGCTTTTCTAATGACTGAAATAACGTATGGTTACTGAACAGTGTTTGCGACTCATAATTTGCCTCAAGTGACTCTGGGAAAGACTTGCTAATTCTCACTCCATGTCTTTGTTTCATTTTTTTTATTTTATGACAATGCATGTATGTACAAATTTTTTTCCTACAAGTAGATTGAAAGCCAAGAGATTAAATTCTGTTATTAGAAACTTTGCAAAAAAATCACTCGACACGCACACTGTAGACTTATTTGAGTCATATTTTTATATTCAGGCATTCTTTAATTTATTCTTTCTTATCTAACATCTGATGTGTATGATATTCTTTTCTTCATCCTCAGAGACAACACAAGCTTTAGAAATACAGATTTGTTTATGAGATGACCAACGGTGATATTTTGACTTGACCATTCTTAATCTGCTCATCACCTGTTTAGTCAACCTGGATTGTCCAAGTTGTCCTCACATTTTCTCAATATAGGGCAGAGCTGTGTGCGAGAAAGCTTGGGAATGGATGCATTCATTGTTCTGTATGTTTTTAGATCGCACACACGTCATATTTAAGGCATCTTGTTATAAAGTTTGATATTAATTTGTCAAGATTGTGGGAACGTAGCATTGCATTTAGGTATCAGGGGAAAACAAAAGATTTCCTTCTGTGTAATTACAATATCTTCTGGGTGTCCACCATGGATTTTACTGGCAATTTTTTTCAACATTGTTAAAGTTCATCTTTTATAACAGAGAGGGGGCAATCTATTTTAAAAATTTTTCTTAGGAAACTTAAAAAGTTCTTGTGGATTCTAGCTATTCCCTGTAACTGCTTATTATCTAGTAGTAATTTCAACTTTAAATGTTTGTGAATATTAATATAAAAAAAGGCTGAAATTCCTAAGAGTCATACAGTTTTTGGTAGGTCATAATACCTGTACAGCAAAAATCTTGGATTATTAAAATCCCAAAAGGAACAAGAGTATTATCAAAAAAAATTTACTAGATTGTTGATGAATTTTTTTTAACCCTCTCGCCATAATTAAATAAAAAATAAAATACCACAGTACATGTTTATAGCAATTGCAATAAAAACTTTGCCCACAATCTTTGTGTTCAAAATCCATGGAGAAAATCTACTTAGATTTGAACTTTCAGATTATGGAGTAACTCATATCTAAGTGTTTGTTGGAACATATTTGTTATTGACAGCAGTTGTATATTTTATTCTTCCATTTTTTTCTCCTGATTGAATTGGTGATGACTGATTTATAAAATGGTTCATGTACAGAAAAATTAAAGAATTATTTTCAAAATGTTTTCTTTGCGTGATTCTCAATATTCAATTCTTCTTTATTTACTGACGCATGAGAGAGACGCAGAGGATGAAACGAAAGAGCCAACGAAAACAGGAAAAAAACCCAGTCATTTTGAAATGTACTAAAAACACAAATTTAACACTTTATGCAACAGACTTAGTGCAAATGTATCAGATATATGGGTAGCAAGGAACGAGAACTTTTTAAATGTTTTTAAAAAATTGGCAGGTTTTGAATTAACAATTCCCCCCCCCCCCAAATTTTTACTAGTTGGTTCTCTCATTTTTGTTGTGACTTTTTTTAAAAAGGAGTAAATATGGACCTACCTGGAAAAAAGTCTAGATGTACACGCAGAAAGAGTCTGACCAATTTGAAGATCCATGATGTAGATTCTGTTCATCAAATCTTAGCCTCATCCTGTATTTACATATTGATAAAATACTAGATCTAGCCGAATCTGGCTAGTTTCTGGTGACATTAAAAAATACCTGCTTTTTCTTATTTACCACATGAATTAACTCCAACCGAGAAAAATGAAAATAATAAAAGGTGACTGATAACTGCTGTAGAATGCTGAATATCAGTGTGTTGGTTCTTAGCGAGAAAAAAAAAGGAAAGTGTAACTCAAAACTTTTTGGTACATGTACTACCCATTCAAAAACCCATTGCAGAAGAGGTTTGGTGTTGACATTTGCTGGTCTACAGTAATGAGTTAATTCATCAGGCTCATACCTAGTATATCGTGCATAGTTTGACATTTGCTGTTTTTCACATACAAATGTGCTGATTTGAAGAAAGTTCATTTTAAATTCCTCAACGATGCTATTTAAAGAGACAAAATGTTATCTAAAATGGAAAATATAATATTAAAAAATTGATGTTTATAAACAATTAAAAAAAAAAAAAAACCCATAGATTCTTACAAAAGCCTAGACACATGGTGTAGATCTATAGTTTGGAGAAAGTAAAAAAAAGAAAACCGCTCTCTCCCCAATCGACATCCTACTTCATTAACCTAAAAGAAGGCTACATACAATCATATACTTTTACTTATGCTTTTGACATCAGTACCTGATGGTATAAATTTATATTCTAGGCATTTATAAATACTTTCAAAGAAAAAAAAAAGTTCAGGCGGTGCAAATCGTCAAGGGGAAATAACTCGATTACTATTTTAATTTCTAAATATACAGAGTTCATTCCCTTGCAATACAAGACTTGGCAGAAGGGATGAAAACTATTGAAATGGATGCCACGGGTATGTGAACAAGATTAGAGTAGACCTATAAGCACACACAGGGATTAGCAGTAACGTCTATGTTAGTGATGAGTGGGGATACTTGTCCATTGTTCACCCGTGCTAGAGATTTTCATATAAACATTATGTATGACTTTGATAGACATTAAAAGAAATGTGATCTACCTAAAGCCAAAAAACATAGACAATTGATTATTTGATCATTTAGCCTTTTTTTTTTCTTTTATGATAAACCTTTTAAGCTAGTGTAACAATAATTTTCAAATAAACTAGGTAAATTTGAAAATTCTGTGGCGTTTGGACAATTAAACCTTGGACAATAATAAAGACTAACCCGTGACGAATGTATACACCTGAGGTTGTGAAGAGAGCTCACCACAGAGGCGTTGAGGAGACCAAGAGCTTACTTTACCAGTTCAGACTTATATCTCGACACAGTCGGATGATACCTTAATAATTCAATTAAACCAGAAAACCCAAATGTTCATCTTGTGTTTCTTATTGATTTAAAGAGGGTTTTACTGTTATAGTCTATGATATTGGAAGTTACTTAGCCTTGCATGACATACAAAGTCAGATTTGAGATCAAATTCAGGATATTGCATCACAACCCTATCTTTCCTTTTATTTTATTTCTGTATTGTTTTTCAAGTTCTAGGAATTTACATACAATTGGCTGGCTGCTTGCTGATTTTTCTTCTAAGACTTGATGGAACAGTAAAATAGTAAAATATCAGCTCCGAGCCAAGCCTGGACTTGCATGAATGTCCTCAGCTGTTCTGTAAGCATCTCTCAGATCTTTAAGCTTAATTGTACCGACCCTCGTTACGCCATACATTTTTGCCTATAGACACCCACGTCTTTATTCTGGTGCTAGTTCTTTGAACCCAAATGAAAATATCACCTGAAGGAAATGACAAGTCCATGAATATATATACATGTAGTGAGAGACTCATAGAATTTGAATAAGTTTACAGAATACTCTTTATTCAGATATTTACTAAATTTGAGCTTCTGAATTCCAGTACAGCAACATAATTGACAGCATTTAAGATAATAGAAAAATGATTAATTTTACAACCATCACAGCAATTTACATGATATTGCAAGAACTGGAAAAAAAATTACTCACAAGTAATACATTTATTAAATCTCAGAGATAATTTTCACAGTTGAATTTGCTATTGCAATAACTGATAAATAAAATGGAAATAAAGTCTTCATTGCAGTGTAAGTATAATTTATTGGTCAACCTAATTCCCCCAGCATTTGATCAATTTACATGACTTTACATCTTACCATAGGACAATGCACTGAAAATTGTTTGCAGGATTATTTTACGCTCACAAAACTGTGAGGCTGGTGATTTAAATGCAGATAATGGTCCAACGACAACCCTCCACTCTGGGAATTTCTTCTGCCAAAATACTCTATTTTCCTTGTCATTCGTTACTAAAAATCTTTTGAGGGCAAACATCAGGACTGTAAGAATAACTAAATGTCATATCTCAAAATGTTCCATAGCACCAGTTTATTCTAGAACACACATGCTTGGGGCGTCTTTCATCAGATTCTAGAAACATCTTATGCAATAATGATATTTGATTCTGACTGAGCGAGCCTTACAGTAAGCATGATGGAGGCTCACAAGCCTCTGATTACCATTGTATTATGAGAAAATGTTGACAGTGATGTCTTCCCTGAGAAGTGAGATTGCTATATATATACTGTGACAAGTACAATTCATCAACGTGCACAGAGTTAAATGGTATAATTCACAATAAGCACACAGAAATATCAATTGATGGTGGAGAAAATGTTTAGTTGTTTATGCCAACTTGTGTAATTTTAAAAAAAACGAAATTCAATTTCCCTACCAATTCATTAGAGCAGAGTGGTTTATGTATATGATACACATAATATTCAAAGGTGTCAAGAGAAGGTGGGTGCAGTGTATACAGTTAATTTACATTCAATGTTTGAAGACATATTTTTAAATGCATTTGCATTATCTGTAGATTTAAATACCTCTACCTAAAATCAGGAAAAAGTATCAGCCATTCAAACCTCAACTTGCACAACTTTTCATATAATTTAAAAAAAAAAGGTCCAAATTTCCACACATTAAATATCTATGAAGATCAAAATCCTTCATTCATTTCAGTGACAGCGTTTTGAATGTCAGCTTTCAGGGAATGTAGACCATCTTTCAACTTGGCCGGAACGCCTCCCTGCTTGCCATTGGCTGCAGCAGCTCCTAGCAGAGCCCCTAGAGCCGCTCCTCTGTGGCAGTTTTCACCTGGACATGTTACAAAATGTTTTATTCTGCACAGAAACTACAAGAATCAACCATATGATTGATGTAAAATAAAACCATCGGAAAATCAGATTAGAGAGTGCTCCCTTTCACATTTGTCAATTGAAATGAATTAAATTTTTATTTTAATTTTGAATCAGAAGTAATTATGAGAGAAAAAAGTCGAAAGGAGGATGGTATTCTCATTAAGATGCAGGTTTCATCTACCAAAAAGCTAAAACAAATGTCTAGCGTTCTTAATATCAACAGGATTTAGTAAAAGAGTTGCAAGATATAACTTTCTTTAACTCTGGACTTAACATTTTACCTCACAAGAAACAGCATGTATTAGCAATGTACAGTTGCATGGGTTTTTTTTAAAGCAAGCTATCAGAAGTCATTTAATCACATGGGTTCAAACAGAAAACTCTGTGCTTTATCTTTGCTCACAGAATGGACTGCAATCAGCGATGACCTTGACCTCAGGGTAAATTACAATTCAACTTGTGTTTACAAATTTGGTTGATCTTATTGACGAAGCATCTCTCATGTGCACCTATATCGGGCATAAATTACTTAAAAACTTTCACAAAATCCTTGCCGCAAAATTAAAAAAAACATCTTTAAGGCAGAAAATGAGAGGGATCTAAACACAGAGTCGTCATTGGGAATCTTTGACATTCTAATACGTCTTGACAACTTACCTCCACAGTTTGCGTTTGTGAGGACCCCGCCATGAAAATCTTTGCTGAACTCAAGGGCAAGAAGCAGCATAGACTTCATAGCTCCTTCGATGTAGCAGGCTGACCCCAGCATAGAGGTCAACTCCTGGTACAGCTCAAGTCTCTGCTCGGAGCCCCTGGGTATGCTGAGCCGAGGAGAAAAGAATATCATATCTTTAAAGCACAACACATATTGCATGACTGCCCAAAATTAAACCATATGGGGGAAAAATTCTGTGCCCAAAGGACAATCCACCAACTGAACAAGTCTAGCACAGAAGTTATGGGGAAGCCTGAAGGCCCTTCACTGCTCAGAAACTATTGTGAGTGAGACATGCATTACCATCTAGGAAAAATTATTTCAAAAGTCTAAGAAACTGATGAAGGATAAACCAAGAATGTTGAACCACTAAGGGTAAACCAGGAAAGGTAAACCACATGCAATGTGAATGATATATAAACAAGAGAAGAAAGAGCGGTGGAGACATTCAGAAATAAAAACTTACCTTTCCGCCTTATCCAAAATAGCCAAAATACGATCTCTATTGCTGGGCCCTCCGAATATTGAATGGCCAAACACTCGCATTACCTGATGCAGAAAAAAAAACCATAGCTGATTTGAACATTTCTTACGTTATCTCACTAGTAATACTGATAACCATTTAACATACAAATGCCACTACCTTCTTATATTATAAGAGTTTATTGGGAGTTTAAATCTCTATCAATTCTTAGTTCTAAGACTTTATTATGAATTCTTAGCTCCGTATATTGATGCTCTGACTGTCTTGTATTTGATTTATATGAAAATTCATTTCACACTATTTATTGAAACTGAAGAAAAGAATCCTTGAATTGAACTATTATGTCCAAAAGAATCATTTCCAGACTTTATCAACAACACTTTGAATGCTTCTCAAGACGTCAAACACTCCACAAGACATGAAATGCTTCACAAGACATCAAACACTCCACAAGACATGAAACGCTTCACAAGACATCAAACACTTCACAAGACATCGAACGCTTCACAAGACATCAAACACTCCACAAGACATCAAACACTCCACAAGACATCAAACACTCCACAAGACATCAAACACTCCACAAGACATCAAACACTCCACAAGACATCGAACGCTTCACAAGACATCAAACACTCCACAAGACATGAAACGCTTCACAAGACATCAAACGCTTCACAAGACATCAAACTTCACAAAACATTGAACACTTCACAAGATGTACCTCAGTTCTCAAATCCTTCCCATTGATAACTGCGTGTAGAAGCCTGGCATACGTGTCCACATACTGAATCAGTGACGGCACGGGATGCGTCAGACGAACAAAGTCCACCACACTCTGAACACATTCTTTTTCAGGCCTGATAAGTTTATATAAAATAGAAACAGAAATCATTTGTTTTTTTTTTCTTCATTTGCTATGATGACGTCATTGAGACAAAATTAATGACTTTGCTTTTTTGTCTTCCTTTTTTCCCCCATACGGTAATGAAAACATTCTCTCTTTCATTTCTTACCAGATTTGAAATCCCAAAAAAAAAAGGTCCCTTTATACAGGTTAAGTGTACGATAGAATCAACTTATGGCAAGGTGAATTCTTACTGACTCCACTGTATTCCTTTCGATTACTCACAAGCAAAAGAGCAAAGACAAAAATTCATAAAAATTTAACAGGCCTAGGTGTAAAAAGAATAAAAAACTGATCCTACAATCATTCCATTATTTCCAAATATTCATTTATACTCTAATTTTGAGGAATAGATGAAAGATGAAGCAAAATTTGAGAACTTTGATTATCTAAATCATTGAGCTACAAAACATCCAGTGTGTTGTATTTGCCAAGATTTTTCTGAATCAAGTTTTTTACCTATGTGCATTGCGGACAATCCAAGGAATCGTTGCGACCAAACTCCCAATCACAGCCAGCTGGTGGTCAGGATGGCCGGTCATATGTGTTTTAGATCTACATTAGGAGAGAAAATTTTACTAATTAGTATTTTGTATTTTCATATTGCCATATTAGTTGCTTAACATCTGAAAAAAATTGTAATGTCTGGGTGAATATTCTTTGACCATTCAATTAAAAGATAATAATATATGGTTTGATGAGGCAAAAGATAAGTTGGTTGGTTTTTCTTCAAACCAAGCTCACAACATACTGACATAGATATGGGGCAGGTGCTTCAACAAAATGTGTGGAAGTAAGCGTCAAGTAAAAAGTGAGTTTGAGGAATTTGTGATCTTGAAGGGAACATGTTCAGCTTATTCTAGGTTGGTTTGATGTGTAGTTCATAAATAAAAAAAAACCTTCACGCTTTCAAAATTGATTTATGCTGTCTTATTTATGTAATTTAGGCTAATTTTAATATGTCAAATTGGCCAAAAAATGATGGATTGAAACATAAATCCAGAACTTCTTGCCTCTTTTCTGCAAAATCCAGGAGCTTGCCAGCTTCTGTAGGTTTTTCCTCATTCATCCAATCTTTAAAGAAAGCTCTGTGAAAGGACTCGGCATATGTGTCATTATGAGATCCTGGTGTTGTCATGAATGACACGTAGTCCGCCAGAACAGAGCCACGGACATCTCTCTCCGGTGTGATGAGGTCATGGTCCACTCGATTCATCGTCTGAATCTCCTTCAAAGCCATGACTGCATTTAGAGTATTGTCCCCTGCTTTCATGCCTGAATTGGCGAGTGTCAAAGAAATGAGAATTTTTTAAACAGTAATTGATAACATAAATATTTTTTGATAGAATCAGAAATCTTGACCTTATAGTTTCTTTTCAATTTGTTCCATTTTTAAAGAAAACATTTTTTTTTATATATAAATTTTGTAGCTCATTTCACAGATACATGTATCACTTACAAGGATAATATAAAAAACAATACTGTCCACAGGCACCCCCCCCCCCCACCTTCGTCAAAAACAAAACAAAAACAGCATACTTTTGCCATTCTGATGTACATCTAAATCATCTTAGATTATTTCATACTCTCTGGCTTTGAGTCAGGCTTTTCACCATCAAATCCTCTACTTCTCTACCACATTGTTTTCAAATCTCTTCCTTTATCAAAGCCGTTTGTTAATCCATTTCGATCATTTTCTATTGCAATTTTCCACTTTTCATTCTTAGTTCATGTCTAATACTAGCCTTTGCAAGTCTTTTCTGATTTCTGCAACAATTGCAATGTCTTTACATTTCTTGAATTGTTCTACTTGATCTCCCTTACTTTGATTCGCAGATTTCCCTGAAGTTGTAGGTTTCACTGGATTAAAATTAAAATCCTTTACTTCACTTTTAATTTTATAAGCAAATTAAAACAAAGGGAACTGAGCTTTACACATACATGTACAAGCTATCCAATTGATAAGGATTTATTAATAACAAAAGTTGAAATTGACACATTCTAATTTGTTCTTTCTAAAATAATAACAACATTTAGCATTCTCAATGTACATATTGAAGTATATCACACCTATACAAGCGCAAGAAACTTATGAAGATTGGCTCAGTACATCATACAGGACTGGTTTATAAGTCACCTCAATTGTTATAAAATCTCATGTGTTTTTTAGAGTATGATCAAGTATAGCATTAAAGATAAAAAAAAACAAAACAAAATGCAGATGAAAAAATGTCTCACCTTGATGGTAATGGTTGCTGCTGTTCCCGCCGGTCCAATACTTGAGCTTGTCATGGAGAATGATGTGACCAATCACAGCGCTGCTGCTGGTTGATGACCCACGCCCACTTCCATCTGGACAAATCATGGTGAGCACTTGTCTCAATCTCTATCGTTCAAGTTTGGGGTAATGAGGCAACCATAAAAACCAACGATAACACTTTACAGAAGCAGGTAAACTTATGTTGATATTAAATTTTGAGAATTGAGAATTGATCAGAATTTAAATGCAAAAGGATTAGAAAAGTTGAATTACTGGCACTCAATGTTTTTAGATAAATCTGATAAGTGCCAGGCAATGACCAGACAAACTGAATCATCTCTCACTGAGTTGCATTCAAGCAAGAAAAAATTGTTTTGAAATGGCTAAAAAAGTTTAGAAAAGGTTGTCTCATAACAGTTTCCAAAATATCATTGTTCATATCTTTTGAGTCCTGCATCAGTAACAACAGACTTGCTCAAAAAAAAAAAAAAAAATCAGTCCATTGTTTGAATACACTCGCTACACTCACCCACAGCAGACAGTCTTAAAATTGACGAGGGATGTTTGTTATTTGGTGCCACATATCCTGTCAACCAGTTTCCATAATGCTTCTTGATATCACTCGGGTTATAGAACCAGTGGACCGGCATGGCTATAGCATCTGCAATAAACAAACCCCAAAGTGCCTCTGCTTTTGCTTTTTTTACTGCATCTGATATTGCTGGCTTGGACATGACTTCTTGCTTTCTGCCGAGCACAGACAAAAATAATCACCCTCAAGTTGATAGGAATACAAAATTACAAGTTAATAGTATGAGCAAGAAAGAAATTAAGCCAATTTTAGAGTCATTTTTTAATTCATGACATACAGTGGAAACCTAAAAAAAAATCGAAGTTTGGTTATTTGAATTTCTCATTAACCTAATTTTGCAAGAGGATAAAATATTTTTTTCTCTCTGACATTATTAGAATCGGACTCAAATTTCAAAGTCTTTCTGGTTCAATTTTTTTAATTTGAAGTCGACGCCAACTCACAAGGCATTACAAAAGTAGTACACCAATCTCTCAAGCAGGAAGCATTTACATAACAACTCGACTTATGAGATTTTCACTGCATATATCAAAATTTATTGTGTCGGAGCTATACAGTTCACTAAGGAAGATGATCTTAAAGTTATATGATGCTTAGAAGAGAAAGGATCAGGCTTAATCATTAAATGAATATCAGAATATAGTAAGACATAAAGTCATTTACCATGGCAAAGGAAACCATAAAACCAATATATCATACTCATACTTATCTGAGATCTCTGAAATAAATCTGTTTATCTGTAGTTTCTGTTCATAAAACAACAGACATAGAAATCTGTGATAGTTCAAACCATTTTCCCCTTCATAATCATAATGTGCACAATCTAGCCTAACTGTAATAAAAAATGGATTTATTTTTTTAAACACGTAGAATTAGAAATCTAATAAACAAGGCCACTAACTCTGTATCTTCCTTGTCAGATTCCTCTGACTCTGACCCACTGTGCTGACCGTGGCTTCGGCAACTTATGTAGACAGGACTATCCACACAGAGAGGTTTTTGTGTTAAAAGAATCAGACCCAATACTGATGCCGTTGGTGCGGTCAAAGAAAAACAACGCATGTGGTTCTTACATCCCTGTAATTGACAAAAATAAAATATGTCATGTGAATCAAGGTAAAAATTTGAATGAAAGAAAGTATAAAAATTATAAAATTTGTAAGATATACTTAAAAGAACTTAAAACTGTCCCAAGAAAAATAGCCATCTAAAATTTTAATTTTAAACCTCTCTAGTATGCTCAAAGTCATAGGCAGCAAAAGAATTTTACAGTCCTTCTGTTGTGCAATTAAGTTCTGCAAGAGTTAAATCAGAATTTTATTTACTTTTATAATGATCATAGAAAACCTCAGCTTACTTGAAAATTTTCTGTAATGGTTTCATTTGCTTCTGGCCAAATATTTAAAGGTGGCACACTGGAAATTAAAAAAAAAAAAATTGTAATTAAAATTTAACACAGAAAAATGAGAAAACAAAATGGGGATATCCTCTTCCAGCCGTTGCCCGTAGAGAATATCATGCTCCGAAATATAATATAACAGCAGAACGGAGAGAATATGATATATTACACCGGCTCTAAATCTTAACAGGAAAAGTATTGACTGAAGTGTCAAGGGCAGTCTGTTACAGACCTTAGCTTTTACTCGATCTCAGTTAAATTGCTCCTTCCAGTAAACAAGCACAGAGCTAGATCTTTTCAATTATTTATACTGATACTCGTTTATATAAACTTAGATCCTGGCGTTATATAGTGGATCGATATAACTTACATAGCGCGACGGGAAGCGAGCAGAAGAAGACGGCTTCTACGAAACATGATTGTAATTCTTATACAACACATTATAAAACCACGGCAAGCGAAAGCGAAAACGAAACTAGGCATTGATGTTATCAAGCAACAACATCTATTCCGTGATGAATATGTGTAACATTCCTTTTCATGAGAAATCGATAAAGTACACGAATCCCTTGTTACTTCTCTTTTTATAAAAAATGTCCATTATTTTCAACAGGCTAGCATAGATAAAGGAAGAATAAATATGTTAAAAGGCACAACAGTCACGACTGCTGCATTATAATCCTTCGCTTAACCATTTCCTGTTTCAACATGGCGTCGTACGTGTTTTGTTGTTGTCGGGATGGGGCATTCGGACAGGGACATGTTCAAATGAAAGATTTGCCATCGGTGAAACTTGATACAGGCTTTATGGGTACGATAAAAAATATTTAAAAAAAAAATACTTTGGTTTAGGATTCTTAAAGTTTTTTAACTCTAACTGTACGAAATTGATCTAGATCTAGACCTTAAGAATTATACATATATGTTATAGGCCTATATTAGCATAGTAGTAGTAGTCGTAGTAGTAGTAGCAGGAGTAGGAATAGTAGTAGCAGCAGCAGCGGTAGTAGTAGTAGTAGCAGTAGTAGTAATAGAGAGAAAGTTAACCCTTTGCCGTTTAAACCGGCCAAATCCGGCCAAAAATGGAAGCGAGCCTCCTGTTTAACCCAGCCAAAAGCGGCTGTGCTATACATATCTGGCTACGGGTTAAGCCGGCCAAATATGGCCTTGACGTTTCCCTTTGTTTGAGGGTTCTATTTTGGACGAAAGCTTGGGTGAATCCTATCTAAAAATAGAAAATTGCAACATTCTAATTATAGTTGAATAGCTTCGTCCCAGAATAACACGGGATTCCCTGACATAGAAAGCACGGGGAAGCCCTAACACTCAGTCTTGCAACGTTTGTTCTGACTAGCTCTACACATAGCTTTTCTTGCTCTGACTTTGTGACGTTCATTATCTTTGATTGACCATGGACACTCCAGATAGAGACACTGAGCTAGACTTTGAGTCTAATGTTGATACCAGCCCCGATCCTTAATTGAAAGAGTATAACTAAGTTGGAGCGAAAATATATAGAGTCTAGATCTAGGTCTAGATTCTAGATCTAGATCTAGATCTAGACTCCAGTTCCAGAGAATCTAGAATCTTGGCTAGATATTAAGTCCGGAGGAAGGCACTGCTTGGACAACTTATGATATAGGAGAAATAAAACAAAGTAAAACTAGTTAAAAAGTTAATTTTAAATTATAAACGAGAGATCTGTTCGATGTTTCATGTTGCTACGGTTGTATACCGATCTTTGCCTCTGTTCACATCCCAATTCTGCTCCTACATAGCCTAGCTTAGTTTCGCTCACTTAGAAATTAGAAGAAAAAAAAAAAAATCTTAGATTCTACATCAAGATCTAGATCTAGATAGATATGAATAGATGGAAGATCAAGAATATTTTGCTTTGCATGCAAAGCGTCTTCACTATGATGATGGAAGCTAGATTTATGTATTTCGCGTATACATGACATTATTTTCAGTTTCGTGAGATAGTGTCCTAAAAAAGTTATGCTTTGTTAAAAAAAAAAGCAGGTTGATCTGATGTTTATAATGTAGTGACTGTAATTGTGAATAAGATTTAGAAAGATTTTTTTCGCTTTTAGCTTCTGCTCAGTGCTATCTCTTATGAAATTTATTTTGTAGGCCAAGACTGTTTAGTGTGTTAGTGTTTATGAAAGTTACGTTTTGGATTATGAAAACAAAGACTAAGAAAAGTAATTGGACTGTTCCCTTTTTATTGACAATGTCTATATCTTTTTTTTCCTCTTGATTTTGTGTCACTCTGTACAGTCTCTTGATTTTTTTTTTTGGATTTTTTTTGTTGTTCATTCTAGTGAATCTGTATGCAAGGGATTCAAATGAAAATGAAGAAAAATGATAAAAAATAATACTAAAATATACTGAAAACTCTTCAAAACCAGTTTCATTATTTAGCACATTCAATTTTATGCAAATTATCAAAATTTCATAGCTTTAACATCCATAGTGGCCTAACTACAGCTTATTTTCTAGACCCTCCCTGTAGAGCCCTCATCTGACCAAAAAAAATGTAAACAAACAAGGGTGTCCCTGCTACCAGGAAGCTGAACCTAGCATTCAAAATGGCCGCCGCCTAATATAAACAGCAAAGGGTTAAATTGGGTAAGATGAAATTTATAATTTGGGGTGATGATTATTTTTTCTCGAACACCAAGTATAGAGTAGGGCCTACTTTTAATTCTAGTTCTTGAAATGGGCCAATATTTGGTTAAGGGGAAAACTTTTCAATTTGATATTGAAAATTTAAATTGATGTATAGTCAGCTACTTATAAATTCATCATTCAAGTACAGTAGAACACGATAAGGTCGAACACGAATCCCTTGAAATCACAAATTCTTTGGACTCATCAGTTTTCCCCTCCTGATTCTCTCTTTATTCCCTTCTTATTCCTATGTTTTCATCGCACTAGTTAGCAGGTAGAACACATTTTCTTTGAAAAATCAGCCCAAAATTAAAGGAAAAAAATAATGTTCTCATTTACTGAGTTTTATCACAATTTCACTCAGATCTTAAATTTCAATCATGTGCTCTACACAGCTTTTGGTTTCTTCAAACAAGCACACCTTACCTTTCCCTTTTACTGTGTAGAAACAATTTTTGGACAGGTAGCCTAGCCATTTATCCATAGTCGCCAGTGAGAGACACCCCCTCTCCTGCACCACCTTACTGTGGCTTAGTCGAATGCACCCGGCGCCAGTTGTCTTTCTATGCCTATGCCAATGCTACCTAACGCTGAGATTTCAAAGGGGCCGATTGTAACCAAGATTTGCTTGTTCCATGTGCACAAGAGATGGGTATTGATGACAGGTAAATCTGTCTGGGCCACCCCTTGCTTAATCAATCAGTATAACATAGGTGTGACAAAAAAGCTGACAGGCAAGATCTGTTTATTGACGATTAGGACACCACATAGCTCAAAAGGTAGATTGTTGTTCTGATGATAGTAGGCTTCAAGTTCAAACCTTTGTTGGGTCCTCTGGTGGGATTAGGGCTAGCTCTGCCTTGACAGACACCCCTTGTCTGGATTAAAGATTATTCAGGAACAAGCTTTTGAATCATGAATGTCGACTTTAGACTGAATGTACACCTAGCTAGAAAGAAATTTGTGGCCGAGATCTGCATGTAGACCTAGTGTCTAGATCTAGATCTAGCATCAAGAGTTCGATATCCGATAAGCGCTGGGGGGTTTGGAGACAAGTATTCACAAAAAACAAGTTGGGAATTACAGATTGGGTTGTCCGGAGGTATCTGTTTAACTCCTCTATTTGAAGTCCTAAAAGTAGGAAAAATACAGCAAATCCGGTATCCCTGTAATGCTCGGAATTGTACGAAAGTAGCCAAAAAAACATGAAGCCTCTATGCGTTGTTAACGTATTTCAAAATATTCCTGAAAACGCAAATCCAGGGTCCGAATGCTAAAAATTGATTTATTGGAACACAGCTTCTTCGAACATAAAAATTCCCCAATGAATTCGAGGAATCCGTACTCTGCTGTATTTCATTGTAATGTGAAGCACTGCTGTGAAAATTCCAATGCAGGCTGACTTTGCATTCAATTTTGCAGTGATTACATTAACAAAAATTATTTCTTTTGCATTTGATGTACATGCCTTACACCATTTTTTTTTCCTTTCAGGCAATGATGTTGTTATTGTGAAAAATGGGAGGCGAATATGTGGCAATGGTGCTGGGCTTGCCAATGCTCCCATAGCACAGAACAAGGCATACTTTGAAATTAAAATTCAATGCACAGGTAAGATGATGACAATTGACAGTTGTTTTTTTTTCATGATACTCTCTTTTTTTTTTCTTTTTTTCTTGATGGCATTTAACTTTTTCTTAATTTTATAATACAATTGATAATATCAAACAAGAGCCAAATGTTTGCCAAATATATCAGTAAATCTGATTGTAAAAGGAAAAGAAGAATTTAAAACTAAAAGTTTAACTTATCGCTACACTTTAGGCACCTGGGGTGTGGGCTTGGCAACCCGAAGATGCAACTTGAACAAGGCTCCGCTTGGAACAGACGGTGAGAGTTGGGTACTGCGACAGGACGGCTGCATATTTCACAACAGTGAGGAGAAGAGCAAACTGCCAGACGTTCCCCAAGAGGGGGATATTTTGGTGAGATTGGCAGTTACTTGTCCACAAGTCTTTCTTTTAAACCTCTTTTCTGTTTCTTTAAAAATAAATGATGAAAGAAAAATCAAGTCTAAAATACTAAATGAATCAAAGTATTTTGTTGCTTTTTTCTCTTAGCGTTAAAGAAAAAACCCCTGCATATTCTGCAAGGCTGATTTTTCAGGATTAAAATATGCCTGCATTGACTGGTTGATCTTATCGATCTGTGTTCTCAAGAATTATTATTAATGGAGGTTATCAAACTTTAGAGGAGTCTTAGTGTGAAAATAAAAATTAAAACTGGGCTGACTTGTTTGTAGAGAACCAAGAAATGAGTTCTGCTATTTCTCGTCTTTCCACTATGCCTTAGGAGTAAAGCAAAACAGCTAGTGCCAACTTACATAGAAAAAGAAAAGATTGAATTTGTTTCACAGTTTAAGCGATCCTCATGAAGGCATTAAGTGTGCACATAAAGTTTATTTCCTCGCCAGATGTGATAAAAGTTTTCTTGAAGTAGAATTTAATGATGCTGAGAATTGTCAAAGGAATGTCCCTAAAAACAATTATTTGTGATACCCAAGTTGTCTCAAGTGATCACAATTCAAAGTCAAAGCCTGATTGATTGACGGGTTGTTTTGACCAGCCCTGACTACTCAAATAAAGTCTCGCAGTCACACTTTTGTTCCAAAATAATCATACAAGAATGGATAAATATGAGTTTGAAAAATAAGGATTATGAAAAAGAAGCAAATTACTACTACAGCTTGCATGATCTCAGCCATTACTATGAGTTCTTATTTATTGTTGTTGGTGTTGATCAAGTTAGTCTTAGTTTGATCATGACAGACTAACCCCTCAGAAGCGTGTGTTCAAGCATCTAATGAATGTTTGAACTTCTGTGATTTCAGGGCCTGAGCTATGACCACATTGAGCTGAACTTCTTCCTCAATGGAAGCCCCATGGGCACCCCTCTCACAGGCATTAAAGGCACCGTCTACCCAGTGTTTTACGGTGAGTCACAGTAGGCATTGCGTCAGCAAAGATTTTAGACAAATGCTTATTATGGTTTCTTTCAATTGAAGTTATGAGTTGGATTGGTTTTGTTTTTTTTTTTGGCTTTGAGGTTGCAACATTGAAAGTTTTGTCAAATAAAAAGTTTCAAGGAAGTCCCTTGACATTTCAACAGAACAGACTTTGTATCAAGGACTCAGAAAATTCAAGTAGATTTTATAAAGGAACGTTTATATTGTTGTTTTGTTTCATTTTTTTTGTCCATTATATGTAAAATTGTGTGCCCGTTTCTTTTTAGCCTTTGTATCAAAAGTAAAAGTAAAACTTAGAACAGAAAAATTAGAGTTTAGTGGCCACAATATGGTGTTGAAAATGCATTCTAAATGGATTGATTAAATTGCCAAATGTATTATACAAAAGATTCACTGCTGTTTTGTTTCTGCAGTTGACAGTGGGGCTGTCTTGGATGTACAGTTTGAAAAGTTCTACCACGCACCCCCACCAGGCTTCGACCCAATCATGATTGAGCAGTCTTTGTTGTGATGATGTATGGCGGTGTTGTGATCTCGATTCTCCTCGTTTCTTCCTTGTACATGAAACTTCGACCCTCCTCCTCTGGTCCTTCACCATCTGTGGAGTGTCGCAAGACAAAATGCTGGATTAACCTGTCACATTTTGCTGCAGGCGTCTTCTGTGTTCAAAGGTCACTGCCTTCAATGACCCTCTTGGCTTGTGCTTGTTTGTAGTGACATGTGTTTAAAAAAAAATGAAGCAGGCAATGTTTATGAAAAGGGGCCAATTGTTTTTTTTTTTTTTGAGAACTATTTTAAGAGCTGTACTGTTTTATCAATGATAAGATGATAAGAAAGCACCAGAGAAAAATGTTGGTGGCTTAATCTTCCAGAAAGAACTTAAGTTTCTACGATTATTGCACCGAATTTAAGAATCCTCTTTGAAGTTTCTCTGCTGTGGCTCAAGACATGACACGACATTCAATAGAGATTGATACAACTCTCTGGTCAATTGCGGCAATTTTAGGCGGATAGATGGGAGCATGACCAGTAGATTGCATAACAATTCTGATTTTAATTTTACACATTATCAAAGGAATTTTACAATAACGTATTTACATAAATTTAGAATTTTTTTTTGATTTGGCATTTACTATGATGTTTTATCGGTGAACTAAATTTTAATAGTATTTACATTTAACATGCAAGCTAATAAAAAACTGTCATAATTTTATATTGCAATGTTAATTGTGACTCTTGTTTGTTTATTCTCTCCTTTTTTTGGCATCTATTTGTTGGCAGAAAAAGGAAAAAAAAAAGATCTGCAAACCTTAGAAAAGGGCCATGACTTGATGGTTATTATTATTTTTTTTTTAACCAGGATAGCTTATTTATTAAAAATGTGATAACCTATATATCATTGTTCTTAAATATGTATTGTAAACTTGACTTTACAGACTGCAGTATGATTAGAATTATGTCCTGAAAGAACACATCATGTTGTAAGGACCAGAGGTTTTTTAGTGAAACGTTATCGGCCAAACTTTCAGTGGAAGAAGGTCTTAAAGAAAATCCTCTAAAAGTTAGAGAGTTTCCATAAAAATTATCAATCGCTGATGATAAATCAATACACAACTGTTGTTTTCTGTTTTGTTCTAATATTTCACTGAGATATGCAGAAGAAAGTCAAGAGTCATATTGTGCTCTTTGGCTTGAAAATCAATGATAGAATGGCACAATTTCTTACAATTGATTTAAAATAACATGTTACATAATGTATTGACTGTAGTGTCAGTTTGGTCTTGTCATCTTAATACTTAGAGACTGTTTTCTCGTCTTGGAAACAAATCTGTCATTAATCACATCCTGCAAATTTGCTTTGTTTACTTTATTGTAACATTTTCATGTACATAGATTGCTAAATGTTAATATTTTATCCCAAGGAGTCAGAAATCGCAAAATTAACATTCAAAGGTATTGATGCGAAGAACAAGACATTTTTCTGTGGTGAGATGAGTATAAAGTTACAACCGATGTTGAGTAACATAAGATTGTTTTTTCTTTAATGTCCTAATATTGTTCATATATTGAGGAAAGAGATCAATGCCTTTATGTGATAAATACTACCAAATTGAGCTTCCTAAACTTGATGTGTGTAGCAAAGATAATGTTTCATAACACTTGATACACATTATAGAAACTGAAGGGTTTGCCACTCATCTAATCACGATTTAATAATGGTATGAGAAGTTGTAACCTTTCTGAATCACAGAGACAATGCAGCCATAGATAACAGCTCTATATTGTGCCACTACTAAGTGGCATCTCAACAATTTTTGATGTGGAAAAAGAAATGATTGAATTTTTAATACTGTTTCTATATCTGTTACAGTATCATATCATGAGCCAAGTCAAATATTTCCTCCACGAAACTCCCTTATTTCATTTTGCTCTAAATATTATCTTCTATGTGACAATTTTTTTGAAACGTTTGATTCACTTGGAATGAGTGCTAGATATTTCACTTGTAGTGCCATTCTAACTCTGTTAAACTTTTTTTTTTAATTGGAATTTATCCATTAAAAATGGCCAGTGGCTTACAGGATTCTTGGAGAAAGGGCAGCCTAGCTGATTTGAATAATATTTGTATATTGCTTAACAACTAACTAGAATCTTTAAATCTTTTAGGTTGGAACTCGGTAAGTGTTACATATAGTACTTTTTCCTGTTTATGTGATCATGAAAATAGGATTTAAGTCTTCACAAAACTCATTCTTTATACTTTTTTTTATTCTAATTAATTATTAAAAGAGCATATTGTTGTGTGACAAACCATTTTGATATAAATGTAAAAATATACATATTTATGCAGATTTAAGGTGTCACAGTCTGTAGAAAGTTTCACATTGAATTTTTTGTATTTAAGAATATTGTCACTATTCATGTAACTGTCATTTCTTTGTTTACCTGCGGAAATGGAGTGTGATTCCATGGAACTGTTTGTGAAAGGTTAAGCCAGGGGGAGTATGACTCTAGAATTATTATGAACCCTTAATTGAAATATTAGTATCCCATTACATCCTAAGTAAATGTGTGTGTGTTTATGTATGATTTATGTACACTGAAAAACCTTAAAACACAATGTATGTTACTAAAATATCTTTGTCAATTTTTTATTTTTATTGGTATTTGATTTTTCCAATGTGAATATGTTTTGGTTTTTTTTTTTTCAAATGTGAACTGTTCCATCTTGGACAAGTTTTAGTATTGTGTTCAAGTGTCTGTTTCTCAATACTATGAATGACTAGAGCGTGGCGGGATCTTATGCTTTTTAAATTGTTGCAAACTGTTTGTGTCAATATTTGTATCCAGAATATTATTTTGTATCCGAGTGAATGTTCTCTACAACAATCAGGAATGTTGCTTTTATCGAGGATGATGCTCGTTCTTATAACTCTTTATCCCTTTTTTTTGTGTGTGTGTGTTTATGTTGGTGAGAAAAGAAATAGCAATGAATATTTCTGCAACTGCTGTGGTAAAAAGATAAATATGAAAAGATAAAAAGGTTTGGGCGCTTCTACAGATTATACATTATATTTGAGCTTCTCTTATTGTAACTACCCAGCCCATTTTGATTCTTATTTTCCTTTGTGTCTGTGGTCTGGTTGAGGTTGAGTTTGTTTATATTATTATTGGTGAAGAAACTGAGCGAGAGGAAAAGATAACTTGGACTGTTGAAGCAGAAAGTTGGATATTCTTGCCGTTATGATATTTTTTAACAACTAGTTTGCTTCATCTTGTTCATGTTTGGGGTCAAGTATAATTTTTTTTCGTCTGAAATATTATAAAGTGCTTGTACAAGTACTTTGTTTTAGAGTAATTCTTTTGTCTTCATACAAGTGAAAATGGATGTGGTTGTTCTGGCTCCCTAGCTCTCTGAAATTCAACGTTTTTTGTTTTTTTTTTGTACATATGTTTGCAGATGGTGCAATATTTACAATATCAAACCCATAATAAACTTATTTATACATGAACATATTAAATTTTCTTGAAGCTTATGAAAACATTATACAGTTATACAAGTTTTTTTTCCACTAGTGTAAGTGGACATACAAATACTGGAGAAAGGCATTATGTATGCATGGGGTGGACATTCCAAGTTCTATTTCACTGGTCATCCAAGTGTTCTTCAAAACAAATTTCATTTTCTTTTCTTTTCTGTTTGTAATCTTAAAATTTAATACATTGGAATTATATTATTTACTTTGTAATTGTGTTTAATTTTTTTTTAATAAAAATGTTTAGAATCTGTCTTTTGAATAATTTGAGACTTTAAAATGCAGATGCTTAAAATCACGGTGTCTTTTTCTTAAACATCCGCAGAGGCTTCTCTGTGATCAGAGAACCAGTATACACGTACACTTTTAAAAAAAAATGATTTTTAATTGTATACACATTAGAATGTTGCACAATCTTAATTGTTTCCATCAACAATTTCCATGCAAGCTTACATTTGACATGAAAGAACAATGGTTAAACTTTTAAGAAAAAACTAGCGCAGCTGAGTTTGATCTTCCCTGGGGAAAAAGTTCAAGAGATTTTATACCATCTGAATTATTATTGTCGAGAACCTTTAAGTTTTAAAGTAAATTTTTTTCAGTTTCAATTTCCCCTCGTCAAAATTTTTCAGTTCATTTTACTTTCTTTTAAAGGATTGTTTGGTTTTCATTTCATAGCAAAGCTATGAAATGAAAGGCAGAATTGTTGAAACATAACTTATTTAATTGAAAAGTTAAGAACAGGTCATGTTTTGTTTGCGTTAAAAATTACACTAGGGTTCTGTAAGGTATGCATATATCGAATAAATATATCACAAACTTCACATTTTACAATAAATTATTTTTAATTGCGTTTTCTTCATCTTTTTGTTTCTTTGTTTTGAAACTGTAAAAATGGTCAATAAACTAAAAAATGCTTCATAATATTGAATTTCATGCCTATGTGTATACATTTATTTATTTTCAAGTGCCCTTTTAGTTTCTCGAAATTCGTTTAGTTGTAAACAAGAACTTTTCAAGTCCAGCAGTAAAGCTGATGTCGGGTGCAAATTTTAAATGCTTGACAGATATACTTTTATTTTGTATGCATGATTGTGTTGTCTAAAGCACAGATGGCTCATATTTCCTATACCCAGATGTGTACGGATTGGTATGGCAAAGAATTTTTTTGCCACCTAAAAGGACAAGCACATAAAAAAAAGGAAATAAAAGCCAATTATTTTTCAGTTTAGTGTACAATTTATTGATAAAGTTCCATGTCACTGCAAGTAAAAATTAGTTTTAATACTCTTTTCTCATTATTTGTAAAACCAAACTGGCAAAACATAATAGATACACATACATTGTGAGCAAGCAGAAGGGAAAACTTGCACTTCTGTAGAAATTTCAAATGTATATTATAACACTTACTTGTTTGATTACATCTAGTAAACGTTCAAAACCATATACTGAAGTTCCCTGGGTACTCACATATATTGAAATGACCACAATTAATATTATTACTTGCTTTACACGAATGGGATTTTCCTGAGAAATTTTCGAGAAAAAAAAAAGGTATCATGGTGGGACAAAGCAGTGAGGGTACTTTTGAACTTACAACCCTACCTTGAAAATAAACATAACACAATGACAAAGATGATTCAAAACTATTATAATATTGGGTAAAAGATATTATGCAAATGGCTGCCACTATATCATTCAGATAAGTTTGATGTTAAAAAAAAATAGTTCTACTTTCATTGTTAAGCATAGAATAATAAATGTCTTGCATTCACTATATCTATCGTAATCTAGATAAAATAAGAAATTAAAAAAAAAAAGATAACTCTCTGTCTAGCTTCAGTAAACTTAGCCAAAATTTGCCTGCAAATCTTCAAAGTTTTCATGTGCATAAAAACCAGAATACTGTCTGAGACTTTTTACTTTTCTGACACAGCACACAAGCTTTAGTACAACTGAATGTAGACTCTACCAATTGCCACACACAGGTAAAATGTAATATTATAACCAAACGAATTCTTTTTACTTATTCTCAAAACTTTTAAATCATGAATATCAGCAGCTGTTTCTGAATGCTAACCCAATATGTGACCTATATAGCGGGTCACGGCCTGCGTGATCAGGAAACAACCCGAAGAGCTGAAATGTCATTGATAGAATGCTCTGCAATAAAAAAAAGCTTCCGTTCCTAGACTGCTAGGTTTCCCAAGCTTAAGTTTGAACCTGGACCCTTGAGGTTTCCATTCTAGTGCTCTACTAACAGACTTGAGTAACTGGTGCCCATTTCCAGCAATTACTACCACATCCTGTCTTGTTTTTTTGTACACATCAAACAATTTTTACAAATTTTAAATGAAAAAGCTGTCAGCATACCAGAAACACTGACACAAGCACCGTTTATTTGACCAGCCAAGTGTACACACTTTATCAACATATGATAGAATTCACACTAAAAGTAAACATATTTCCCAGATATTTCTGGCTTTAAAACAAGAGTAAGCTCACAGCTACGAAGCAGTCCACATGTCCAGGGACTGATAATTATATGTATTACATGTACATCTAGTTGGAATTTTTTTAAAAATTGCATTTAACATGTTTGCGTGAAAAAAAAATAAAATAGAGGCAACAATGGAGCGATAGATTTCATCTCAACCACAAACTAAAAAAGTTTGTAACTAGCATAGCACACATTAATGATAATATAAGAAAGAATAGTAAGATACTGAAAAAAAAAATGAATAATTGATGATCACCACTTCACAGTCTCTTCTACTCATGTACCTTATCTGGCTCCAACAGAGCGATTAGAAGAAGAAATAACAGCATTATCAATAAATGTGTGAAGAGAAAAGGCTTGAAATCCTCCAGCAGTGAGTAGAGCTCCGCTCTATCTCAACACTTGTTTGCCTGTTGTCAAGCAAATCTTGTATTCTAAATTTTATCAATTCTAAGAAAGAAAGTCCAATTTGCCAGACACTCATCATTCCAACGTTCTTCTGGTAAAATCTCTACAGTTACTCATTGATAACACTGGTTTCTTTGAAGAATGAAACATCAAATCTGATCAACTGATATTTTGGCAAAAATATAATGGGCTGTGAACACGAACTAAGATGAATGTTGAGATCAAAACGAGCATATTTTAATAAAATATTTGTCTGTAGCTAACGATTGAAATATGCTCTATACATGCATATTTCATTAAAAGCAAAAATCGGATTTAAAAAATAGAATGGTCGCTTTCAATTACAAAAATCTCGTATTATCTACCTAGAAATTGATATAAAATAAGGTAAAAAAAAACCACGTCATTCTGGTATTTTTCAAATATCCTAAATGATCACATTTCCACACAAAAAAAAAGTAGAAATAAGAAGGCCCCACCCTGCTCAGAGGTCCACGAGATCAAGGCATAACTCTGTCATATTGACAATCATTGAAAAACATCACAATGGCACACTTTCATATAGGATTTTAGTATCACTCAGTTTTTGATTTTTAAACAAGGTGCACAGTTATTGTCTTAAATTGTTATTAGTACAAAAAAAAAAATCTTTTTTCAAGTAAAAAACAAACACCAAGTTGCTTCATAACGATTCAACTTCATTTCCTTTGATCCTCAATTATCGGGGATTTGTTCAGCTTTAAAATTTTTAAACTTCTCTATGTGTGGGAAAAAAAATTAGAAAAGAAGATCAACAATGTGTTGAAGTCTTTTTCTCTGGAAAGGCCATTTGGTTAGCTCCTCCCCAAGGTCACCTGCTGCCCCTCGGAGTTATGGGAATATTAGCGCTAGATGCAGTGGGTGATTGTTGATCATCATCGTCAAACGATGCCTGCCTGATGGTCTTCACGTCACCTCCTCCTGGGTCACTCGTTTGAGATTTTGGAGACTTTGATGCTATCGACCCGAGGTAAGACAGGGAAGACACTGGAGAGGTCGAACGCGATGACTCAGGGGAACAGCTGTGAGATGAAGAAGATGATGAGGACAACGATGTTGGCTGCTGAGGTGCGGCCGACGCTGCTGGTAGATTCTGAGACTGTTCAAACCGAAACATGACGGCAAACATGTCCCCACCAAACCGTTGTGCGAGCCACTTGTTTTTGATGACTGCTACTTTGAGGGCGTCGCAGCGAAAGGCTGCCTCCATGTTGGTGTGAACAGCTCGGCCCATCCCTTCAATCACAACCAGGTCCGCTCCTTGCTCTGTCATGGTACGCACCAGATGTCCGTCTATGAGTCTGTTTGTTTACAGTGATATGAGGTAGAGGATAAAAATGAGAAATAAAACATTGCAGAGAAAAATAATGCAATTTCCCTCCGCAGGCAGATATATAACACGATTTTATATAAATTTGCCCAAATGACAACTTAAACAAAAGCTTTACAAAGATCTATTCTCACAGACAGAAAATCACATAAATAATCGAAATAATACTTTACTAAACTTGACCAATAGTTACCCACTGCACCTTATTGCAATGGTGAATCCCAACAATACTTTAGATAATAGAGAACCATAAAAACCTAGCACTCTAGATAGCTTTTCAAATGAGTAGATTATTACACATCAGAGTATAAAAGTAATGGGAAAGGAATATGATAAGTGAAGATTCTAAATATCTCTGAGAGATTTAAAATGTGATTTCAGTAATGGATTTTGTGAACCTATACCTTAAGATATAATCATCAAATTTCAAAACCCTTCTCTTTTCCTTAAACTATACACTATCATAAAACTAAAATGTTCTTATCTGGGCCAAAGTGATATCTTTGGATGTCAGGTATGAATGCAAAGACAATGCCAGGTGTGTACACCCAGATAATGCCAGGTGTGTACATGGACACAATGCCATGCAGGATCGCCGTGACAATACCAAGCAGGTACACCGAGACAATGCCATGCATGTATTATGCTGAGACAATACAAGGCGGGTACGCCAAGACAATGCCATGTATGTATGCTGAGACAATACCAAGTGGCTACGCTGAGACAATGCCATGCATGTACACTGAGGCAATGCCATGTATATATACGCTGAGACAATACCAGGCAGATACGCCAAGACAATGCCATGTGTGTACACTAAGGCAGAACTAGGCAGGTGTGTCAAGAGAATGTCCGGTCAGTACGCTGAAGCAACGCACTTTGAACCTCAATGTCCAGCTTACCTCAGGTCAAGGCAAGGTGACGTCTGACCCGACTCCATCACCATGAGCCTCCCCTCGGCCAGTGCTGACCGCAGGATGGGACAGATATCACTAGCATGTTTAGCCAGTAGTTGCAGCTCTACAAACACTACGTCGTTCAGGCTCGGAGATGAGTTAGCGCATAAGATCACCTGAGAAATGAGGAGAAAGGAAAGACAAAAAAACAGACAATAGACCATGCATAGAAATTAAAACCATTGTAAATGAATTTCTAAGCCAAATTACAGAAGTGATCTATGTAATTACTTTCTATATATTTATAGTTTTGTAATATCAATATCCTAAGTAAAGTCACAGTTCGATACCAATATTCTTTTGCCAAACAAGAAAAGGCTAATGGCAAAACACAAATAAACTTTTTTATCATTATTATCATTATGACTATTGATCATGATAATCATAATTAAAACAGCGTGAAAAGATGTTGGATGGACTAACAAAGTGGCTAAATATAGAACCAGTGACAGATGCACTGAAAGCTACAGAGGATAGAGTTGCCTGGAAAGTCATGACGCATTGATGGATTGATTATTATTTTTTTTATCATTATTATTATTATTATTATTATTGTTGTTGTTGTTGTTGTTACTATTACTGTTATTATTATTATTATTATTATTATTATTATTATTATTATTGTTATTGTTACTATTATCATTAATATTAATATTAATATTATTATTATTATTATGCTTTTAGTTAGTGTCACATAAGTAGAAGAATCAAATACTTATACTTATATTGTTTCAAATCTAAAAGACAATAACTAGATGTATTCAATATTTCAATCATATTCAAAATACAGATCAACAGATTTCATTTATCTTGGACAGAATCTTGTTAATTTCTGACAACACACTAAATGGTGGACAGTCAAAACCATCAATAATCCACAGACTCACATTTGTTCCTAGGGACAGCAACTGGCGAACAAACGGAAAAACCCCGAGGATAATATCCACACCAGAATTATCACAGAAGATGACAGCGCACTTGTAAGGTGGCTTTGATGAGACATTAAATTGGGTCATACGGCTCCTCCAGGCATCAAAATCATCAAACAGCCACGGCCGCTCTGCGGAGATTGAAAGACAAGATTATGTCAAGATAACACGAAATAGAATTATTTCATCACCATAACCAAAGAGTTAATATGTATTGGGTGTTTGAAAATCTTTAATCTAGGATTAGAGCATGAGTTTTTAAATAAGCCTCACAGTCACAAACCCCCTTCCACCTCTTCTGTTTAGTATTCATATTTAAATCCACTATCACCACCCAACAGCATGTATCACTTCTATTTACTTTATAATTGACTGGGGAAAAAAGAAGAAAAACATTGACTTTGCATAAATACCAAAAAAAAAAACCATAATAGTTTTGAGGTCCATGCGGATCTATGAAAGCCCTGACCATTCTGCTTCATTGAAAACTAAACCAACTGAGTTAGCATCAAAGTCCTCAACTAAAGAAAACTTTAAACAAATGAATAAATATCCTGGCAGCTCTTGTTTTGATCTTAGATAAAAGATGTTCTTTGAGCTGATCTAATAGCTGTGACATAAAATTTTTTTCGTAAATATGTTATAATTATATGAAAATTATATAATTATTATTATATGAGAGAAAAAGTTCACATACTTTGTAACTTAGCTTGAGCATCCTCTAGTCCAAAACTCTTCGACTGTTCCAGAATGCGACAAACCTCAAGGGCACCCCAGTCAAACACATTTCCAGCCAGTAGACCAATGGCCAGCTGTAGCAGACGTTCTGGCAAGGGGAGACCATCCAGATAGGATAGTCGGTCAGACAATTTGTGCAAGGCAGCCTCGTTCTCAACTTGCTTTTGCTTAAAACCAAGAAAGAGAAACCCATTTTACAGAGAGTAGTATCACTGATCTAGATTTAAGAAATAGTGCTTTGCTAAAAATATACTTCTTTTTAAAACAATTGGATTACAGGAAAAAAATAAATAAAAAATGGACAAACATAAGGATAAAGGTTTTTCTAAACCCAATGTTGTACATACTCAAGTTTTGCTGACTTGACATGGCTTACAGAAATAGCTAAAACAATCAAATGTAGCCTTAACTTATAAAAAAAAAAAAAATCAAAGTCAGTTGTTTCTGCTGTGTGATTGAGCCCAGCTATGTGGAAGAGTTTCAGGTTGTAGACATACCTGAGAGAAAATATCAGTGAAGAGACATTCCTCCAAAATGCTGGCACTCGTGTCCAGTAAATTCCTCACAGTCAAGTGGCCAAAGGCGCTGAAAACATTTACCAATTTAAAAAAAAATGTATGACTAAAACATAAATTTTCTAAGAACAGAAAATTTAAATGTTGATCAACACTAAATTTATTTAGCTTTGATTTACTATTCACATACTCCTATTATCTACAACAGCGTCTCCTTGATCAAAAACATTTTTTTAAATAAGAGAGACTAATTTAAGTTACAGAAAAAAAAATCTACTTGGAAATTATCAAGCTATGGCTTCTTCATCCTTATTTTTTTTTTTTTTTTTGTTTCATTAGACTGTTCATGGAAATAAAAGATGGACACAAAATTCACATGAAAACACAGATGTGATTTAAACCAGAACTCGCAGGGCTGCGAAATTTGAGCTCAGAGACAAAATCTTGCAGTCCAGACTTACCAAGGGTTTTGCTCGAGAGACTTCAGTCGGCTCCTGTACTTCTCAAGAAAATTGTTTGCTCTTTGGCCGGCATCAGGTGAATTGAGCTGGCTATTGATGGCCAGGTCTCGAGTCTGACCACGTGAAAAAAAAAGGAAAAGACGTAAATCAAACAATGCAATAAACATAAGGCATCCATTATTGCAAAAATGATAATTTGGCCCTTGAAGGAGAGAAAATTGATAACAGTTGCTAAAACGGTGTTTTCTTTTCTATTTCTTCTCTTTCAACATCAAAGGGAAGCTGGTAAGATGCAGGAGGATCCTTTTTCAAAACAAATTTAGTTAAAGGAAAAAAATGCTTTTCTTTCAAGCTTTTAGAGTCCTGTACTTATCTGAAAGTTAAAAAAAAAAGCAGACATGAAACAAAGGCACAAGGACAAACCTTCACAGCATTTTTGTAGAAACAGTCAAGCCAATATTCCCT
This sequence comes from Elysia crispata, assembly GCA_033675545.1. NCBI lineage: Eukaryota > Metazoa > Mollusca > Gastropoda > Plakobranchidae > Elysia > Elysia crispata. Next base: position 215,295 of record JAWDGP010006658.1, read on the forward strand.
GGCGTCTGCGTCTTGTGTGAGGTCAACAGTATCAGGAAAATATCCAATAATGTCTTTCAACAACGGGCACGGGAGAAGAGCTCGCTCCAGACGGTTGATTTCCAACAGAGAAAACTGAGGTCAAAGGTAATCAGTTAATTTATGTCTTTTTTTCTAAAGCAAGATCAGAGTTGTATTTCATGAGTTCACTACAGTTTGTTGAAAAAAAATATTTTTTTTTTGATATTATAAGCATTGTAAAACGATCATTTTTATACGAAGCACTTAAGAATGTATAAATGATTAAATTTGTACAGCTTCTTTTTTTTTTCTTTAAAAAAAAATACAAGCTCGGCAGTTACATTGTTTCTCATGTGATAGTCAAATGATGACGCTGAATGCTGCGGGCTGGTCAACCCGGAACTCCCTGCTAGATTCTCTCCCCATGAATAATGCTCCGCATCTGAAGAATAAAAAAATTCGGTCACAAAAAAATTTGAAATTCTATAAACTTAAAAAAACTTGTGAAGTGTCTGCAAAACTGCAATGAATTAAGAACTCGTTGAAAATTTTTTTTCAGCTTAAAATATCCACTTTAATTATTTAATTATCAAACAAAAAAAATCAAAATGCATTAATAGCATGTAAAATGTTTAACCACTCCTCCTGAGGCTCTAGGTTTAATTAATTCATCATTGCACGTGGGTGCTTCTAGATGAAAACTAATATGTTCATTATTATTCCTTCCAGTGACAATTGTTATTTTTTTCTTCTTCAAAGTATTAATTCAGTATCCTCAGCATATGAACTTCATCAACTAAACCAGCCGCATCCCAATCATTCTCTGCTCAGAATGTAAACATTGCTAGTATTTGTTGAGAGTGACACCAGAAGTTGTTACCTCCATCCTTCATGCCCTTCAAGAAAGCCCCTATTGCGCAAAGATAACCTTCGTGACGTAGAAACAGTGGCTGAATGTCGCCCTGAATTTTGTAAGAGAAAATAAAAAATATCTCGTCTCAAAATACCAGCAGTTTTCATGGTAGTAAAATGTTTGAAAAACTATAGAGACCCAGATTTAATTAAAAATTGAATAAAAACAGTTTTCTTAAGGGGAATGCATGGTGTTCAAGTTTTTTTTTTTACATTTAAAAAAAAAACCAAGTATATATTCTAATAAAACATTTCAGAATTGCAAAAAATGACCTGAGGCTGTTTCAAACCAAACAGAGATAAAAAAGAGCGAGTAAGAGGAGGAAGAACTATGGATGTTCAATAAAATTATGAGCATGCATATAAGATAAACAAAATATTATAATTGTCCTTTCCTGACCTTTGACCAGTAATTGATGGCAAAGGTCATGGTGTGCATAGTAAACGGATGGCCTCGGATAAAGAATCCACCAAAGTAGATCTTCTTCACTCCGTGGAGTCTCGCTTGAAGGTAGGCGATCTGTCCGATATCGTTGCTGATACACAAAAGTAGACTGCGTACTACGTCTTCCTTGTTAAACTCAGGCACTGCGAAAAAAAGGGGAGAATCTGATAATTTTCTCCAATTTTCTCTAAACTCATAACTTTGGGTGTTTTTTGTTCTTTTTTTGCTGACTTGATACAATCCACTTCGAAGAATTTCCTACACCTTGAAGCTGTGTGCAGAATTACCGATTCCTCTGTATTCTTCATAAATATCCTTTTTCAGAGAGTGAAAAAAAAACAATGCAACACAAGCATCACATTTGTTTTGGGTTCTTTTGTGTAGAGTGCATCATAGCTCAGTCACTAGAACGTTGGACCAACAAAGTGGACGTTCCACATTGAAATCCTGGATTAGAGTATTTGACTGTAAAGTTAGCTCCCAGCTTAAGAACCCTGTCTTGGCTTTGATGGGAGACTTCTTACCTGTGTGATTTTAAATATAAAAATTATAACGTCCCAAGGGCTAAAAAAAAAGATTTAGTAGACTTACAAATCTCCAGCAGGATTACAGTAAAACAAAACAAAACAAAACAAAAAAACCCATCAAGACTCACCAGAGGTATCTCTTGCACAGCGGGCTGCTTTTCCAAAACTGCTGGCGATGACATCAGCCCTGAGCCCAATTTCGCCATAGTTTCCACCATAAATATCTTTGACCAGCATGTCGACAGGTTTGTGGTCTCCCTTCTCGGCAAGTTCCAAGAGCTCATCAAATTCCTGTTGGGTGAGGTTCAACAATGGAGTTCAACAAAACAACAAAATTGGTAGCAGACGCAAACAAGTTTAACCAATGGAGGTGGCACACTAGGCTTTTCTACACCTAGAATTTGTAAAATTGTTTTTTTAACCAGGTAGAAGAAAAAGCACAAAAATGTCCTGGAGTTTTAATATATACTGATCAGCCTTAATAAACAGACGTAACACTGAGAAATTTATGTCGAATAGGTTGGCCTACATACCTTGGCAGATGTGAGGAGAGACCCGAGTCCCCAGAATGTTCCGCCACCCATGGACGATCCACCAATTCTCTCAAACTTACTCTCCGATTCCACCTGAAACATCAAGTCAGTTTCTCTCTGTTTTTTAATTTGTCCCATTCTTCGGATTCTGTATCTTTACAAATGTCACACTTAGAATCAGGACAAAACATAATTATTTCCCTCTCAAACCAATTTTTTTAAGACAATCATGGATGAATGACACTGATGGAGACATTAAGATCTTTAAATCACATGATCTAATAAGAGTTTTAATTTGGACTGGTGGCAAAATTGTTTGAAGTCAAGCTAAACCTGCTGAATATAATAATAAATGTAAATAATGTTTCCATATGAGAATCAGTGCATTATTATATTGATTTTCAAGCTAAAAAAAATTGAGTAAAGAGATAGTTAGATTAAATATGATCTAACAATGCAATATGCGTTGCGATGCTACACAATGAGACGTTTTACGGCAGGGGAAATTTGGGTACATCCAATTTTCCTAAAGAAATCTTGAAATTTCCACTTTTAATACTGCTCTTATTTCTAGCTTTTATATTGTTTCAAAAGTAAAAGCTCACTAAGTAGCGAAGATTTCAAGCCTTCTTGAGGAAAACGGCATTTTTTTAAAGAGTCGTCTACCGCAAAACCTCTCATTTTGAGGCGTCCCCACTCAAAGATTTTGCATAAAAAAAGATAAATGTTAGTTATTATCATTAAGCAGATGTGCCATATATAAATCTGTAACAAAAGGTTTCAATAGATCAATAAAAATCTCCATAAAAACCCTTGAAGTACAACCCAAACTGTGTAATTTTTAAATATTTGATTTCCAGCCCAAACAAAGGTACAAAATCTTGATTGAAAGTGTTTAGATTTTATTGCAAATCTAATAAATGAACCTAGAAAAAAAAAAACAAACAATACATTATGACATAGCATCATGGTCTGGTGGCAGAAACCTGTCTCCACGATCAGGAGATCTTGGGGTTGAATGCTGCCTCAAACATGTGAAAGATTTTTGCACAAATTTCCTAAGCTCACTGATGTGTAACATGACCAGCTAATTATAAGATCATGTAAATAAGCTAAAATGACACCTTTTGTTCAAATAGCTCAAGAGCTTAGAAAGGCATCTTTGTTGGTAATGGAAAGTTAGATACAAAAATCACTTTAAAAAATGCTATATATATATATATATATATATACACATATATATCACCCACTTACTTAATATAATTTTTTGGGACACTTCATTTCTTCTTGGACTGTCACTCAAACTCACCTTACAAAGACTGACCCCTGAACCGATGTTCACCAACAGGTATGGAAAGATGTCCGAGTCAACACCCTGAAACTTGTACTCAGGATTGCCATGCCTCATGTAACAAAAGGCCTCGTCAGGAATGTGTTTCAAGAGAAAGTTACAGCCCTCGATCAGACACGCAATCTCGTCAACTTTGTCCACACTAGAAGATTGGAAAAAAATCTCTTCAAATAAGTTTTTTGATAATTTTTAAGCCTAAAATTTAAACACATTATCAGCATATTGAGGCTTATCACCATCTTAACATATCTTACAAAAAACAAAATTTGTATGTTGTATGAAGGAAAAAAAAATACACTTAGCAAGAGATAAAAACAGATATCTCTCTCGAAAATGTCAAAACATTTATTTCCAGTTGAAGTCATGTATCCTAAAACTATTTTTTAGTATACGTCCATAGCACGACTAGAATAATTTGTACAACAGCCATTTATATTAAGAAAAACAGCGGGGAGAAAAGCGTAATGTCTAATTTCCAAGACATGTAGGTTTCTAAGCATCTGCAGGTTTGTTTGTTTTTTCTTCTTTTCATTTCAGGCTCTTTATATAAAAAAAAAAGTTTTGACTCTAGATCGCAATTTAGTAAATTACAAAGGGGTAGAATTTCAAAGCTGGGATGCTGAGCTAGGTTTTATAGAGTTGATCTCTAAACAAACATTTTACAAAACAATTACACAAGATAGGTTCTAAGACAAAACACCTGCAACAGATCGTATGCTTACGTTACTCCGAGCTTGCTCTGAATGAGATCTGTATATTTGTATGCTCCACCGCCCGTAACTTTGATAACCTTGTCATGCACAAACTCTTTAGACTTGATTAGATTTGCCTTGATGAAGTCCAGGCATGACTCAATATACTTCGTCTCAAATTTGACAAAATGGAGCCTTACGGCTTCCTGGTCCATCTCTGATACATTATAGATCGGGCTGCCACACACTCCTTCCTGGTGAAGAAAACAAGAAAATCATGCAAATAGTCAAACCTCTAAATATTTCTAGTTCATGAGGAAACATTCTAAGAGGAATAATAAGTAAGGTTTAAAGGTAAGCCCTTGTCCTGCATTATAGTTAAATTTATAAAACCAGAAATATCCTCATCTGTATAAAAAGTTTTCCCTTCAAAGTATAAATAACCAAATATGCAAGGATTCTGATGACCATTACTATGACAAATGAAAACAAAAAAAAAACAGTATTAACAGATAATTAAAAAAAACCCGTCACCCAGTGCTTTACCACATCTGGTTCATCAAAGACCATTGTTGATTTCCGCTTGACAACTGAACTGTAAGCCACTTTGGCTAACGATCCACCTGGTTAAAAAAAAAAAAAAAAAAAATATTATGTTGTTATGTTAAGCTTGTAAATATAAATTTTCTGCTGTACAAGCCGTTCTGATTTTGGTTTTTAATTGTGCTCCTGTAAGAAATAGTGCCTCAATAATTCTTCTGGCATTCAAAAACCAGTCTACATGCAAAAAAAAATTCTTACCCAAAAATGATAATAATAAGAATTGGCATTTTCCTGATCATGAGGGCGAAAATTAAGATAAAAATAATTGATAATATCCTATTATCAAAACAGACCAAAGGTTATTTCTACATTTTGAGAAAGCAAATAAAGAAAAAAAAAAAGAATAAAAATATTTTTTCAGTGATGACCTGTGCATTACATGTATTTGAACTTAAATCCAAGAGTCCTTGGATAAAAGACATGACTCAAAATGTGTCGCTTGAAATGTATTTATTATGTCTACCTAATCGTTCTGATGAACAACATGCTATCTGTAGCATAGCTCCTCTGTCCATAAATTTTGTACTAGGTTAGATTTTAAGTTATCGGAGAAGTTGAACAAAATAACTTGCTAGACTTGTGATGTAGAAGGTAGAGAAATCTTTCAGGTCAGACGTCCCTGGCTTTCGAAAGGAATTTAAAAAAAAAAGCTAAACACAGCTTGACAATCATATTGAAAATCAATTTCAAGGTAATCTGACATGCTCACCAATATCTATAGCAAACCTCCTGGCATTCTTTATGTTGTGAAAGACTTGCTCGGTGGGCAAATCTATACTTCTCGCATAACTCTTGTGTGCCATTGTTTCCAGTTGATTGAAGATCCCAGGAAAAATTCTTGTCACACTCCATGTATGATTCTCATCTCATTGATAGACTCTCACCTCTGAAAGTACAATATCAAAAGATTTTTGTGAGATATTAATGCAAACTTCTGAAATTTACAATCTAGATCTAGAAATAATATCTCTTTTAAAACATTTCAAAACTGACATAAGTTTTATATTAACCCATCAAACAACTACAAAATACATGATGCAGAAGAAATTGACCTTGAAACAAGCTCATAAAGGACCAACTATGCACATACTGGATACAACTATATATCGTGTGTATGTGTATATAGCCTATATATATACACACACATATAAATGTGTGTGTGTCTTAGCAAAAGATATACCAAAACATCAAAAGATCCACAATGAAATATGAGACCTGCCATATTTTAAAAAAATGCAAAATAGGCAACGCAGACCTACATTCTGATCCTATCCAGAGATCTAGCACTTGTGACAGGTTGCATGATACTAGAGGTCATGGTTGAGTGTATTGATCCATGCATTTTTGGATTATCTTGATTCAGATTTCATTTAGATCCATTTCATAATAGTTTGATTTAATCTAGGGCTAGATATAGAGCTAGTCTTGGTGGGCCTAGATTTAGATTTAAAAAAAAACTGGATGTAGAACTTCAGGGTTGGTTGGAACGATGTTATGAAACTAACTTCAGTATAGATATCGATCAATATAGATCTAGATCTATATCTACCTGAAACTTTAATATTATGGATATCTAGATCTAGAATCTAGATCTAGATCTAATCTTATGATATTGAGGTTTTTGGATTCTACTTCAACAGTTTACATTTCGTCCTCATATAAATGTATGGCTAATGAAGAAAGGCTCTGATGTTCAGTAAATCTGAACGTGATAATGATGAGAGTATACAATTAACTCTTGCAGAATGGATACGATTACAATAGCAAGCCTACCTTCCCTGTTATGGTATGAAAGGATCTATGGTTTTTGTTTGTTGTCACATTTTACAACTAAATCTAGAGCTTTTTATTGTAAAGTAGTTCTAACAGTTTATACCATACTTCATTACTCTTGCAAGCTGTTTTGTAGTTTGTTTTTTATTTATTTCCTCCCCTAAGTTTCTCAAAGATTTTATTTCGGATACGATGTCTGTAAGGTGGTTTAAAAGGTTGATTAAAATTTTTGTCACACCAGGGACAGAATCTTGTCAACACAACGCTCTAGAGCGATTGACACATTTCCATTCCCTTGCCTTAAAATACAGTAAATTTGAATATCTTCAGCTCACCGCTTTTCCCAAACTTTTTTTTGCTGGGAATCCAGTTAAAACTGTATCTGTATATTAAGCCAAAGAGAGATATTAGATATAGATCTAGTTACACTCTTGTTATTGTTTAGAAATCCGAGGTGCGTGCAAAAAGATATGGAGCAGAAATGCTACATATAGCTATAGGGTTTAACTATTTGCCACAGTTAGAACAATCTAACACTGGTGCTCAGTCAGATGATAAACTGAAATAAAAAATGCTTTCTCTTCTGGCTATGCTTAAAAATTAAAAGAAACAGTTCACTTAACCTTGCAAAGGTTAGTTCACTTCAGTGGCTTGACCCATACTCATGAGGTCTTGGCAAACACTGGTATTATTATTATTATTATTATTATTATTATTATTATTATTATTATTATTATTATTATTATTATTATTATTATTATTATTATTATTATTATTATTATTATTGTTGTTGTTGTTGTTGTTATCATTATTATTTTTGCTGTTGTTGTTGTTGTTGTTGTTTTTGTTGTTGTCGTTATTGTGGTGGTCGTTTTCGTCATTATGATCATCATTATTGCTGTCATTATAGATAAAGTTGGGGAGAATTCATAAAGTGGAAAGGCAATTGTGATGAACGAAGAGGATTTAAAGGCAATTTCGATGGAAGGTGGAAGAAAATGACACAGTTTTCTTTGGAGTTTCTCGCTCGATTTTGATTATTTGTTTACTACTGAATAGAAACTAAATCGATAATTATGCAAAAAAAAAAAAAAAATGTTTTAGCGCTGATTTGTGGACGGGCTACATCAAATTATTGATAAAATGTTAGTCCAAAATATCATGTTAAATTATTTGGTTAATAGAAACATCAGAGATCCATAGTACAACTGACTTACTTCCACTTTGATCAAAACAACAAAATATAACAATATAAAACAATGTGCAAGAGAGCAGTATCCGTCTGATACTGACGGCTTGTAAATATCCATAGTAGTGGAGGAGAAAAAAAACAGCAAGTGTTTCCTTTGATAATGGTAAGGAATCAAAATTCGTTTTACCTGGTATCTACGCTCAGATCTGCATGGACAAAACATTTTAGCTCTCAAAGTAAATGGTTGGAAAAGAAAGGAAATCAATGGAGAAATTAAAAGCCAAATCATAAATGTACTTTTAGAAAGGTTATAAACCTATTTATGATGTGGAAAAAATATATATTAATCTGTTTTTTAAACGCTGTTCAGACTTTAAGGTTTAAGTTTTGCATTTTATTATAATACTGTTGTGGATATGCCTAAATGAATAAATTTATATATGCTAAGGAATGTAAACTTTGGTGTGAACGCAAGTCAAAGCCTTGAATTATGGGGGAAAATAGACGTGCAAAGAGTGAGCGTTACTTTCACTTTCTTCAGAATCATCGACACGCATGACGTCAATACGACACACTTTCAGGAGAGGACGGAATAGATGAAAGGTTTTCTTTTACAACACTGACACATGTAACTGGTTTCTTTTACAACACTGGCATATCTAACTGGTTTCTTTTATAATACTGACACATCTAACTGGTTTCTTTTACAACACTGACACATCTAACTGGTTTCTTTTGCAGTACTGACACAACTAATTGGCTTCTTTTATAATACTGACACATCTAACTGGTTTCTTTTACAACACTGACACATCTAACTGGTTTCTTTTGCAGTACTGACACAACTAATTGGCTTCTTTTATAATACTGACACATCTAACTGGTTTCTTTTACAACACTGACACATCTAACTGGTTTCTTTTACAACACTGGCATATCTAACTGGTTTCTTTTATAATTATGACACATACAACTGGTTTCTTTTACAACACTGACACATCTAACTGGTTTCTTTTACAACACTGGCACATCTAACTGGTTTCTTTTACAACACTGGCACATCTAACTGGTTTCTTTTATAACACTGATACATCTAACTGGTTTCTTTTATAATACTGACACATCTAACTGGTTTCTTTTACAACACTGGCACATCTAACTGGTTTCTTTTACAACACTGACACATCTAACTGGTTTCTTTTGCAGTACTGACACAACTAACTGGCTTCTTTTACAACACTGACACATCTAACTGGTTTCTTTTACAACACTGACACATCTAACTGGTTTCTTTTACAACACTGGCATATCTAACTGGTTTCTTTTATAATACTGACACATCTAACTGGTTTCTTTTACAACACTGACACATCTAACTGGTTTCTTTTGCAGTACTGACACATCTAACTGGTTTCTTTTACAACACTGACACATCTAACTGGTTTCTTTTGCAGTACTGACACATCTAACTGGTTTCTTTTACAACACTGACACATCTAACTGGTTTCTTTTGCAGTACTGACACATCTGACTGTACCTCGACATTCTTTGAAATTCCTCGCTCGTACCTCATGTTCAGCTGTCCCCAGAGAACGAGTGACAGCTCTAAAATACACACTTACTGACGGAATTCATCTGTTACCCAAATGAACATTTTCTCTCCATCTTTTTCTTCATTTCTAATCAAATGTCGATTTATGCGGAGTGACTTGGCATTGAGCCAATAAAAGGGAATACGATGTCGATATTGTATTAATGATATGAGGCTCGAAAAGAGGCCGACATACAATGTAATTCAACTATCATTACACTGGCATACCAGCAGGCCTAGTCAGTGAGCTATCAACCTCTAGTGACCCGCACAGATTCACGTCACGTTAGGATTGGCGACAGTTTTCAGGTGGACGGTGCGCCCGCCTTGTTATCAAGAGTGATTATTCTTCGTGGGTTCGATTCTCACACTGTTCGGTGAATGAGTTGGGGGTCTTGTTAATTCTCAAATCCGACCGGTGGGGGGGGGGGGGGAAGGAAAAAAAAGTATGAGCTCATTAGCTGTAGACGAGCTGTTTCAAACAAGTGAAAAAAAAATTGTACTCACAAGGTTTTGCCTCCTCTCTCTCTCTCTCTCTCTCTCTCTCTCTCTCTCTCTCTCTCTCTCTCTCTCTCTCTCTCTCTCTCTCTCACACACATACACACAAAGATAATCTTTAAAAAGCATCTCCATGCCAATCTTTGAATCCACTGTGAGTGGGAAGAACCAGTCCGTGAAAAGAAAAAAAACAGTTTTTAAACCGTTAATAGGAAACGCGGCGGTATATAAGCTCGCACCGACTGGGACAGTGGAAGAATTGTGGCTTGAAGACTCATTCACAAGATCGATAGATCAACGGTATATAAGCTCACACCGACTGGGACAGTGGAAGAATTGTGGCTTGAAGACTCATTCACAAGATCGATAGATCAACGGTATATAAGCTCACACCGACTGGGACAGTGGAAGAATTGTGGCTTGAAGACTCATTCACAAGATCGATAGATCAAACCACCGCTATCGATTCTCCAGCGGGATTTATATGGCATCGAACCCAAACACTTCGCCCACCATATTTGTCCATGAAGAATGTTTATAGAATAGCACTGGGTCATAAAGCGTAATTACATAGAATAAAAACAAATATTCTCGTAGCAATATTTTCATTTTTTTTTTAATTATCACCAGTTACATCAGTCTTTTTTTATTATTATTTATTTATTTTTTGTTCAACTTCTCTCTCGATTCATAAAGTGAGCCCCTCATTATTTTAAAATCAGCATTTGGAAGAAGACTACTATAAAATTAACAAGCCTGTAGGAGTGACTACAAAACGTCAAATTTGAAAGGACATATGTAGAGAAAGCACACATTTATAATAAATGAAAAAAAATCAAGAAAAGAAGTTAATGAAACATAAGACTCAGACCAACCTTCATGGCCAGGAAAAGTGTGGTGATAACTGCTCCATTGACCGAATCACATCGATAAAAAGTGATACAAAACTCTTGTATAGTCCTACCAGACAGGGATTCCTCGAGCCATCAAGCCCCCGTCAGGTGCCACAAGATGAAACAGATGAAACCAATTCAACCATCAACGGCGCACGGTTAAACCTCAAACTATTCTCTCCCTTGGTAGCCAGGTAGTTGCATAAGCCACCGGGGTTATAGCCCACAACTCATATCTGCCTAATGATTTTCGCTACATGTTCTGTTAGCGGCAGACCTACAATAATAATAATAATAATAATAATAATAATAATAATAATAATAATAATAATAATAATAATAATAATAATAATGTGGGTTAAGTTTTCACTCGAGTCTCTGCGACTATCTAGACTTTAATATCCCCTTCCCGTGGCCTCGATCAGAGCGAGTCGGATGTAACTCTAGTCCACCTACCTGGTACACGGCATGAGTCACTCTCCAGCTTGGAGTGGCCTCCATCAGAGCGAGTCGGATGTAACTCTAGTCCACCTACCTGGTACACGGCATGAGTCACTCTAGCAGCTTGGAGTGGCCTCGATCAGAGCGAGTCGGATGTAACTCTAGTCCACCTACCTGGTACACGGCATGAGTCACTCTAGCAGCTTGGAGTGGCCTCGATCAGAGCGAGTCGGATGTAACTCTAGTCCACCTACCTGGTACACGGCATGAGTCACTCTCCAGCTTGGAGTGGCCTCCATCAGAGCGAGTCGGATGTAACTCTAGTTCACCTACCTGGTACACGGCATGAGTCACTCTCCAGCTTGAAGTGGCCTCCATCAGAGCGAGTCGGATGTAACTCTAGTCCACCTACCTGGTACACGGCATGAGTCACTCTCCAGCTTGGAGTGGCCTCCATCAGAGCGAGTCGGATGTAACTCTAGTTCACCTACCTGGTACACGGCATGAGTCACTCTCCAGCTTGGAGTGGCCTCGATCAGAGCGAGTCGGATGTAACTCTAGTCCACCTACCTGGTACACGGCATGAGTCACTCTCCAGCTTGGAGTGGCCTCGATCAGAGCGAGTCGGATGTAACTCTAGTTCACCTACCTGGTACACGGCATGAGTCACTCTCCAGCTTGGAGTGGCCTCGATCAGAGCGAGTCGGATGTAACTCTAGTCCACCTACCTGGTACACGGCATGAGTCACTCTCCAGCTTGGAGTGGCCTCGATCAGAGCGAGTCGGATGTAACTCTAGTCCACCTACCTGGTACACGGCATGAGTCACTCTCCAGCTTGGAGTGGCCTCGATCAGAGCGAGTCGGATGTAACTCTAGTCCACCTACCTGGTACACGGCATGAGTCACTCTCCAGCTTGGAGTGGCCTCCATCAGAGCGAGTCGGATGTAACTCTAGTTCACCTACCTGGTACACGGCATGAGTCACTCTAGCAGCTTGGAGTGGCCTCCATCAGAGCGAGTCGGATGTAACTCTAGTTCACCTACCTGGTACACGGCATGAGTCACTCTAGCAGCTTGGAGTGGCCTCCATCAGAGCGAGTCGGATGTAACTCTAGTTCACCTACCTGGTACACGGCATGAGTCACTCTCCAGCTTGGAGTGGCCTCCATCAGAGCGAGTCGGATGTAACTCTAGTTCACCTACCTGGTACACGGCATGAGTCACTCTCCAGCTTGGAGTGGCCTCGATCAGAGCGAGTCGGATGTAACTCTAGTCCACCTACCTGGTACACGGCATGAGTCACTCTCCAGCTTGGAGTGGCCTCGATCAGAGCGAGTCGGATGTAACTCTAGTTCACCTACCTGGTACACGGCATGAGTCACTCTCCAGCTTGGAGTGGCCTCGATCAGAGCGAGTCGGATGTAACCTTAGTCCACCTACCTGGTACACGGCATGAGTCACTCTCCAGCTTGGAGTGGCCTCCATCAGAGCGAGTCGGATGTAACTCTAGTTCACCTACCTGGTATACGGCATGAGTCACTCTAGCAGCTTGGAGTGGCCTCCATCAGAGCGAGTCGGATGTAACTCTAGTTCACCTACCTGGTACACGGCATGAGTCACTCTAGCAGCTTGGAGTGGCCTCCATCAGAGCGAGTCGGATGTAACTCTAGTCCACCTACCTGGTACACGGCATGAGTCACTCTCCAGCTTGGAGTGGCCTCGATCAGAGCGAGTCGGATGTAACTCTAGTCCACCTACCTGGTACACGGCGTGAGTCACTCTCCAGCTTGGAGTGGCCTCCATCAGAGCGAGTCGGATGTAACTCTAGTCCACCTACCTGGTACACGGCATGAGTCACTCTCCAGCTTGGAGTGGCCTCGATCAGAGCGAGTCGGATGTAACTCTAGTCCACCTACCTGGTACACGGCGTGAGTCACTCTCCAGCTTGGAGTGGCCTCCATCAGAGCGAGTCGGATGTAACTCTAGTCCACCTACCTGGTACACGGCATGAGTCACTCTCCAGCTTGGAGTGGCCTCGATCAGAGCGAGTCGGATGTAACTCTAGTCCACCTACCTGGTACACGGCGTGAGTCACTCTCCAGCTTGGAGTGGCCTCCATCAGAGCGAGTCGGATGTAACTCTAGTCCACCTACCTGGTACACGGCGTGAGTCACTCTCCAGCTTGGAGTGGCCTCCATCAGAGCGAGTCGGATGTAACTCTAGTCCACCTACCTGGTACACGGCATGAGTCACTCTCCAGCTTGGAGTGGCCTCGATCAGAGCGAGTCGGATGTAACTCTAGTCCACCTACCTGGTACACGGCGTGAGTCACTCTCCAGCTTGGAGTGGCCTCCATCAGAGCGAGTCGGATGTAACTCTAGTCCACCTACCTGGTACACGGCGTGAGTCACTCTAGCAGCTTGGAGTGGCGACTGACGAGACCAGCGAAACGTTTACAGCAGCACAGCGAAACTCAGCGACCGTAATGACTTGATGGCTAATCATTATGTAAATCATTCTGCGTTATTTCCATAATCGTAAGAGGAGCGTAGAGTATGTTGACAGATCGTCGAGTTTGCCCAAACTGTCGGGGAGACAAGAGACACACAAAAGTGGTGTCCATGATTATATTCGCAGGTGAAGCATTGGTACTTCAGATGTGATTGGTTGATCAAGAGAGCAGTATCACACAGAGCAAGTGGTGGAACCTGATACCAGGGGAGTTACATCCACCGGGTGGATGAAACCCGAACCTCCACCAGAGAGTGGAACGAGGTACACTTACTCCCACAGGCCCGGTGGAGCGTAAGTTAAGGCGAGGACTTTACACATCGGAAAGCCATCATATGATATTTGTATTGGGTATGTTTCAAATTGGAGAATAGACTTGCCGGGTGTACGCGAGTGGTCCATTCCTAACTTATCAATAGAGTTTTACAATCTCAAAATCGCATCATTCGATTTTTTTTTTTTTGTCTTCGGGTTTTTGTTATTTTACAAATTGTCTTTTACTCTACCCTTGTAACTTTCTATTTCTATAATTTAGTTTTAAAGTTTAACATCTTGATTCTAATATTCAAAAGTTTTTATACAGGTTCAACTGACCAAGAAAAAAAGTTTTTGTTTGATTTAACTCTTTGTCCAAAGTTATGACTACTGAGTCTTCCCTCCGCAAAAGTCCTTGGCTCTGCCCACTGTTGTGAAAGAGCAATATTGGTACTGGTAGCTCAGCGATGCTCTTGTAAAACTGCTGC